>CM053788.1:454267957-454860457 GCA_028749045.1 Cupressus sempervirens
TTGATCTTGTGGAGATGATTGATCTTTTGGATTTGTGGATTTTTTACTTTGGGTTTGCAAATGATCTTGGAAGATTCCTCCAACATGATTAAACCCTAGGGTGATTGATGATCTTAGTGATGTTGTTGAAGAAAGGATCTCAAAAAAGATTAAAAGAGAATTCATATTTGAGATGGAACTCATGAAGAGTGATCTGATATCTAAAATAATAAGTTCAATAGATGGTGGACCTTTGCATGTGGGTATTGAAGATGGTTATAAGGAGGTTGCTAAAGACTCTGAAGCTATCAGATCAAGTAGGGAGGACACAACTCACCCTATGGAGAGACCTATGGGAAATAAGGTCAGACAGTTTTCTAGGCCTAGGTCTTAGTTGAAGTTGAAGGATAAGATGAAGGTTTCTAATTTCTTAGGTACTTTGAATCCTAAAGACCTAATTGATTGGATTGGTGGATTGGAAGACTACTTTGAGCTTGAGGATATTAAGGATCCACCCAAATTAAGGTTGGTACAAACTAACTCAAAGGACATGCTGCTCTTTGGTGGAGGGAACTACAAAGAGAAAAAGAGAAGGAAGGTGAAATGAAGATCACTAGATGGAGGTTGATGGTAACTAAGTTGAAAGTTAAGTTCATTCCTACTGATTATGAATTGATTTGTTCAAGAGGTTGCAAAATTTGAATTATAACAAGTAGTTCTAAAATTTGATCAATCTAGACATAGAGAATTATCAAAGGAGAAGGTAGCTCAATACATTAATGGTTTGAGATTAAATATCCAAGAGGAGGTTGGCATGTTGAAGATTGATTCATTTGAGGATGCTTATCAGTATTTCCTAAAGGAAAAAGATAAGTTGAAGAGGAAAAGTAAAGCTAATTCCAAAGGGAAGGAGAAGTAGGGTAGCTTAAACCAAGTGTTGAAGATGAACCAAAACCTATTGATCAGAAGTAAAGGACATATAGAGGTGAGTTTAAGGGTACTTGCTATAGATGTGGTGAAGTAGGACATAGATCTTATGTATTTCCTAAGGATGGTGACAAAAGAGTTATTGTTCTGAATGAGGTTGAGGATCATAATAGTCAACCTAAGAAAGGAGAGAATTTACTAGTTCATTTAGTACTGATTGGTCATAGGACACTGGAATCTTGTCAAAGGACTAGCTTGTTTTAGACTTTTTTGTAAGTCTGGTGGTAAAGTCTGAAATGTGACTATCAATGGTCTAATAACCTTTTTACTGAGGAGATGATTTAGAAACTTTTTTTGAAGAGAATAAGACATCCTTTTCCTTATAGGATTAGTTGGTTACAAGGTGAGAATTCTTTTGGAAGTGAGGGAGTAGTACCTTGTTGATTTCTAGATTGGGTAGTATAAGAATCAAGTGTTGTCTAATATTATGGACCTGAAAAATTCTCATTTTTTCTTGGTAGACCTTGGCAATATGATTTCAAGGTTGTGCATGATTGTGTCAAAAGTGCTTTTACTATTGTGAAAGGTAGCAAGAAGTATTCCCTAATTCCTTTAAAAAATGAAGAGCTCAATAGGAGGAACCTAAGTATTGGAAGCCAAGTTGAGTTGAAGGATTCTAAGAGGGTTAAAGATCGGTGTGGAAGGTAGACTTGTGGAACACCGAGGATGGATGTGAAGAAGTAGAAGAAGATCAAGGGAAAGAGTTTACAAGTAGAGGAATTAGAGGATATATATGTGAAGAACTAATTTGGGATTTATGTGGTGAATCCTAGAAGATATTCTTCTAGTTATTAAGAACATCTTTTTAAACCTGTGGTGTCTAATATAGGAATATCCTAGATTTGCTAGAAATGCTACATGATGGTGTGATTTGGCATTGGAGTTGAAGAACTTGGTCAAAGAAAGATGAGTGACTCAGTAAAAGGAGGAGGTACTTCGTTATCAAAGGCACTCAACATTACCTGGGAGCTTGGTGATGTTGGTTGTAGCGTTGACCAACCAACTCGGTCATTAAAGGGACTCGGTCACAAAAGAAGGAACTTGTTATATATTATGGCCTAATTTGCACTAGGAAATCAGTAGTAGTGTTTCCCAAGTTGGCTCTATCAATGAAGGGCTTGGTTGTGCTCAGGAGAATTTTCGATGCTCAATGATGGTTACTAACACTTGGTCATTTCTTGGACTCTGTGGTTCCCAAGTTATCTGTAGTGTGAGCCAACCTTGACATTTAATTTTGTTATATGTATTTAATTTGTGTTGTAGCTAACTTGTGGCTTGCATGGGCATTTAATGTAAGGGTTTATTTTAATTTTTATTGGCCTAGGCCAATGTGTGGTTGAGTTGGGTATAAGTAGGGGTATTTTGTGGATTCTTAAGTCATTATGAGATCATCCAGCTTAGAGAAGAGGATGAAGTGGGAGAGAAACTATTGAGAAGGGCTAGTAGCTAAGGCTTAGGAAACAAGGAGATTACTTGGTGGGCTTGCGAGCACAAGTTGAGATCTTCCTTGGAGGCTTCTACTAGAGCATGGATTTGGAGTAGCTACTTTTTAGTAAGATCTTGAGGGACCTTGCATAACTTTTTCAATTGCTATTGTACTTGGCCATAACCTAGAACACCTTATTGCTGGAAATATAGATGAAGTAACTAAGAGGGGAGGGGTGAATCAGTTACCACAAAAACAATTCCAAAAATCCCTTAGATGACTATAATGCTTACTTAGTACTAATACTCAGTAAATAGTGCAGGAATACTGTAACTCAGTAGGTTAACTAGTTACTAATCATCTAGCATTCATAGTTATTAATATGCATGCAAAGGTTAAATAAATGAACACAAGAGACACCAGATTTAATGTGGAAACCCAATATGGGAAAAACCACCAAGTAATTAGTCACCAATTTTCACTCTTCTGAAGTGAGCCTTATTAGGAGCCAACCTTGTTAAAGGTTACAATACACACTATTATGTGTGACCTTGTTAGAAGATTTAATCACCCTATTAGAAGTGGCCTGGTTAGAGGTCTTTAGAACAATTCAACTGAACTATCACCTTGTTAGAGGATTTACAAAACGGTTATTAAACCGACTCTATAAAGAGATTCTGGATTCACTATTAGAATGATTAGAAAGCAACAATGAAGTGACCTGACTAATATGCAACTTATCTTTTGCTGATTATAGATCTTTGTTCTGCTTTATTGGATCCTTACTGATCGAATATGACTTTGCAGCTCTTCCAGGATATCTAATCCTTCATTAGAATTTGCTCAATATTTGCTTATTCCATCCTTATTCATATATTCACACTCACTCTTCAATTCACAACTTGAAAATCTCTATATATACCTTTTAGATTATCAAGTCAACTCAAATATAAGTTACAACAACTAAAAAAATCATTACATCAGTTGGCTACAGTTATTGCAAAAAATAATTGAACTTATTATCAAAATAATAAAATCCTTCACTGGCTGACCCAGCTCGGTAACCACTACTCTAGAATGGTTTTCTAGTGTTAACCAAGTGAAGCTTGGTAAACACTGCAAACCCTGCAAAAATCCTTTGGATACCGAGTGAACTCGATTAACAGTGACCTTCCTTTGCTGACCTTGTGAGCTCGATAGAAGCTAACTTTCTGCCACATTATCTTTGATGATCGAGTGAGCTCAGTAGACATTGACTTTTCTTTGTTAACCATGGGAGCTCTGTTAACAGTAACTTTCTGCGACAAAATCCTTTAATGCCTAAGTGAGCTCGGTAGACATTAACTTTTCTTCGTTAACCTTAGGAGCTCAGTTAACACTAACTTTCTGCTACAAAATCCTTTAATGGCTGAGTGAGCTTGATAAACATTAAATTTTTTTCGTTAACCTTGGGAGCTCGGTTAACACTAACTTTCTGCTACAAAATCTTTTGATGCTCGAGTGAGCTCGGTAAGAACTGACTTTACTGTGTAATGTTCAAGAATGTTCGGTAGACACTATAAATTGCTTTGTTGATCATTTGAGCTCGGTAGACTCTGTCTAATGACTAATATGACATTTGTGTAACATCAAAGATAATACACAATTAACAATTGTATCCAACAATCTCCCTCTTTAGCATTGATGGCAACACAACATGTCATAGCAAAATGAAATTTGAAAACAAGTCTAACAAGTCTTTTTCTGTCAAAACAACTTTCTCTATTAGATAGCAAATTCTCCCTCTTTTAGTAATCTCCCTCTATGAAGGAATTACATAGCAAACTCTTCCTCTCAAAAATTTTTCAAAAAGATATGACAGTAAAACTCTCCCTCTTTGATAACACATGCCAAAGACAACACAACTCAAATGAATTTTAATGTACCTTTAGTACTAATTCATATACAATATTTCCTAATTATGCTGCATCAACTGATAGATCTTCAACTTGGTATGCGTTGATACATCACTAAAACTTAATTTTAGTGAACTTCAGATAGGGGAGTGACCCCTAACTCACCTCTTAGATGCAAGAATGCATCCTTAGGCAATGGCTTTGTGAATATGTTAGAAATTTGTTCCTTTGTATGGACATATTCCAATCTGATCTCCTTATCTTGCACCAATTCTCTAACAAAATGATATTTTATTGCAATGTGCTTGGTTTTAGAATGCATCACTAGATTCTTAGATATGTTGATTGCACTTGTATTATCATAGAACATAACAATTGGTTCTTTGATTTTCACCTTCATGCCTTCCAACAACTATTTAAACCAAACAATATTAGAACAGTTTATTGCTATAGTAACATACTCTGCCTCTGCTATAGATTGGGATGTACAATTCTACTTTTTGCTTGTCCAAGAAACCAACCTCTTTCCAAGAAAGAATGCTCCTCCACTTGTACTTTTTTTGTCATCAAGGTTTCCTACCCAATCAGCATCAATAAACACTTTCAAATCTAGATTACCTCCAAATTTGTACCATAAACCATAATCTTCAGTTTCATTCAAATATCTTATTATTCTTTTGATTTCCATCATGTGATTTTCTATTAGTTTTGCTGAAAATATTGCTACAATACCAACTACAAGGGCAATATCTAGCCTAAAATGAACCACATATTGCAACTTTCTAATCATAGATCTATACAATGTTTGATCTACTTCTTTTGATTCATCTTCCTTGGTAAGTTTTAATCCAGTACACATAGGAGTCCAAACTAGTTTACAATCTTCCATACCAAAGTTTTTCAAATCTCCTTGATGTATTTTGATTGAGTGATGTAGATACCATTTTTATTTTGTTGAATTTGAAGACCAACAAAGAATTTGATTTCACCAAACATAGACATTTCAAATTCCTTGTTCATTTGCTCTGAAAATTCTTTTCAAAGATCATCATTCCCTGTGAAAATAGTATCATCTACAAATATTTTTACCAAGAAAATCTTATTATTTGGTCCTTCCTTTATATACAAGCTACTGTTATTATTAGTTCTTTGAAAACCATTCTAAATAAGATAGTTATGCAATCTTTCATACCATGCTCTAGGGGCTTGTTTTAGACCATACAATGCCTTGTGTAATTCGCAGACCATGTTCTTCTTATCTGGATCAACAAAACCTTTAGGTTGTTCAATGTAAACTTCTTCATCTAGTATACCATTAAGGAATGTTGACTTGACATCCATCTGATAAACTTTGAATCCTTTGTGAGCAGCATATGCAAGTAAGGTTCTGACTCCTTCCAATCTTGCAACATGAGCAAAATTTTCTCCATAGTCTATTCCTTCTTCTTGAGCATATCCTTTGCATACTAGTCTAGCTTTGTTTCTAGATACTTTACCATCTTCAGTCAACTTGTTTCTGAATATCCACTTAGTTCCAATCACATTTTTATCGTTAGGCCTGGGTACAAGAGTCCATGCCTTGTTTTTCTCTATCTGCTCTATTTCTTCATTCAGAGCCTCAATCCAACTATCATTTCCCAATGCATCTTTGATATTTCTAGGTTCAAAATCAGTAAGTAAACAAGTACCTGTCAACTTACTTCTTGTCATGGTTCCTTCAGATTTCTCTCCAATGATTTGATCTGCTGAATGATGTCTCCTAACATATTTTGCTAATACAGGATCCTTGCCTTTTGAATGAATTTCATTGTTATCCTCTTACACTTCAACTTCAGGTTCTAGCTATTTTGGCTCAATAGATATTGGCTTGGGTCCTTCAAACTCGGTAGACACTTGCTCAGTAGCATCTAAATGTAACTCATGTTGTTGTAGCTCAGTTTGAACTTCTTGTAACTCGATTACTAATGACTTAGGAGTAGAAGATTCCTGATTGACTGGTACTGTGTCAGGTTCAATGAAAACAAACCTTCTATAATCTTCTAGTTCCCTTTTTCTTTCTTCTTCATTCCTTTCTACAAACTCATCAACTTTCACATGTGCACTTTTTATGACTTTTTAAGTAGACAAGTTCAAACATCTATATCCTTTACTTTTGCAAGAGTATCTCAAAAATATTCCTTTGTCACTTTTCACATCAAATTTTCCTTTTCTAGATTCTTTCAAAATATAACAATTACTTCCAAATACTTTTAGATAACTTACATTAGGTTTATAGCCATACCATAGCTCATAGGGAGTTTTGAATGAGTCCTTTTTTAAGTTGTACTCAGTTCAAGGTATGAACTACAGTTTTGATAGCTTCCTTTCAGTATTTGATAGCAATGCTCTTTTCAATCATTAAGGTTCTTGCACAATCCATGATAGATCTATTTCTCCTTTCAGCTATTCCATTTTTCTCAGGAGTTCTAGGGGCTGATACCTGTTCTTTGATTCCTCTTTCAATGCAAAAGTTATTGAACTCATGTGAAATGAATTCTCCATCTCTTTCTGACCTCAAGCATTTCAATCTTTTCCCTATTTCCTTTTCTACTTTGGCCAAATACCATTTGAATTTCTCAAATGCTTCTGATTTGTTCCTTAGATACATGACAGTCATCATTCTTGAGTAATCATCAACAAAAAGAATGAAGAACTTTTCTCCAGTATAGCTTTCAATTCTAATGGGTCCACATAAATCAGTATGCACAATTTCTAATATATCTTCAGACTGATAGTTTTTACTTTTAAAACTATGTTATCCCATTTTACCAATCTGACAATTCTTGCATAGACCGACCTTGGGTTTCTTTACGTTAGGAATGCCTCTTACTTTCTTGAATTTGCTTATTTTCACCAAATTATCAAAATTGACATGACACAACCTTTTATGCCATAACCAACTTTCTTCAACTTGAGCAATAAAACATGAACATTCACCAAGTTCAAGATAAAATAAGTTACCTTTTGTTTGAGTGCCTGATCCAATCACTTTTCCTTTTCCATCCAGCAGTCTTGCTTTTCCATGCATGAATTCTACTTTGAATCCATTATTGAGTAGTTATGCCACACTCAAAAAATTATGCTTTAGTCCTTCTACCCAATAGGCATTATCACATATAAGTTCTTTGGTTAGAGAGATTCTTCCTCTTCCTTTTATACAACAAGGTTCATTGTTACCAAATCTTGCACTGCCAGCATCATAGTCTTCAAAATATTCAAACTTAGTTTTATCACCAGTCATGTGATGAGAACAACCACTATCCATGATCCATGTATCATTTTTGCTCATATGAAAAATGAGTTCCATTTCCTCATCATTATCAAACTCATCTTTCACAGCAATGTAGACAATTTCATCTTCTTCTTCATTATTAGAATCATTAGAATCTTTAGCCATAAAACATGTTTTCTTACCTTTATCCTTGAATGATTTGAAGTCTTTCTTGCCATTGTACTTGTAACCTTTCTTCTCATCTTTGTTTTTCTTATTTGGGCACCTAGTAGTAATATGACCAACTTCTTCACATGAAAAATAGATTAGAGGAACTTTACCTTTATATTTTCCTCTACCTCTAGAATATTTTCTTGTTAGTAGAGCTTCAAGCACCTCAAGATCACTGTCTGATCTTTGGTCTAATTCATCTTCACTCCCTAATTGCGATTCTTTTTTCTTTTTGCTTTTCTCCTTGAGTGAAAGCTTGGCTTCAAATGTTGATTCAATGTTCTTGGTAGCTAGCACATAATTGTCAAAGTTGTCTAATTCAAATGTAGTTAATCTTCCAACTATGGCCTCTAGATTTATCTTATGATTTGCTTCACATCTTTTTTCTTGAATTGCAGAAACTCTGATTGCATAAATGGGAAGTAGAGTTCTAAGAACTTTACTTATAATTGTCTCCTCCTTGATATCTCCTCCAAATGCTTTGATTGCACTGACACATGCTTTGACTCTTTCAACATATTTTGCAATGTTTTCATCCTCTCTCATCCTCATTTGATCAAATTGTCCTCTCAAACTTTCTGCTTTGGCTCTTCTTACATTATCATCTCCTCCATAGATTTCTTTTAGCTTTTCCCACATTTCAAAGGTAGATTTGCAGTCCTTGATGTCATCAAATTCTTCATAACTCAGAGCAGATGCTATATCTATCATCATAATGTTGTGGGTCTTCTTTTCAGCAATATCATCGATAGATAGTGTACCAACTGGTTCTGCATATTTTTCATCAAGGTATTTTAGTCTTGTATCTCCAATAGAAGCTAGATGAAGTCTCATCAACCCTTGCCATGCTAAAAAGTTGTCCTTTTTAAGTCTTGGAATTTCCCTCTTCTAAGACATCCTGATCTTTGGCTTAGATCCTCTAAATCTTATCTTGTAAGCACCAAAAGCTCTGATACCAATTGTTAGAAATATAGATGAAGTAACTGAGAGGGGAGGGGTGAATCAGTTACCACAAAAATAATTCCAAAAATCCCTTAGATGTCTATAATGCTTACTTACTATTGATACTCGATAAATAGTGCTTGAATACTATAACTCGGTAGGTTAACTAGTTACTAATCATCTAGCATTCATACTTATTAATATGCATGCAAAGGTTAAATAAATGAACACAAGAGACACCAGATTTAACGCGGAAACCCAATATGGGAAAAACCACCAAGTAACTAGTCACCAATTTTCACTCTTCTGAAGTGAGCCCTGTTAGGAGCCAACCCTGTTAAAGGTTACAATACACACTGTTAGGTGTGACCTTGTTAGAGGATTTAATCACCGTGTTAGGAGTTCCCTAGTTAGAGGTCTTTAGAAAAATTCAATTGAACTGTCACCTTATTAGAGGAATTACAAAATGGCTATTAAACCAACTCTGTAAAGAAATTTTGGATTCACTATTACAATGATTAGAAAGCAAAAATGAAGTGACCTGATTGATATGCAACTTATTTTTTTCTAATTACAGATCTCTGTTCTACTTTAATGGATCCTTATTGATCGAATATGACTTTGCAGCTCCTCTAGGATATCTAATCCTTCATCAGAATTTGCTCAATATTCACTTATTCCATCCTTATTCATATATTCACACTCACTCTTCAATTCAAAATTGAACATCTATATATATACCTTTGAGATTATCAAGTCAGCTCAAATATAAGTTACAACAACTGAAAAAATCATTACATCAATCAGCTACACTTATTGCACGAAATAATTAAACTTATTATCAAAATAATAAAATCTTTCACTGGTCGACCCAACTTAGTAACCACTACTCTAGAATGGTTTTCTAGTTATAATCAAGTGAAGCTTGGTAAACACTGTAAACCCTGCAAAAATCCTTTGGAGACTGAGTGAACTCGGTTAACACTGACCTTCCTTTGCTGACCTTATGAGCTCGATAGAAGCTAACTTTCTGCCACATTATCTTTGATGACTGAGTGAGCTTGGTAGACATTAACTTTTCTTCATTAACCTTGGGAGCTCGGTTAACACTAATTTTCTACTACAAAATCCTTTGATGCTCGAGTGAGCTCAGTAGACATTGACTTTTCTTCGTTAACCTTGAGAGCTTGGTTAACACTAACTTTCTACTACAAAATCCTTTGATGCTCAAGTGAGCTCGGTAGACATTGACTTTTCTTTATTAACCTTGGGAGCTCAATTAACACTAACTTTATGCTACAAAATTTGTTGATGCTCGAGTGAGCTCAGTAAGAACTAACTTTACTGTGTAATGTTCAGGAACATTCAGTAGACACTGTAAATTGCTTTGTTGATCATCTGAGCTCGATAGACTCTGTCTAATGACTGATATGACATTTATGTAACATCAAAGACAAAACACAATTATCCAAAACTTATAGCTAGGCACGTTGCATGTAAACAGTGTTTATATGAATAAAGTATTGAGAATTGGTATCAGATTTCCATTGTTATATTTCTATTGTGTGGTTATTTGTAGGGATCCATATTACCTCAAGTAGGGGTACCCTTAGATTATCATTGCATCAACTAAAGTATCTTCTCAGCAAAGCTACTCTGATAGGAAGGTTGGCTAAATGGATTATGATCCTGAGTAAATTTTACATTGAATATATAGAACAAAAAGCTATTAAAGGATAAGAAATAATTGATCAACTAGTAGAGGAACCATTGCAAATTCATCAACCACAAAATGTTGAACTTCTTGATGGGTATATTTTACTGCTGACACACTAAAATTGGGTTATGTTCTTTGATGGATCCTTCATACAACTAGCATCTAGTGTTGGACCTCTATTAATCACCCCATAGAAATATTCTCTACCTAAGGTGTATAAGATTCCATTTCCTTATGCAAACAATATTACTAAATATGAAGCCTTGATCAATGGGATAAAAATCATCATTGAATAGAGGGTAGATGAACTGAACATCTTTGGTGATTCACAATTGGTGATCAATCAGGTTAACAATATCTATCAAATAAAAGATTAAAAATTGATGCCTTATAAGAGAATGGTTGATGATCTAAATAAGTACTTTGCGCATATTACTTTCTAGAAGATTCTTGAGTAGATAACAAGGTGACTGATGCAATGGCCATTCTAGCTTCTCTGTTATAAAAGAGGGAAAATGACTTTCAACATGAGTTCCTGGTGGATACATTATCCTACACTACCTATGATTCTCCTAAATCTTGAATGATTTTTTCTATCATAGGACAAGATTCATATTTCTACCATTACATATAATTCTACTTATGTGACCAAATTATTTTGAATACTCTCACCTATAATGAGAAATGTCACCTTATCATAAATGCTTCATGATATGTCATCATCTCTAATGACTTATTTAGGAGAGGTCTTGATGGCACACTCTATAGTTGTCTAGAACCCAAAGATTCTAAATGTCCATTAACTAAGGTACACGAAGGCATTTTTGGATCACACTCAAATGGTTTGACATTGGCTCACAAACTTATTAGAGTTGGTTACTATTGGCCAAAAATGGAGAAAGAGGAAATCAAATATGCCAAATCTTTCAAGAAATGCTAACTTCATGGAATTATGATTCATTCTCTAGCTAGGAAGCTAATTCCTTTCATCGCACTTTGGCCATTCCAACAATTGGCCTTTGATTTGGTGGATCAAATTCATCCAACTTATTTGAATGGACATAATTTCATCATAACAGCTACAAAACCCTTCACAAAGTGGGTAGAGGTAGTCCCTCTTGTTGAAGCTAATAGAAATATTGTAGCTATGTTCATTCTCAATTACATCATTTGTAGGTATGGTGTATCATCCTTCATTATTACTGAAAATGGAGGAAAATTCAAAAATAAACATCTCAAAGAGCTATGTTCAAAGTTCAAAATCACACAACATTGGTCTTTCATCTACTACCCTTAAGGTAACAAAAAAGAAGAAGCATCCAATAAGGCTATTCTCAAAATCCTACATCACACAGTTAACAAATCTAGAAGGGACTGGCATATTCAAATCAATCTGGCTCTATGGTCTTATAGAGAAAGTATCAAAACTCCTATGTGACCAGCTTCCTTTTTTTAGTATACGGAGCAAATGTTGCGCTTCCAATTAAGGTTGAGATTCATACTCTATGAATCTCTCTGAAGGGCCTCATTATTGATGATGACTATAAAATATCTCGACTGCAAGAGGTCAAATTACTAATGAATGTCAACAAGTGGCTTTTGATAATCTCTGAGCTTACCAAAAGTGGATGTCCAAGAGTTACAATAATAAATTTAAACCATGGGACTTCCAAGTGGGTGACCTCATTCTGAGGAAGAGGCCTAAGATTCAATAACATCAAATACCAAAGGGATATTTTTAGCCCAATTGGTTTGGTCCATAAATTTTCACTATAGTGTTCAGATTAGGTCCTTATCAACTCTCAACTACTGAACAAGAATTGTTCAAGGGGCCAATCAACACCCTTCAATTAAAAAGGTTCTACAATTGATATTCTTTGATGCTCTTTGTACACATCTAAATGTCCTAGAAAATTCTAAAAATTGAAAAAAGTCCAAAAAAATCTATTATCTTGGTGAAAACCTAGCAATAGGAACCTTGGTAATACCAAAAAAAATTAAAAAAATTAAAAATACAAGGAAATTGATAAAGAGAAAAGAACAAAATAATTCAAAAACATGAAAAGTTTCATTGATGAAAATAAGGAAAATAGGTATTGTGTTAGCAAAAATAGAATACATTATGAACATCAACATTTGACATCAACCCTCTAACACAAAAACTAGATTGGAAACAAATTGGTTCCAAACTAGTGCCTGGAAATGCTAGAGATTGTAATCCAGCTAATGTGAAGTTCCCTAACAAAACGTTGCAACCTTTCATGTTCCTGATTGTTCTTGCTAGATAACATTAAGACCTTGTTTAAAAGGAACAATACCTCTCTACTAAATAGCATGGGGTTTCTCAAAAACTTATTACTCATGTGTAGATAGATGTCATCAAAAATCTAAAACCTTCTAATTTAATTTAAATTACTATAAACCATTTAAAGACAACGCATTAATAATTATAATTTATCAGGCAATAATTTAGTCAATGCTTCAAAGTTAGCATCTAGTGAATGAGTCTTATGTTAACATAACCAATATTTTTTGACAATGCAATCAAAATGAAGCAATTGTACAACAAATGTAATGTTCCCACTTACCATAAACATAAATTCCTCACAATTTGTTTTCTTGAAGACCCATAGAGTCAAAAGTTCCTCACCTCCATGTCTACAACAATAATATTGTAAACTAAATTACATCATCAACATAAACCTCTCCTAAGTCTTCTTTTATGAAAAAAATTCTGACCAGCTTAAGATACAGGACAAAATTGTTTTGCTTAACTAGCATAAAATGTTTTTTGGCCTCAATTAAACTTTACATGATAGAAATGCCACACAAATAAATAATTATTTGAAAGAATCAATATCCCCATTGTAGAATCTCATAACAATTATAAAAAATTTAAACTTCTATCTTAAAAATACTAGCAAATCAATGATTTCTAAATTATTTGTTGATATACCATTGTTGAATCTAGTAGACATCCTATGAATGAAATAATTGGGACAAGGTACCAAATTATTTATGAAAAATATATTATTTATAATTTAAATAATATTCAAAGAATAGTCAAGAAGATATCTATACCAACAAAAGATTCAATAGCTACCATTATGACTAAATTTAAATCAAAAGGTGAAAGTTGAAATATGAATATTTATATACTAGCTCAAATACTCCACAAAATAAATCAAATGGGAACTCTATTAGCTAAAGATTAGAACTATGTACATTAGAAATTACAATAACGTCTTATAATTTCTATTGAACTATTGGCATTTTCCAAAAGGTAGTTTTTGTCTACTAATATGTTTCTAAGAAAATTTGTAGAGAGAGCATCAAAGAAAAATTTGAGAAAACCGCACATAATGTTTCAACTTAATTATTACATTGGAAAGATTAAGAGTTTATCACTCCAAATTTTTCCTATAGTTGTTGATAGTAAAATGTGTTCTAGATAAAATAATCTAAGACATATCTATAAATTGAAAACAATAAAACATACATAATTTGATAAAGGAAATACCTAGTCAATATCGTAGATTAAAAAAATAATATAAAACATGATGTAGGAGCATCTTGGGATTGCTCGGTGACTATTTTGGAGTTCATGGGAGGAGGCTTGGTAGTTTCTTTGGAGGGTTATTGGACTCTAGTACTTGGACAAACAAGGAGTGGTGCTCAGTCACTGTTGGGAATAGTTTATGCTTAGGGGGCTCGACATGCTCTATGGAGCTTGACATGCTCTATGGATCTCAACATGCTTTGGAAGCTTGGTGTACATAGTGGTTCTCAAGAAGGTCTTGGAAGCTTGGCATGGCCTTGGAGCTTGGCATTGTCTATGGTGCTCAATTTGCTTTGCGAGCTCAGCAATGCTTGTGAATTTACTGGTGCTCGACTTGGATTTGCTGATGCTCAGCTTGGTCTTGGTTTCAATTGGTGCCAAGTTGGCTATGAGTTGACTCTTTGCATTTAATTTGTGTAGGGTTATTTAATTTTTCTTGTATCTAACTTGTGGCTCAACATATATTTAATGTAAGGGATATATTTTAGTTTGTAATTGTTAGGCCAACTTGTGGCTTAGTTGGGTCTAAGTAAGGGGTCTTATGGAATCTTGAGGAATTCATTTAGAGGAGGAGGAGTGGATCTGGGGAGTAATTGAAGACTGGGTCTTTCTTGAGTCTGTGGATAGAGTACCAAATTTGAGGTAGTTTATAGTAGGATTGTAATGATGATTTGATGGGGACACAACCCAAGACAAAAATGAACGCAAGGGAAAAAGGGGAATATTATTATTAGAAGTGATATGCTATTACATCCAATACAAAAAAAATAGACTCCACGACATGCCCTATGGGCTTACAATGTTATCAAATTCTATAGAAAACCCTTCTCACAGTACCTTCTCCCAAACTCCACCAAAAATTGCCTTTATAATGCTATAAATGTCCTTAAGTAAACCAAATTAGGTTTAAGGTTAGGAATGAATTTTAGAATATTTCATTTGGAATCCATCGCCAAAATAGAAGGTTCTAGAAAACAAGTCAAAAGTTGGTGTAAAATTAGAAGAATCCAAAAATGGTAGTCCAACTTCCGAGAGGCATAACGTTTGATCTGGGACTCTAATTGATGAATTGTTTACATTTTCTGAAAGCTCTCTATATCCCTATGGATGAGCTTTACTTATCCCCCATTTTTGGACCCATACAAGGTCATTTAGTGCCTCAAATATGACTTTTAAGTGCTCTTAGAAGGTCTCTAGGCAACTTAAAACTGCAAAAACTTTCAAACCATAAAGCCTTTTGACCTGATTCTTTTTCTAGAGTGCTTTAAATTACAAGTATAATCATCCCTCCAACTTACACCCTCTAGCTCATTATAATTATGCCTAAATTACAAAATAATTTATTTTCTACATTGGCACATATCCTAAGGTGCTCAAAAACTCTAACCCATAAAACCAATAGTTGAACTATGAGAGTTGAAATCTTTATTCAACCCAAATGGGTATCCAAAAATGAAAACACTTTAAATAGAAACTAATACTAAGCATATTTTTGGAGTATACAAGATTTTCCTTACACCACTAGATGCTCCTACATCAGACACCTAGGGTAGATTGAAAAGTGACCCTATCACTTTATAGTTGGTAGAGGAAAACCTAAATGGGAAACCTCCATTGTGGATATCCAAGTTAATTCTTCTACTAGTCATCCTTTCCACTTCACCAGGTATTCTTCATACTACCTATTTCTAGTACTCTAGCCCACATGACTATCGCAAATTTCTTCAATCTCTTCCTTCATAGAAGTAGGAATTGGACATGGCTCCAGCATCAACTCCTCATCTACACCATCATCATGATATTTTGTTAAGTTTGCAATATTGAAAATAGGGGAAATGTGAATCACAACTAGCAACTCCACCTCATATGCATTCTCTAAATCATGTTTCTTCAAAAATTTGTAAGGGCCAAATTTCTTCATCTTCAACTTTTTAGGTACCAATAAAAATTGTTCCTTTGTCAAATATACCATAATCTGATCTCCAACTTGGAACTCCTTATGTCTCCTCTTTTGATCTGCCCTAGCCTTATATAGTAGGTTCATCAAGGTAATATGTGCTTGCACCTCCTCATGTAGGTTCTTGACATGTTCAATGAAGTCTTCTACCTCAACACTTATCCTCTCCCCTTGCTCCATCTTCCTCAACTCTGGTACAATCCTTGGACTACTCCCATACACAATTTGGAATGGTGGTCTACTAATACTCTTATCTATAGAATTATTGTAAGAAAATTCTTCGTGGTAGAGTCAAATCCCATCTCTTGGGCTTATCTCCTACTAAACACCTTAGCAAATTTCCCAGACTTCTATTCACTACTTTTGTTTGTCCATCAGTTTGTAGATGATGTGTAGAACTAAACTTGAATTTTTTCTTCAACTTATTCCACAAAGTCCTCTAGAAATACCCAACAAATTTAGTATCTCTATCAGAAACAATACTTTTTGGGAGATCATGTAGCCTCACCACCTCTCTAAAAATAAATTTGCAATATGCACTACATCATGAGTCTTGTGGCATGGAATGAAATGTGCCATCTTAGAGAACCTATCAACTACCAAAAATACAAATTAATTACCCCTTTGTGTCCTTGGCAATCCAAGAAAAAAATCCATACTTATGTCCTCCCAAGGTTTCAATGGAATAGGCAATGGCTGATAGAGTCTAGTATTCTGACTAAATCCTTTGGTTGTTTGACATACTTGACAACTCTGCACAAACTTCTTCACATCCTATGAAAATTGAGGCCAAAAATAATGTTCTCTATTCATGGAAATGGTCTTATCATGACCAAAGTGTCCTTCCATCCCTCCACTATGCTTCTCCTTGATCAAGTTCTCCCTCATGGAACTCCTTGGAATACAAAATTGACTTCCCTTGAACAACATACCATCATAAATCATGTAATTTGGCCACTTGGTCCTCTCTAGAGTAACAAGTTCTTTACAAGCCTTCCAAGCCTCTACAAAGTTAAGTTCCTCAGGGTATAGATTCTTGAGTTCATCAAACCCAACCACTTCAACCTACATTACTGTCAACAACAATTGTCTCCTACTTAATGCATTTGCAACTGTATTAGACCTTTCGCTTCTATGTTTCAATACAAATGTATAGCTTTGCATGAACTCTACCCATTTCAAATCTCTCTAATTAAATTTACCTTGGCTATTTAGGTACTACAATGCCTGATGATCAGTATACAAAAAAAATTCTTTTGGCAACAAATAATGCCTCCATTTCTTTAAGGCCTAAACTATTGCATAGAACTCCTGATCATAAACAAAATACTTCTTCTTTGCATCATTCAATTTTTCACTAAAATAGGCAATAGGTTTACCTTCTTGGCTCAATATAGCCCCAATAGCACTACCACTACCATTACAATCCACCCAGAACAATTTGTTAAAATTAGGAAGTGCCAAAACAAGTTTCTATGTCACCTTCTTCTTCATCAATTCAAAATTCTTGGCAACTCCTATAGTCCACTTCAACTCTTTTCTATCTCCCCTCATTGTTTCAGTTAGGGGTGCACATATACTACTAAATTTCCTAATAAATTTCTTGTAAAAACTAGTCAGACCATGGAATGATCTCACCTTAGTGGTAGACCTTAGAGTAGGCCATTCCAAGATGACCTTCACCTTCTTTGGGTCCATTTTGAGACTCTCAACTGATACAACAAACCCCAAATAGACTAACTTCTTTTTGACAAAGCTATACTTCTTAAAATTAATCAACAATTTCTCTTCCCTCAACCTTTCAAGGACACTACAAATATGCAATATATGTTCATCTAAATACTTACTGAAAATCAAAATATCATCTAGATAGATAATAACAATTTTTTCCAAAAATTTCTTTAGTACCTCATTCATAAGCTGCATGAAGGTGCTTGGTGCATTTTTCAGTCCAAAGGGCATGACTAACCACTCATATAGACCCTCTTTGGTCTTGAATGTAGTCTTCCACTCATCTCCCTCTCATATTTGTATCTGGTGATAACCACTCTTGAGATCTATCTTTGTGAAGTACTAAGCTCCACTCAAATAGTCCATAAGATCATCCATTCTTGGAAAAGGAAACTAATACTTGATGATTATTCTATTTATAGCCTGAGAACCTGTACACATTCTCCACTCTCCATCCTTCTTTGGTGCCAGCACTGTAGGTACTACACATGGACTTAGGCTCTCTCAAATCAAACCTTTCCTCAATAGCTCTTGAACCTGTTTGTTTAGCTCCTTAGTCTCATTAGGAGTCATTTTATGAGTAGCCTTGTTAAGCAAACTAGCTCTAGGGACTAAATCTATTTGATGATTGATTTCCCTTACTGGTGGCAACCCTTTTGTAAATTATCAAAGATGGCATCTCCATACTCCCTTAATAGACCTAAAAATTCAAGTGGAATTTCACTACTACCTTCCTTATCTTTTCTAGGAATTAAAGCATAACACATATGTTGATGTTTCACGCCATCCAAAAAATTTCTTCCATCAACAAGACATATCCTAGCATTACTGCATACTTTTTCACCCTCGTTTATCAAGGGCTTCAATTTTTGGTGAACTCCATTCTTTGTCAAAGATTATGTATTTGCATGACCATCATGTATAGCATGCCTATCAAACTGCCACAACCTTCCCAACAATAAATGGTAGACATCCATTGGAATGATGTCACAGAGAGCCTTGTCATGGTAACTCCAAATCTTGAACTTTACCAAACATTTCTCACTAACCAAGACATTATGATCATCCTATAGCCAAGCAATCTGATAAGGTTGGGGTTATTTCTCCCTCTTGAGCTTTAGCTTTGATACCATCTCCTCTGATACCAAGTTGTCGGTGCTTCCACCATCTATAATCACATCACAATATCTACCCTCGCACTTGCACTTGGTATGAAACAAACTCCTTCTTTGTCCAAGTTTAGTCTCACTACTCAGTAAGACCCTTCCATTAACTAGAACCTCTCCTTTTTCTATATCCTCTAAATGTGATGATTATGCATCATCATCCACATGAGCAACCCTTGCTTGACCATTAGTCATCCTATCTATCCTTCCTTGGCATTGAGGGCATTCGAAGGCTCAATGACCTTCTTCATTACAATGAAAATAGGTACAATGGAAGCCTCCTCTTCCTAAACCTTGTCCATGTCCTCTACCACTTCCTCTCTAATCTCCAAAGTTTTGATCATGGGAGTGGTTGAAACCCTCATTCCTCTGATTTTGGCTAGTACCTACATCTTCATTTTTCTTCTAGTTCTCATTTCAGCCTCCAAATGACCTAACACCACCCCTTCCTCCTTGACTCCTCCCTCTTTGCCTTCCATCAAATTTTTTTTTTAGCTTCTCCTTAACTCACAAGGCAAACTGCTATGCCTCTTCAATGCTAGTCATTCTAAGTAGACTTAACTCCTCCTGAATGCTAGGTCTTAACCCACTAAGGTAACAAGAAACCTTCTCCTTGTTTTATTATACATGCTCCACCCTAATAAGAACTTAATAATACTCCTTTGTGTATTCCTAAATAGATTTTCCTACTTTCTTTAACCCTTGCATCTTTTTTAACAAATCAAGCTCATAATCAACAGGAATGAATTGCTTCTTTAGTTTGTCCACCATGCAATCCCATCTTGTGAGTTTCTCCTTTCCTCTTCTATTTCTTTCCAATTGAGTCTCTTTCCAATATATTTTGGCATGGGATTTCATTTTGGCCTTTACAAACTCAACCCTATTAGGGTCCCCAATATCCTCATACTCAAAATATTCCTCTAGCTCATTGATCCAGTTGATCAACTCATCCAGATTTAGATTTCTTGAAAACATGTCAACATCAACTTTAGGTCTTTTTCCAAGCTTGGAAATGGCCCTAAAAATACTCTCCATCACCTGGTTTAGGGCTTCTCCATCTTCTTCCCCTTCTTGCCCAATATTTCCTTATTCTTCATTTTCTTTCTCACTTTTGTCCACTACAACAACATTCATCCCTCTATAGATCTCCTCCTATAATGCCTGGACTTGTCTCTAGAGGGCTCTAACTTCAATAGTAACAACTCTGACCCTTCCACCATGCTCCCTTTGTGGAGGCATCTTCTTGTATCAAAATCCATAGCCACATAGTCCTAGTGCAAACTACCTCATAGTTGGTGCTTTGCCTACACACTGAGGAAAACCAGCTCTGATACCACTTGATGGCCACACAACCCAAGACAAAAAGGAACACAATGGGAAAAGAGGAATATTATTATCACAACTAATATGCTATTACAGCTATTACAACAAAAATAGACTCTAAGACATGCCCTATGGGCTTACAATGTTATCAGATTCTGGAGAAAACCCTTCTCATAGTATCTTCTCCTACACTCCACCAAAAACTACCTTTACAATGCTAGAAATGTCCTTAAGTAAAACAAATTAGGTTTAGGGTTAGGAATAAATTTTATAATATTATATTTGGCATCCACTTCCAAAATAGAAGGTTCTAGAAAACATGTCAGAAGTAAGTATAAATTTAGAAGAACCCAGAAATTGTAGTCCAACTTCTGAGAGGTATAACTTTTGATCTGGGACTTCGATTGACAAACTGTTTACATTTCTAGAAAGCTCTCAAAGTGCTCTATATCCCTATGCACAATATTTTCTTTTCCTTCATTTTTGGTACCTATACAAGGCTATTTATTGCCTCAAATCTGACTTTTAAGTGCTCTTAGGAGGTCTCCAGGCAACTTAAAACTGCAATAACTTTCAAACTGTAAAGCCTTTTGATCTAATTCTTTTTTTTTAGTGCTTTAAATTATAAGTAAAATCATCCCTCCAAGTTACACCCTCTAACTCATTATAATTATGGCTTAGTTAAAAAATAACCTACTTTCTACATAAGCACATATCACAAGGTACTCAAGAACACTAACCCAAAAAACCAATAATGGAACAATGAGAGTTGGAATCTTCATTTGAACCAAATGGGTATCCAAAAATGAAAACACTTTAAATAGAAACTAACACTAAGCATATTTTTGGGTGATACAAGATTTCCCTTACACCACCAGATGCTCCTACATTATGATTCATGTAGCTTGGAGAAGGGGATGAAGTGTAGATGCAAATTTTGAAGAGCTAGGGTTGTGGCTTAGGAACTAGAGGATTGCTTGGTGCACCTAAGGGTAAAAGTGTAAATTCTTCTTGGTGTTCTTATCTAGTTGTGGATCTGGACTAGCTAGAATTGCTATGTGGTAATTAGATCTTGCAAGATCTTGTAGAATTGGTAATGTAATTGTTGTTTGTATTTGGCCCTAATCCAGAAGGCCTTACAGTTGGGCATATTGCATGTAATTAGTTATCTATGAATAAATAGTATTGATTTAGTATCAAATCTTGCATTATTGTTGCTTTGTTTTATTATTTCCATTGTGTGGTTGTTTGTTGGGGGATAGAACATCTCCTTTGGGGATTCTCCTACCTTGCACTAGGTTAGGTAGTATCAAAGTGAAGATTGTTTATGAGTGTGTAGACAGATCATCAAAGTTGTGGTAGTTTACACTAGGACCTTGTGTTGGAGAATTTGATATGAGAAGATCTTGATCTAGTGGTGGATTGTTCTCTCTAGAGTCCTAGATCTCTTAGTTGTGAGGTGGTAGATCATAGTTCTAACTTGCAATTACAGAGGGTTTGCAAATCGATTGATGAATGAAAATATTGGAAGGTTGATTTTGTTGAGACATGATTACAAGGAGTTTGTGGATTGTAGATCTATGTTCTTGGACTTGTGACTTGGTTCTTGATTAATCATGTGAGGTGGTAGGTTGTGATCTAACTTGCAAAAAATTTAGGTTTATCACACAGTGCATGGGAAGGATTTATTATAGAGGGTTTGAGAAGATCTTGGAAGATGGCTCTAAGAGGATTAGACCCTGAGATAATTGTGAATCTTTGTGATGTAGTGGAGAGGAGGTTTTCTAAAATTTCTACTCAATTTGAAGCTAGCTTGGCTAATTAAGTTAAGGATGGAGTGAGGAAGGCATTCCATAGATATTTGTGGAGTTGGATTCTACCAATTTGAAAGAGAGTTGTCTAGTTTGTTAGAAGACTTGTTCAAGAGAGTATTTGGCATAACAAGGTTGAGGTGGAAGAGAATGGTTATGTTGATCAATTTAAGGAGTGTGATATAGAACCTACAGAGCATATTCCTAAGGATATAGAGTCTAATCAGTTTTTGTTGAGGATATTCCTAACCTTGTTGATGTTGGGATGAAGATTGCTTTTCATGATCAATTAGTCGAGACTGACATGTAGAAATCAGAGCACTTAGTTGTGGATGTTCTGGTTATTGTTGGTGGTGACATGTATGTTGCAAGGAATCTTGTTGTGAGAAATAAGACCATGTGAGAAATAAGACCACTAGTGTTGTAAGCTTGAAATGTCTTGATGGAGATCTACATATTGTTGTTGACATGGAGTTTATTGCTACTTGTGTGGATTCACTAGTTGCTAATGTGGATGAGGGTTTTCTAATGAAGTATTATGTTTAGTTTATTCTTGGGAGTGAGCATGTTGATTGGATGGTTGAGATTCTAGTTTTTGATAGAATGATGTAGATATGGATGATGTGTATGTTTTTTTGTCCCTATTGGAGTGGAAGCCTTTGGTGAAGATGAAGGTAGTTTTTTATCTTTCTTTGGGAATCAAAGTGTGGGACACACTTTTCTATTTACTTGGGGAGTCTAATGCAGGAGCGTCTTGCACTAGTAGAATTTAGGTAAATAAATGACCACATGTATAAGATTTTTACTCATGTGACTAAAAGTGATCAAATTCTACAAATTGTTTATAATTCCTACGTATAAACAACTAAATAAATGACTAATTTGGTCATCGAGTAAAGTCACAAGGTTAAATAGATTAAAATGATTAAATAAATGATTAAAAATAATTTCACCCTAGAAAAAGATTACTAAAGAATGATTATTGCTTTTTTACACTAACATTTGATAATTTAAGGATAGATAATGTATATGTTGCTATACAATCAAATTGCTCCCAGCCTCTTTCAATGTTATCTTTAGGACAATGAAGTAACTAAAGGAACTTAATAAAATGATGTTTGACTACTACTTGTAGGCATACACTGTCATTTTGATCATCCACTAAATTTTAAATTGTATACACAAGAAATTATAATAGATTTGCATATCAATTGATTCTTTTACAACTTAAAACTCAAAACTTATTTTTCCCTCATAACCAATAATAATATCATTTAGACATGGGACCTATTAGCATTTTTGGATGATAAAGCTTCTAGTTGTTGCAAATAAAGAAGTTGTCAGTTTCTTTCAAAATCTAATTATTTTTCTTTTAGTGATAATTTTAATGTTATAAGTACTATATTTATGCTTGGTCATTGAGAAAGCTTACCAATAGTCTTTAAGAATTAATAAATTCATATGCCACAAGTTTACATACAAAGTATATAGAAATTAAATATTTTTTGAATTATGTCACCAAACAAATTGATAGTTATTAATGATTTTTTCTTTAAAAAATCATAAACATTCACATAATAAAGTAATAAACTTCTAAATACTTGAAATTATTATAGAATTAATTTGATATATAATATGTATAAAAAAATTAAGTATAACATTTACTTCATTTAATCTTATAATACAAGTTCAAAGTTATTGTGTAATTTTAATTTACTTTATTTTATGAATTAATTAAACACAACAATACAAATATTTTAGAAAATATTTTTCATTTATAAATTTTACTCTTATAGAACTCAAATAGATAATACATGTTGAATCCTACATTTTGAAACAAATCAACCATCAGAATTTTGACATAAAAAATGTGTGACATAACTATTTGTGGATAGCTAAGAGTTGTTGATGCCAAGATTTAACACCGAGCTATTGGCTAGGGTATGATCTGATTACAAGGAATCAACCCAAATAGTTTCTTGATCAAAACCCTCCCTCAAATGTAAAGATTCTTTGTGGAATAAATATCACAATGAAACTGGCCAGTGAGCGGTAGTTGTACGCTGTAGAAGAACATGAAGGCATGGTCTCTGTTGCATTCTATGCATTTATTGGTAGATATGGAGAGTAGGGATGGATCTAGGTTTCTATTTTAATCCTTGCTAATGACTCATCTACAAGAGGCAAATGATTGTAATGGCACCACCTACCGAATCTTTCTTGAAGACTAGGATTCCAAGGATGAAGTATCAATTATGGCAGACGAGTTGATCATATAATGGTGTGTTTGAATGGTGTAGCAAGAGGGGATTTCTCAAATTTTATCAGAATGAATTGAGACAAGAAATTTTACATAGTACCAAGACAATAATTCATCAAAGAATAAAAAACAAACTCTTGATGTAAGTTTCAGCTCATGTTTATTATAGAGATCTCTCTAGCTTCTTTTAGTAGTGTACACCTTTTGATTTAGGTAGATCATTACTATCCCTTGTTTGATCTATGTGTTATAGATATTTCCTTAGTCCAATATATACCTCTAGCATGTGAAAACCTAAACCAAACGCCCCTAAGAAAATAAAGCCAAAATGTGTGACAAGGCATAAATAACGCAAGAAAATTGTTTGACAAAATGTCTCTAAGATATGTTGTCTAAGATTTTAAGTTATCCACAAAATTGATTTATTTAAAAGACTTCAGTAGCTTCTTGAGAAAATTTTTAAAGTAGCTCAACTATGTAGTGAACTTGCAGAGATGGAAATCTAAAATAGGTTATAGACATCCATCAAGCATATTGGATGTGGACAAAATAATTTTTTTGAGAAAGGTTCTAAAACAATAATGAAAACTACCATGAATTTTTTGATACATTTTCTGGAAGATATGTCAAGTCATGGAATGTAAACATAACATATATATGTTGATGACCAAAATGATTTCAAAATATGGAATCATAGACTATGCTTGCTAAATGTTTGACAAAATGCCTTTCGAGATGATTCCTCTAGGAATGAACAGAAATGATTTTAGAATATGTGCCAAACCAAAATTTTCTAGGAAACTCTCAAAGCCTCTGATATTTTAAGACATTGTACATATGTAATGACATAGGCATGCATGTAAAATATGTAATTTTAAGATAAATCCAATAAACTATTTTCTCATATGCCTCTAACATATGTCATCTCAAAACCTTTGATATTTTAAGTCACTGTACATATATAATGGCATAGGTATGCATCTAAAATGAGATATCATAAGATAAACCCCATAAGCTATTTTCTTAAATACCTGTAACATATGTCATCTCATATTGATGCCAAAAACTACTTGTGCACATAGGCTTGCAAAGGCTAGAATCATACACCATGTATATGACAGAATGCCTAAGAAGAATCATGTTATCTCACAAAATGTATTTGTGTTCTCCTAAAGACATGTACACAAATCTATGGAACCCTACATAACACAAAATTTATTCAATTGTTAGACAGGAAACCTTAAAGGTTTGGCATTTCACTTCATACATATCTCAAGGAATGAAATCAAAGGTTTTTAGTCTAATGGGATTTACAAATTGATCAATTGTAAGAGAGAATTATATCTAAATTACTAGAATAAGTTGCTAAGAAAAGATAATGCAAAGCCAAAGGAATACCAATACATGTTCAGACATAAAATCTTAGAATTAGAACATATGTGTTTGTAAACATTTAATTGTAGGAGGAGAAATGCTAGAACTAGAACATGATCATATTTTTGTAACTTAAAATAAACAAACATTTTCCTTCTCACTCTACTGGGTTTCTAAGAGAGGTTACTTAATACTAATGATAATTTTCATTAGAAATTGAAGCTAGAGAATTATATTTGCACCCTCTTTCATGACTTACTAATGAATAGGTGCTAGTTTTAAACTTATGATTGACAGGGACACTAAAACTAAACCCTGCTTGTGATTTGTTTAAAAGTTATGATTGATAGTTTAAAACTTATGATTTTAAATATTAAATGAATTGCTACATCATCCTAGTCATGTCTTGGATGTAGCAACCCTACAAGGTAGTATCATAACTATTGATCTTGTTCGTTTTTTAATGACATTTCCAATTCATCCTAGTATCTAATACATAACCACTGAGGAAAGTTTATCCACATATTCTTAAACATTAAATTTGATATATTAGGAATAAAATGCATTATTCTACATTATATAAGAAACTACCAAAGAGATTCTTGAAAAATGTTGATTTTTTCATCACAGAAGACAAGACCATTGTCTTCTATAACTATTGAACATAATTTAACAAAGGAGACCAATGAATCAACCCACCCAATTAAAATTGCTGAAGTTTCTTTAGTTAGTAGTATTTCAATTAAGCTTATATTTAGTAGGATAAAGGAAGAAATTTTTAGTACATCAAAAGAAGATGAAAGTATCTTTTAACTATTCTCCCAATGTCCTTATCAGTAAGGAAAAAACCTTTTCAATTCGCATCAATCTTTGCACACATACTTAAACTCCATATCTCTATCTATAAATTACATTATTCTCAGTGATACACTATGATAGTAACATGTTTCTTTCTCACATCTCTCAACTCAAATCAACTCCTAAGATCCTACTGCCCAATCATGGACAATCATGCAACTAACATAAACAAACACCTAGAATCCTCTTCCTAAGTCCTGCAACATTTCTCTTCTTGTATTGACACTCTCAAATCTCTTTACAACCTTTCACCCTTTGCAATACCTCTAAATCAGAATTTATTTGACTTCCACAACATATTATACTATCAAGCATGACATTCATATCCTTTAGGCAACTAAACACTTAGTTTGTAGGGTCTACGGCCTCCTCCAATACTTGGATGCTCATTAAACTCAACAATACTTTTCCCATAGTGTTGAAGATGTTTCTCACACTTTCTTAACTCCCATCAATAGACTCACACTCAAGTCCCAATCATTAACATTATTTTACACCCCTTACTATCAAAATAAGAACTTACAGATCCCTTTTGATAGACCTGTACTTAGAAAGCAATAACTTTTGAACCTAGTAAAAATTCTTCAATCGGTCCACTAACATTCTAGTAAACTTGCCTCTCACAAACATATCAAAAAATGGGGGAAATCCAACAGTTGAGTGAAAAGATGTGGCGCCTACACTAAGACTATGTTTTCTATGATAGTCCTTCATCTACCTTCTAAGACAAACACTTCTTGCTTGTGTAATTCATGTGTGAAGCCATGCATTCCAAACTAAAATTTTAGGAGACTTTAATGTACATTACACCCAATTCTTCTCCATAGAATTGGGACAAAAAAAAATTCAATCATGAAAGATATTAGATCTTGAATGGTTGTAGTGTGCCCAAAATAGAAAGTTCACGATTTAGAATGAAATAAGAGATTTTTGTAAATACTTGATCAAAACACAATGCAAAGAATGTCTAGATGCTTCTATATTGAAATGAAACTAATACACATCTTGCCTCCCAACACTTGAACTTTTAACCACACCCTATCTTGCCAAAGCTTCAACTTCCATAAGAATAAGGTTCTAACCACTATCTATATCATTTGTGGTATTGAAGTGAACAATGTTGAAGATTTCTTTATGCTTCTAGGTTCCATGCAGCCAATCAGCACCGAAGATGTGAATGGTGCAATCATTGGATACCTTATAATTGCCCTATTTTTGTTTCATTGTGAGGCTATTCAACACCTTAGCCATATCAATATAGTCAGCATTGGCCAATAGAAGCTCACACCTCATGTTCTAGTCATGCTACTATTTTATGAACTAGCCCAAAGCTCCTTTATTTGGAGCTAACTGGCTCCATTTTCCAAGTTGGATTTTTTTTTATCCATTTCCTTAAATTTTTTGTTTAGGAGGGTCCATGCACAAACATGTGCAATTCAAAATCATTTATGTATCATATGGGATAGCTGTTGCTAATTTAGAAATGAAATCTTCTAAATGAAGGCTTGCATGTAGAAGACCTGATATTCACCTAGGTGATTGCAAGTAAAATTAGAGAGTAGGCAGTAGTCATAAATACAACCCTTATATAATGATCTTGATTTTAATGAGAGTCTTGCCTCCATGTCATGGATCAAGCCAATAAAGTACCTAACCTATAACAAAAATAGAGAAGACACAATGATACTACCATCCAGGACACCACTGCTAGCATGATATCAATATTTCGAGCCACATGAAGTGATCCATCATTAGGATGAAGGAGAGTAAGAGATGTAGTTTGATTTGAAATTTCAATGAAAAATCTTAACACAATCTAAACCAGACTCCAATCACTATAAATGTAATGGATTGTGGAAATTTGATGTCTCTCATTTTAAGTTTTTTTGTGCTAAATCACAACAAAGTAAATAAAATAGAAGAGTATAAGAATTAATGTGATAAGAAAGGGAGATACATGTTAAAGCAAAGGACTGGGACAATCTTTCCATTGTAAAATGGTTCACATCATAGGACCACATATAGGGTAGTGTCGAAAGGCATCTATAACAAGAAGTTTTGAAGAAAAAATAGAGAAATATACTAAACTTTTGACAAGCCACTGAGATTTTCATGTAGAAACATCTCATGACATGATAATCATAGGGTAAATGAATCAATGTCCTAGCTCTGCTTCTAGATTTGTTGCTGGGTTAACACCAATGTCACTACTTTATTCATCCACCTACAGAGAGTAGAGAGTAGGAAAAATCTCACCTCTACATATTGATATGTGCTTTTCCATAACATAGGCTCTTGAGATCAAAACCCATTCTAATCAATCAACTAGGACTGGATCATGTGGCGCAGGCTATGAGAGGGGTGGTGCTTAGGTAAGCGAGTGGAAACAAGTCCAACACTAAGGGGGAGGGTTGTTTAGGATTCGATGATTTATAAAATGAAAAAAGTAATAGTGCCAGAGGCAAAGACACAATTGGGAGAGATTGTGGGAGGGGAAGCAACATACATAGATGTAGAGGTAGGTGCAGGGGACTAAGGAGAGCATAAAATCCATGAGTTTTGAGACTCATATCTTTGATTTCAGCAACTCAATTTCCTGAAGGCCTTTGCCTCACATCCATAATTTTTTTTCTCCTCTTGTTTTGAACCTTAAATCCACCCACTCTGTGAACTGGGCATGCCTCAACTTCAAATTGGAGTTGGAGGGTTTTTTGCAACCGTATCAACTTTCTTTTTCTCCCAAATGTTGTGCTTCTTCTTCCACCACATTTGCTAAGATATGTGAGTTTTAGAGTTTTTGGTGTGCTGTCGATATGACGTTTTAAAAAATTGGATTTCAGTGGGTTGCTTCATTTTTTTTTCTCTTGAGAAATTTTGTTTGAGCATTAGGTGTAGTTTTTAGTTCCTACCCCACAAGAAACTATTGCATTCATTGAATGCAAATTAAATATAATTTTTTATTTAAGGTGACCAATCACATTTAAGAATTTATGATATTCATTTGTGTTTGTTAAAGTCCTAATATTCTTACTCATTTAATTTTTTTAAATAATACTACATTTCTAGAATGTGATTGGCTCCTACAATTTTAGGTAATGAGATCAATATTTGTGTTTGTTATAGTCCTAATATTCTTACTCATTTAAATTTTTTAAATAATACTATATTTCTACAATGTGATTGGCTCGTGCAATTTTAGGTAAGGAGATAAATATTTTTCCAAGAGGTAAATTAGCAAAAAAAATAGAACTCTCCCAAGATTTACGGACATGTAAGTAATTGTTATTTTCATTTTTATTTATGAATGTTGTTGGGCCTAAAATGCATATTGTGGACTACAACACACCCTCTGTGCTCTCAAAAATTATCCCAGAATCTACGACTCTAGTACCTAAAGATCTTGTAAATTCTTTTGATATTTTGCTTCTAGGGCCCAAATCCTTCTTATTTTTTGTGGCCAGTAGCAACACGGCTACCTTTAGCCCATGACTAGAGGTATGTTTGAATTAGATATATTTTATTTTGTGAATGACTATTAAATTATTTTAAATTAGTTTTCTACAATTTGATTCTATGTAACTGCAAAACCTACAAAAAAATGGTGGACAATTTACTCTTTTAGGAGGATTTTAATTTATAAATAGATTGAAGTTGTAGAAGCTTTGGAAAAATTTTGGCCTAAAATTGTATGTATTGTTTTCAAAGGTGTAATAATCAATATGAGTTAAAGAGCATGTTATGTTGACATGAAATGCAAGATTTTTCACCACTTCTACTACAAGGAAGCCCTAAATGTGACTTGCCCATGATTCATGTAAATCTTAAAAATAAACAAGTGGCCTTCTTTGTTAGCTCTTTGTTTTTATGGTCACCACCTCCCATATATAGCCTCTGATTTGGAGTAATCTGACTTCTCTTTCTTTCTTCCATTCAAGCCATTTGATTCTTTTGGTTTGAATAAATTCTCACAAGGGTTTCTTTTCTTGAATAGTTTGAAGGGTTTCTACTTTTTTAGATTGGCTTTTTCATTGCCAATTCATTTTTTTGTTTTGACTCTATCTTGTGTGGCTTAATGTCAAAATTTGTACATACAAAATAACTGTGAAATTTAACAGAGACTGCAACTATTTGAATAACCTTAGTGCATTGATGGTGTGGAAAAATGCTCTATTTGTAACTCTATTTTAACTGATTTAAAGGAATCAAATTCAATTAGTGAACTCAAAGGAATCAAATTCAATTGTGATCAATTAGGAATCAAATTGTTTGTAGTAGGTAATTGCTTCTATTATACATTACTAAAGGTGTAGATTGCAAGTTTCTTGTGTTTGCTTCTTCAATAGGTTTCTATAACTATATTTATGCTGACCATTCAAAGCTTTTCTTTGAGAGTTTACTTATTGACTTAATGAATTTCAATTTGACATTACCAGTTTTTCCAATGTTTAGACAATTAGTGTCCAAGTTTCAAACAACTAATAGCCCAAGATATTTGTAAAACCATCCTGAAAGTTTGCATTTAATTTTTGTATCTTTTTGTGAAGTTTTTAATTATTTTTAACATTGTGGGATAAGATTAAAAGACTCAAATAGTACATCCAAATGTGTATATGGAGTACTGAACTATCTATCCAACCGGCCTATAGAAAACTCTGCAAAATTCTATATCACAACTGGATACTATAAAATGTCTTGAGGCACTGTGACTGCTTATTTGGTCCCTAAACAATTTTCTTTTTACGATGATTTTAATGGTCATATAAAACCCCAAGTTTAGGAAATGTTTCCATTCCTGGTGTTGGTGAGGAAGCAGGCTGAGAAATTCAAATTGATCTTGACATTTATTTTTCCTTCTACGCACATGGTTACCTATCCATATGTGCCAAACTTTTCTTATTTTCCTCAGCACAGTGTTGAAGTCATGATGTGTGCCTGAAATCTCTACCTACATTATGCACTAAAATTGAAGTATGGTGCAAAGGCACCACCTTCTCCTTAGAATTCATATTATTGTAATGGGTCATCTATTAAGGTTTTTTTTTAATAATGTTTTCATGTCACCTCTAAAAAGATTGAATTGGTTAAATTCTATTAAAATGAATCCAAAAGTAAAAGGATTCTTATACTTTTCATAGCCAAATAAAAATAGGAATGTAACCAATACGAAGATAGTCTTTAAAAGACATCTCATAATGTAATGGAGGGACCATAGAAGAGAATTGATAAGGGTGAAAAGATAGCAGTTTGATAGAGAATGAGTGAATAGAAGGAAATATAAATGGCTCTCTGGCAGCAGCCAGAGAGCCATCCATTTTGTAATCTATAGATAGTTATATGTAGTGAAAATATGTGTTATTTTTAATGGTGATTCAATTTTCTTATTAATTCTTGTTAGGTTCCCTATGCTTTTGGTTTGGTATGGTGTGTTTTATCTTAAAGTTTATGGTTGCTCCTCATTAGATTGGTATCAGAGCACAGCAAAAGGTCTAGGAAGAAGATCTAGGATTTGGTAGGTTGAAGGTCCCTTGTTGATGCTTGGAGTTGAACTATCCTCTGAGAGTGTTCCAAGGTGGTGGCTAGATATCTGATGAACCCTAGATTGGTTTGAGAAGATGGTTTTGATAAGGAGTGAAAGAGAAATGATTAAGGTGTTCAAGGAGTACTTGTATCGTGGTAAGAAAGAGAGAGAAGAAAGAAAAAGAAAGAAGAAGGAAGAAGAAGCAATAAAGAAAGAAATAGAATGGATGAGACAATAGGATTTGAGAAGCCTAAGAAGCATTTTTGAAGAATAAGAAGAAGAAAGTTACAAGAATCTTAGAGAAGAGTTAGATAAGAGTATTGCAAAGTGGGAGAGGATAGCATTGTTTTGGAGCAAGCAATAGATGAAAATGAAGTTGTTGATGAAGACAAGGATCAAGTAGTGGTATGCATTCCATTGGAAGGGCATGGACAATAGATGAATGCTGGTGTAGAGAGTGAGAGTGAGAGTGAAAAACAAGAGGTTTTTGTTGAAACTTGTGAGGAAAAGGTTCTTGTGGATGAGGGAGAGTTGGTGACAGGTATGGTTGAAGAAATGATTTTCCCAGATGATGGAGATGTTGACAAAAATGATCAAGATGGAATGGACATAGTCCAAAGATTATAGGCTAAGGAGAAGACTATTAATGATAGGGATGAAGTATTTGTTGATCAATGTGATGCTCTAAAGATATATAAATAGGAAGAAGATCAGATTGTGTATCACGTAGATTGGTATTTTTATGTAGGTGATATACAATTGACAAACATGTATTTGTTCCAAGATTCAACAAAGATACCATGAAGGGCATTCCTTATAAAGTTTGGAATCAACATGTTGTGGGGAACAACATCAATTCAATCTTTCTTATGGTGGCAACATTACCTACATACAATTGGAGAACTTGGAAGAAGATCACAGCAATTCAATGGGACTTGAATTTTTTTGTCCCCGGGGATATGATGTAGGAGCATCAGGCAATTAATAATATTTTTAGACTATATGTTGTTATTATGCATTGTAATGTGGCTTAAAAAGTCATTTCATGTCTTTGGGGGTTTTGTAAGTTGAAATCATAGTAGTCTAAATAATCTAGATATAAATAAAGGGTTTATATTATCATATGGTTAGTAATTAACTGATTCGGTTTCGAGTATGTTGAAATAGGGGAAGTTGAAGGTTAGTTTTAGAAAATGGTTATTGGGAGTGGAAAAGTTATTTATCTCTGTAATGGGAAACTGAGAATAGAGAAAGGGGGAAGGAAGTCTTGATAAAGAGATAGAAGGATGTAATGAAAAGAGAATAATGAAAATGGTGATGGCATTTTCTAGGAACTATTTATCTATTACAGTATTTTCTATTTTGAATCGACATTGAAGAATCTATTTTGATCGATTCTTGATATCAAATTTTGTTGAAGTTGGATTAGATTTTAATAGAATGTTTTATAGTTTCATTGGGTTTAATTCATCTTACTATTGTGTACTCCACATCAGATTGGTATCAGAGCTCAGAAGATTTTGAGTGTGTAGATGGAAGGTTATCTACACTAGGTAGTATTGTGGTTGTTTTGTATTCTTGGTATGAAGTTTGTGGTTGCAGATTGGTACTAGTTTGCTCAACTACAGGGGGTGGACATGAAGGTCTACTAAAGGCCATAGGAGATGGTCTTGTGTATTGCCAATAGATTGGGGAGAGAGGCATGATGGACTCCCAGGTGAGGGACAAAGGTTGTGATGTAGCATGGAGGAGTGGATTGAGGAATGGGAAGCACCATGGAGGAAACTAGCATAACTCCATAGATGGGAGTTGGTTGATAGTGAAAAAGGAATTAGCAGAGGCGTCGATGCGAGTGACAAGGCACATATTTGTCTTTCACCTCATTTCTAGTGGGATATGAAAATATTTGAAGTCTGGCAGTATGGTGCAAGGGCACCACCTTATCCTTAGAATTCATATTATTGTAATGGGTCATCTATTAAGGTTTTTTTTAATAATGTTTTCATGTCACCTCTAAGAAGATTGAATTGGTTAAATTGCATTAAAACAAATCCAAAAGTAAAACAATTCTTATACTTTTCATAGCCAAATGAAAATGGGAATGTAACCAATATGAAGATAGTTGTAAAATGGTTTGTAAACCATTAAGATAGTCTTTAAAAGACATCTCATATTGTAATGGAGGGACCATAGAAGAGAATCGATAAGGGTGAAAAGATAGCAGTTTGATAGAGAGTGAGTGAATAGAAGGAAATGTAAATAGTTCTCTGGCAGTAGCCAGAGAGCCATCTATTTTGTAATCTACAAATAGTTATATGTAGTGAAAATATGTGTTATTTTTAATGGTGATTAAGTTTTCTTATCGATTCTTGTTAGGTTCCCTATGCTTTTGGTTTGGTATGGTGTGTTTTATCTTAAAGTTTATGGTTGCTCCTCATCAAAGTACTATGAAAAAGTAGAGGACTTCCTTATGATCATGGTCATGATAAGTGTAGAGAAGTTTTTTGTCCCTTTTAAGGGCATATCATTTTCTATGCTCTCAAACAACACTATTTCCTATTCAAATTCCCTTTTTATACCTAAACTATTGATGGAAATTATTTGAAAATTACTTTAACCTCTACTGTTTAAATAGTATTAAATAAAAGTAGAAGATGAAATATTATGCATATTTTTAAATTTTAACAAGCATAAATAGTATGTCAAGGCTTCATAAGCAACGAAGCAAATATATTATGCTTGTAGAACAATGCCTAAATTAATCATGATGACAGTGGTAGAAAAAATAGTTATAGCAGTCATAGAACACCTAAATTAATGTCTTTCAGAATTTCATATTTATAGCCAAAAATATTTATAAGTTGTGTTATTTTTATTGGTCACTATTTTTTGTGCAGAGAGCATTCGGTATTTATATTTTAAAGCCATATTTTGGTACATCATAGAGATTTTTGCATTAAGCCATAATTTTCAATAAATTCAATTTACAACTTAGTTTAAGGTTGGAGAATTAGAATTATTGGATAGGATAAGTTAGCAAAAGGCTTGTAAATCATACTTCGGGTAGAAGTGCAATAGCTTATTTCATTCATTTTCATGAAACTAATTTTAAATAGTATAAATTATTGTCTCTTCACACTAGTTTGATTAGTGGTTATTCACAAGCCTACATATTGCTATTGTGCTATGATACATTATATCATGTCTGCCAAATTTTGCAAAATTTGTACTGACTAATTTCTCGAAGTTGGATATCATGGCTTTATACCAAGTCCTTAATTTACTTTATCAAAGCCATCAATTGTTTTTATATATTAGCCTATTCAATCTGAATACTTACTTATTTTGTAGTGAGGGACTTCTATTTAAAATTAAACTTTATATGTTTAGCTAAACAATGCAAGAAGCTTACATTATAAAGCATTTACTATTTTCAATCCAAAAACATAAAATCCTTTGCCTAGTAGTCTGAGATATCCAATTATTAATGGAAGTTTGGATGTTCTTTAATTAAAATATTTTCATGTAATTTTAGTGTTTTTTAAGAATGTTTAATTAAGTTACAATTGAAACATTCTAAATACAATTCTATTTGAAAATTAGAAACTATGGATTAAAAAATAATAATTTAGAATGAAATAACCAAAAAAGGTTAAGTAGTTTTGAAGTTGAGTTTTTAATTTTTTAAATTAAAAATCTTTTTAAACAAAAAAACTATAAAAAAAACATAATGGAAATAGAAGTTTCAATTTTTAAAATATCACATTTTTACATTATAATTTAGTTATTTAGTAACTATTTTTGAGCCTTAATAGGAAGAACAATACCACTTAATATATAATTTTAAAAATTTATAATAGATACTTGTCTTTATAATTAAAAATAAAAAATAAAAAATATAATAAAAGAAGTTTACCTATTTAACAACATAATTGAAAATATTTAATTAGAAAGAATGGTTTTTCTTTTTTTAGTACACAAATAATCATTTCTATTGTATGATTTAGATATAATTAAAAAATAAATATAAATATTATATGACAGTAGATCTAATATTGTAATATGTTTCTAGACTTGATTGTGTTAAGATTTTTATCATCAATGTTTCGAATCACACTACGTGATCCATCATCAGGATGAAGAGCAAGAGAAGCAAAACATATTGTAATATTGTAATATGTTTCTGGATTCGATTGTGTTAAGATTTTTACCATCAACGTTTCAAATCACACTACATGATCCATCATCAGGATGAAGAGCAAGCTTCTCTTTCTCTTCATCCTAATGATGGATCATGTAGCGTGATTCGAAACATTGATGGTAAAAATCTTAACACAATATCTTGCTCTCCATCCTGATGATGGATCACATAGTGTGATTCGAAACGTTAATGGTAAAAATCTTAACACAATCGAATCCATAAACATATTACAATATAATGGATTGTAGAAATTTTTTCTCTTTAAGATTTAATAACAGAAAGACAACTTTGTCATTTTTTGCATTATTCTTTAAAGGGTACTAGCTCAATGGAAGAGCACTTGCTTTATAAGTAGGAGATGGTGGTTCAATTCCATTGTGCCCTAATATGACTAAATTAATGATTAAATAAACTACCAAATATACTGCCATATATACTACCCAAAAACTATCAAATATACTACCAAATCATTTACTAAATATAATACCAAATCAACTACCAAATATGCTACACAAAAAATATCAAATATACTACCAAACAAACTATCAAATAAACTACCAAAATTACCAAATAAACTACCATATAAACTACTAAGTAACAACAATAGATGAATAAATCAATGACCTAATCAATGATTAAAATAGTTTAGTCACAAATTTGGTCAAGAGATAAATGTCTCGCAATAAACTACCATTGGTCTCTTGATCAAAATTAGCCACTTATCTATAATTTTTAGTAGTTTATTTAGTAATATATTGTTGTTTTTGTACTAGTGTTGGGATTTCTTGGTGACTACTTTGGAGTTCATGGGAGGAGGCTCAGTAGTTGCTTTGGAGGGTGCTTGGACTAGTACTCAATCAAAGAAGGAGCAGTGGTTGGTCACTATTGGGCATAGTTTATGCTCAAGGAGCTTGGCATGCTTTATGGAGCTCGACATGCTCTAGGAGCTCGGTGTGCATAGTGGTGCTCCACAAGGCCTTGGAGTTCAGCATGGTCTTAGGAGCTTGGCATGGTCTTGGAGCTTGGTATTGTCTATGGTGCTCAGTTTTCTCTGCAAGCTCAGTGATGCTTATGAATTTACTAGTGCTTAGCTCAATTTTTATGACACTCAACTTGGTCTTAGTTTCTATTGGTGTCAAGTTGTCTATGAACCAACTTTTAGCATTTAATTTGTGTTATAGCTGACTTGTGGCTCAACATATATTTAATGTAAGGGATTTATTTTAGTTGTAATTGCTAGGCTGACTTGTGTCTTAGTTGGGTATAAGTAAGGGGTCTTGTAGAGTCTTTAGGAATTCATTCATTCAGAGGAGTGATTCTAGGGAGTAGTTGAAGAGTATTTTTTTCCAAAGTCTATGAACAAAGCATTGAGTGTGAGGCAGTTTACAGTAGGATTGTGATGATGATTCATCTAGGTTGGAGAAGGGGATAAAGTTTAGATGTGAATTTTGAAGAGCTAGGGTTGCAGCGTAGGAACTAGAGGATTTCTTAGTGGACCTGAGGGTACAAGTGTGGATTCTTCTTGGTGTTCTTATTCAGTTGTAGATCTAGACTAGCTTTGGTGTCTAGTAATTGGATCTTCTGAGATCTTGTAGAATTGGTATTGTAATAATTTTTTATATTTTTCCCTAACCCAAAAGACTTTACAGCCAGGCATATTTCATGTAATTAGTTATCTATGAATAAAGATTATTGATTTAGTATCAAATCTTACATTATTGTTGCTTTTTTGTATTGTTTCCACTGTGTGGTTGTTTGTTGGCAGCTAGGACATCTCCTTTGGGGATTCCCCTACCTTGCACCACATTAAAATGATAATTTCACTCATTTGGGTAAAATCTAGTAATAAGTGAATTAACTATGCCAAATATTTTTTAAATAGGGGCTAATTTACTCAAGCTTTAATGGTCATAAATGAATTAGGGAATCAGCCATAATATAGATTCATCAAGTCGTATCATTGAGTTGCCAACCATTGCAAAAACTGTAGTGTGAAGAAAAGATTTTAGAACTTTTTGACCTTGAGATTTTGCAAGGAATGAGGAGTCCAATAGATGAAGGTGATGCATAACTTGGTAGGTTTCCTCTTTATTCCTATCGAACAAGGACAAACAACTTCAGTTTCTATGTGAGATACAACTTCTAACATAAAAAATCTATCTCCAAGATACTACTTGGATTCCTAAATTAGGAATAACTTGGGGTTCATCCGCTCAACCCTCACATTCACAAGACCTTTCAATGCTCCAAAAACTCATTTTTAAAACTTTTATACCCACCTTACTCCTCATTCTTACATTCCTCAACCTCTATGAACAAACAAAATGTCAATCACTTGCTTTTTCTAGTTGTCATAACCCCACATTCTATTGGACACTATATGTATTTAAGGATCTAAAACTTGTATCAAACTATTGACCCTAATCTTCTCTAAATAATCTATTCATACTTAGCATTTAATAATATCAACACCATACCAAACCTCAACAACCTATCAATTCATCCATACACATTAGATTCATCAAAGGTAACTTCCTAATCAAACTAAAATAATTTTACCTTCTTGCTATCCACTTTGATAGACCCATACATAGAGGTCTATAATTTTTGAAACAGACAAAAATTTCTTAATTACATTAGTCTGAATTTTGGAGAACTTCATTATGAAGACCATATCCAAAATTTAGGTTAATCCAATGGTTGAATGTCGAGATATGGCCCCCGTATCAAGGATGTACTTTCCTGACACAATCCTTCCTTCAACATGACTAGTAAGCTATACACAAGCCCTATAGCCTACAAGACAATATGGTACATCCTTCCTTTATTATGTATTGTCCAAAACTTAGGCCTCATTGCATGTTAAACTATTAAAGATGTACATTTATTCATTTTGAATACCGTGAATGAGGGCTTACTACAATTAGAATAAAAATGACTATATCTTCCTCTAAAATGAACCAAATAAAACCATTCCAAAGAAAAACTAATTGTGATTCAATAAATTAACATATCCACTCAAGATTATTTAAAAACATTTGTCTTTATCCTACAAGAAGTTCATTAAACAATGACTATTATATAAAAAGTTTCATAGAACTGCAAAGAAAACTCTTCATTTAATTCAAAACTTCTTTACATCAACACATACACCCTTCATAGAGGGGTCTTTACATCCTATTAAAATGTCTTTTTGACTCTCAAAGACCAAACTCCTCCTTTCAATTTCCTTCAAACCGACTAAGAATCCAATAGTCCTTCTTTGTGAACAACCTAAACCTTACATCCTTAGGATTTTTAGACTATTCCAACTATTTATAAGCACTTCTCTAAGATAAGAAAAGTTTCTCCATTTTCATAATTGTCAAAAATTTATATAATTGGTGTTTTCTATAAAAAAATTAATTGACCAAGTTCATTATTTTCAAGAGAAACCTCAAAGTTTTCTCTTATTTCTATGTAGTCATAAGATGAGATGATTTGAGGTGGTTTTCTAAACTAACAAGAGAGTAGGATCAACTTGTCTTTTTGATAATTGGGTTAATAATCCCAAAGCAATTCTATAAGTTCTACCTAGAAACCATCTTTGTCTTAGAAACTAAGCTTGTGTTTTGGTTATTTTTATTTTTCAATTATATATAATGTATTCTCTTCTTTTTTTGATGTTCCATTAGTGTTGCATTTAATAGAATTTCAAAATGATATTGCATTTGATTTTAATGCTAGGATTCAATGTAGAGAGAGTCAAATACAAGAATATCAGCTTCGCTATGTGAGATGTAGGGATCAAGGGCAAGGTACTATTAATAAATTCATTCAACAATCAAATATGCTAATTGCATGTATTATTTCAATAAATATCCACTACTCCGCTTCCATAAATTATGTCAAAAAAATTGAGTTGAGTACTTCATATAGTTATTTGTTAGTGATAATGGAACACATAATTAGCTTAAAGCATTTTCAAGAAGTTTTGCATTTGTTTCAAATATCAATTTATATCATTATATTTCCTTCTTAAAGATTTGTTAAAATTTTATCTTCTTTGATGCAGGAGCACCTGGGTTGCATTGCTATCCTGCATGTTTTCATGTTTCTCTGTTGTTGTTAAGTTCATAGTGTTGATCAAGTTGCAATGCTAAGCATTTTTGAGTTCCTATTGGTTCCAAGTTCCTATTGGTGTTGAGTTCTAGTATATGTCGAGCATTGTTGAATGACAGTATTTTCCTTGGTCCTTCTTTGATCGAGTTGTCTATGTCTAGTTTCAATTTGGGATAACTTTGTGCATATTCAATTTGGTATTTGAATTTAATAATTTTTGCTAGTTGACTTGTGGTTGTGAATGCATTTAATGTAGGATTTAATTTCTATCTGTGGCCACACTAGTATTAAAGGAGGTCTAGGATTAATTTTTAGAAAAAAGTTACATTTAGAGAGAGGGATTGAATAGTTGGTCAGAAGAGTTAGAATGTGAAGATCATCATTGAAGGTCAAATATTGAATTGTTTTGATAGTCATAACCTAGAAGGCCTCATAGCTTGGCATGTATGTTGATAATTTGATGAATCAATAAGTATTTTTCTCTTTTATCTCCTTTGATTTTTGTTTTCCATGTTGTATTTCTATTATGTTTACTCTTGTGGGTGACTTTGGTAGTTAGTTGTACATTTGGCCCTAGTTTCCATCTACATCCCTACGTCAAGTGGTATCAAAGCTTGAGGTTCATTCTTGTGGAGATTGGATCATGTAGAAACCTAAATTGATTTGGTTGTAGGTTAAAAGTTTTGAGGATTTGACCTACAAGTTGCAGAGGTTTGTGATCTTGCAAGAACCTAATTATAAAAATGGTTCAAGGTAAAGGGAATGTTGATAATATTGTATTGGATACATTGAGACAAATTGTAGCCAGATTAGATTTTGTTGAGAAATCCTAGAGGAGAGGAGCACATCTTGATTATGTGAGTGATGATGAAGCAATAAAACCAAACCCTAAACCCCTAAAGAAGATCATGATGAGGCAAGATTGTTGGGAGTATTATCTAGGGCACATTCAAAGCTTGTTGTAGAAGTTGTTCCTTATGATGGTAAATTGGACACCAATGTTGTATTGGATTGGATATCTGATATGGAGAAGATTTTTTAGTATGAAAACACTCTTGATTATAGGAAGGTGAAAATTGCAGTTACTATGTTGAAGGGCCATGCCTCATTGTGGTGAGAGCATTTGCAAACTGATAGATAGAGGAGAGGAAAGGAGAAGATTAGGACTTGGCTGAAAATGGTGAACAAGGTAAAGAAAAATTCCTTCCTGCTAATTACCAAGTTAGCTTGTTGAGAAAGATGCAAAATTTGAAACAAAGGGACATGATTATGAAGGACTATATTGAGGAATTCTATAGATTGGACATCAGATCTAGACATGTGGATGATGATGTGGAGAAAATTGCAAGGTACCTAAATGGAGTGAGTTTTGGAATTCAAGATGAAATAAATTTTGTAAAATTTTAAAGTATGGAAGAAGCATATCAATATGTCTTGAAATCTTAGGAGATCTTGACAAAGAAGCACAAACAAAGACAAAGAGGTGGAGGTGGTACATTCTTGAGAGGTAGAGATAGATCTTATGGAGAATGTGGTAGATCTAATAGTTTTGTGCAAGATAAGGGAAATTTTGAATGGAAGAATGATGACAAAGGCAAGACCAAGTGGAAAGTTGGTATTTCTTACTAAGGAGGTACTAGTTCTTATCAAGGAAGAGTTAATTATTATTCTAGAGGTGGTTTTTGTGGTAATTGTTACAGATGTGGCAAAGAAGGGTATAAATCCTTTGAGTGTAGATCCTTTGAGAATGAACAATGTAACATAAACTTTATGGTTCAAGGAGACATTAAGGGTTCACCAAGTGGACTTGGGGCTACAAAAATCTAATGGTGAGAAGAACCTTATGTAAGTAGGGAAGTGATGAGGAACCTATTCTAAGAAGAAGATTTTTCAAGATCAGATGTAAGATGGCTAGAAAATGTTGTAAGGTGATCATTGACAATGGAAGTTCTACAAAATTGGAATCAGAAGAGCTAGTTACAAAGTTGCAATTGAAAAGGTTGAAGCATCCTAAACCCTATCATATTTCATGGATCAAAGATGAGCATAAGATATTGGTAAGTGAATAATACATTGTAAAGTTTAAGATTGGACATTATTTTGATGAATTTTTGTGTGATATTATGCCTATTGATTATTATTATATTTTCTTGGGTAGACCTTGGCAATATGATATATATGCTATACATGATGGGAGATTGAATATATATACTCTTTGGATGAATGGAAGAGAACAAGTATTATTGCCTTTGATTGAAAGTCTAGATGAGGTTAATTGTACTACTGTGAGAATTTGCATGGTTAATGGAAACCAATTTGAAAAAGAAGTGAAGAAGAATCAAGTCTACTTTTCCATAGTTCCTAGGAGGCCAAGTTGTACCAATAGCAATCTCATGATAGAAAATAGTGGTGATGGAGTAATAACTAGTGGAAGCTGAGTGACAATAGAAATTGGTAGAGGACAAGCACTAGCAAAAATTAAAAATTTGATGAATGAGTATAAAGATATTGTTGCAAAAGATATACCTAATGGTTTACCACTAGTAAGAATTATAGGTCATTGTATGGATATGCTTCCTGGAGCTAGTTTTCTTAATAAAGCACCATATATATTGACACCTACAGAGAATGAAGAACTTAAAAGAGGAGTGCATGAGTTATTGTAGAAAGGATTGATCAAATAAAATTTGAGTGCATGTGTTGTACATGTTGTATTAGCACCTAAGTAGAATAGAGAATGGAGAATGTGTACTAATTCCAAAGTTATTAACAAGATCATAGTGAAATATAGGTTTCCTATGCCGAGGATAGATGACATAATGGATTGTTTGAGTGGAGCAAAATATTTTACCAAGATTGATTGAAGAGTGGTTATCATCATATCATAATCAAAGAAGGTTGTGAATGTAAGACTGATTTCAAGACAAAAGATGGTTTGTATGAATGGTTGGTAATGCCTTTTGGTTTGACTAATGTACCTAGTACTTTCATGAGGTTGATGAATAAGGTTCTCAAGAGATTTTTGGGTCAGTTTGTGCTTATTTATTTGGATGATATTTTGATATTCAATAAGACTAAGGAGGAACACCATAAGCATGTTAGGCAAGTATTGCAAAGATTGGAAAAGGAGAATTTGATGATTAACTTGAAAAATTGTTCCTTTATGCAAGAGGAGATTGTCTATTTGGGATTTTTTATTTCAACTGATGGTTTGAGAATGGATCTTGACAAGGTTAAAGTAATTTTGGAATGTCCTACACCTTATAATGTGGGTGAGGTAAGATCATTTCATGGTATGGCTAGTTTTTATAGGAAGGTTATAAAGAATTTCAATTTTGTTTGTAATGTTGTGACTAAGATAATGAGGGGAGACAAAAAAGATTTTAAGTGGAGACACGGAGCTGATAAGCATTTTGAGACTTTGAAACAAAAGGTTGTTGAGTTACCTATATTAGCTTTGCCTAATTTCAATAAGGTATTTCAAGTTGAATATGATGCAAGTGGTAGTGCAATAGGAGTTGTGTTGACTCAAGAAGGTAAACTTGTTTCTTTCTTTAGTAAAAAGTTGAATGATGCTAGAAGGAAGTATTTTGTGTATGATCAAGAGTTTTATGCTATTGTTCAAGCCTCAAAGAAGTGGAGACATTATTTGATTCCTAAGGAATTTGTGTTGTATATTGATCATAAAACTTTACAGTATTTGGGAAGTCAACATAAATTGAATTAGAGACATAAAGTGGGTTGAATACTTGTAGGGTTTCACATTTGTGATTAAGCATAAGAGTTGAGTCACTAACCGAGTTGATGATGCATTGAGTAGAAGACATTCTTTGTTACCTTAGATGAAGGTTGAATTTCTTAGTTTTGATGAAATGAAAGAGTTGTACGATATTGACCCAAATTTTTCCTAAGGCGTGGAGAGAGTGTGGAGCACCTAGTTTGATAGAACCAATTAAATTTGATGAGTATTTTATTCAAGAAGGCATATTATTCAAAGGAATTTAGTTATGTGTCCTTAGAAGTTCTATGAGATTTAATTTGATTAAGGAAAAGAATTGTGGTGGATTGGCTAGACATTTTGGGATTGATAAGACATTGAGTTTGGTAAAGGATAAGTATTATTGGCCACAGATGTATAAGGATGTTCAAAATTTTGTAAAGAGTTGTGGAGTTTGTCAAGTTGCAAAAGGAGTAAGTCAGAATAATTTTTTGTATGCACCTATTTATGTTCCTAAGAAACCTTAGAGTGAAATTAGTATGGATTTTATTCTTAGATTAGCTAAGACAATAAAAGAGTATGATTCCATATTTGTTGTTGTAGATAGATTTTCTAAAATGGCACATTTCATACTATGTAAGAAGACATCAGATGTTAAGCATGTTGCTGAAATTGTCTTCAAAGAGATTGTTAGATTGCATGGATTACCAAGAAGTACTATTTCTGATAGAGATGGTAAGTTTGTTGGTTACTTTTGGAGGACTTTGTGGAAGAAGATGGGTACTGAGTTGAATTTTAGTTCTACATTGCATTTACAAATAGATGGATAGATAGAGGTTGTGATTAGAAGCTTGGGTAATTTGTTGAGATGTTTAGTTGGAGATAAACTATATAATTGGGAGCTGGTGTTGTCGCAAGCTGAATTTGCATATAATAATTTTATGAATAGGAGTATAGGGAAAATACCTTTTGAGATTGTTACTAGAATGCAAGCTAGAGGAATATTAGAGTTGAAGGATGTTGGTGGTGAAGAAAAGAGAAGTGATGCAGGGGAAGAATTTGTTAATTTTATGGATTCTTTGCATAAGGAAGTGAAGTTGAGGTTGGAACTAAGTAATTAGAAGTATAAAGAGAATGGTGATAATCCTAGAAGAAATCATGTTTTTGAAGTTGGTGATGAGGTGATGGCTCATTTGAAGAAAGGTAGATTTCCTATTGGAACATATAGTAAGCTGAAAATGAAGAAGTTTGGACCTTGTAAGATATTGAGGAAGTTTGATAGTGGCAATGCTTATGAAGTTGAGTTATCTAATAACATGGATATATCTCCTATATTCAATGTTTTTTATTTGTGTAAGTATCATGAATCAAATGATGAATTTATCGTATTAGATGATTATCCTAAGAAGTAGATTGAAGAGGTTGAATAGGAATTGGGTTAGAGAGTTGGTAAAAGCACAAGAGGAAAATATTACTATGAGTATTTGGTGAAATGGAGGAACATGCCAGTTGAAGATGCTACATGGATTTCCTAATCTGAGTTGGATTCAGCTTGGGTTGTGCTAATTCCATGATTTAGAAGAATCATTTCTTTCAACCCCAATTGTCTGATGCAAGAGCATCTTGGGTTGCATTGCTATCCTGCATATTTTCATGTTTCTTTGTTGTTGTCAAGTTCATAGTGTCTGTTGAGTTCTTTATGTTGACTGAGTTGTAGTGCCAAGCATTGTCAAGTACCTATTGTTGTTGATTTTCTATTGGTGTTAAGTTCCTGTTGGGGTCAAGTTCCTATATATGTCAAGCATTGTTGAGTGACAGTATTTTTCTTGGTCCTTCTTTGACTGAGTTGTCTATGTCTAGTTCCAGTTTGGGCTGATTTTGTGTGTATTCAATTTGGTATTTGTATTTAATAATTTTTGGTGGCCTACTTGTGGTTGTGCATACATTTAATGTACAATTTAATTTTTTTGATAGGTCAAACTATGGCCAAACTAGTATTTAAGGAGGTCTAGGATAGAGTTTTAGAAGAAAGTTGGAGTTAGAGAGAGGGATTGAATAGTTGTTCTGGAAGAGTAAGAATGTGAAGATCATCATTGAAGGTCAAATATTTAATTGAATTTTTGGCTGTAACCTGGAAGGCCTCACAGCCAGGCATGTATGTTGATAATTTGATGAATCAATAGGCATTTTTATTTTCTATCTCCTTTGGTTGTTTCCTTGTTGTGTTTTCGATGTGTTTACTCTTGTAGGTAGCTTTGGTAGCTAGGTGTACCTTTGTCCCTAGTTTCCATCTACCTCCCTATGTCATTCCTATACACTTCTTTCATGTTTTACACAAACTACATGAGTTTTGCAACTTGGAAATAACAATTACTTTTCTTGTTGCATAACTAAATGACCATATTCTACTCATTAGATATCAACAAATTAATTTTGGTGATGTTGATATAATTATTTTTATATTGTATAACACATCCAACCACTTTGGAGACACTACTTATAGGATAGTTAAGATCTATTTTTTTTGGTAGACAAAAATGATAGACCATGTAATTGAGGCAAGGGGTGGACTTAACAGGATGCTGAATGAGGTAAATGTATTTGGGATGCCTCTATCATATTTATAGGAAGTATGATGTGAAGAGATTATGATAAAGTAATGCCTCTTTACAAGCCTAGATGCCATATCACTTTGTCTCTTTTGCAAATGTATACTAGTACTAGGCATCTGATTATAACATTGTTTGGCTCCAATTTTGATTTACCATTGTTAGACTAAGGCTCCTAAGGTTAATATCAATCTTGATGTAGCGATGGTTATCCAAGTGGACAAGTTAGGAACTTTTTGTAGTTTACTTCTAGGTTCATTAAACTAGAAAATGTAAAATTATTCATATCATCAACAATGAATCTGATTAGAAGGCTTCCTACTTGGTATCATAAATTTTTGAAATGAATACCTCAAATTTTTAGCTACATTAAATTGCACTAGTGATCACCTAAAGAGATTTAACAATGAGTACAGTAGACAACTCCCAATAACTAAATATAGAACTTGAAGCATATACAACTAGATATTTGGAGAGGGTTAAATCTCTAACATATAATTGAATTATATAGAACTTGAAGCCCATACAACTCTTGAAAAGGGATTTTTTTTAGTGTAGAACCTATAATGGAACAATCATTATTTTGTCAATGATGTCAAACCTACTATCTACTAGTGAAAAAATTGCTTTTTGGTCTAAATGGTATCATTTGGTTGATTGATGAAGAGGATTTGAAAAGAGGAGATAACAAGAGAACCTCAAGAAAGGTTGAGTTATTTGGTGTATAAAAGAAGCACTAAGACCAAGACATTGATACTATAGTGTATTGTTTATCTACTTAAATTCTATAATGAAAGATTAATGAAGAAAAGACCAGAAGAAGATCAAGTAAGAAAAGTGTCTGTCAAGCCTAGCCGAGCAAAAAATCTTGCAAATCGAGCAGAAAATCAATAGGTGTTGAGAAAAGAAGATAAAAAGTACTAGAGATATGTAATTTGTAGGTGAGTTGTAAGTTTTTATTAGATCAAGTCCTATTGTTACTTTCTAACAACTGTACCAGTGTGGATAAAATCCTTTGGATTAAGGTTGACCTAACAGTCATTTGTAAATCCTTTAACTGGGTGACATTCTAATAGGGTTGGCCTTTCATTGGGCATCACTTCATAAGAGTGAAACTGGGTAGCATGTTACTATTGGTTTTTCCCAAATTGATTTTCCACATAAAATACTTGTGTGAAATTGTGTGAATGTTCTTATGGTATTTCATGTTTACATTTCTACAAAGTTATTTTGACCTATGACAGTAATCTACTAAGTTAAGGTATTGTATGATCTAATGGATGAATGCATGTTATGGTTTTATGTATATGGATCTGTTAAGCATTGAAAAGTTTTATTTGTACATCTAGACTTTGGATAACCAATTCACCCCCCTTTCAATTATTATAAAGAATTCCAACAAAAACTAGATATTTGGAGATGGTTAAATATCTATCAAGGAATTAAATTATATAGAACTTGAACCACATACAATGTTTTTTATTGGGAGAGGGTGTGGCTCATTGCTGAGTGTGAAGGAAGAGTGAGTTTCCTTTTTGAATATGGTTGAAGGTTTGCATTCATAGAAAGTTTATTATATCCTAGATGTAGCATAAAATATGAGCTTTATTAATAATTCAACACCCATTATAAAGGGTGATGCATATTTCCTAAGCGTTGAAACTCTATTTTTAGATTGGTATTTGTTACTAAAGAATCATTTTTAGTTTTCTAGTTGTAATGAAATAGTAGCACTTCGTATCATTTCTAGTTTCCTTATTGCAATTAATGGAGAGAATACTTGAAATTTAATATATTTACTTACTTTCATTGGACTTCCTACCTTATGAATTGATTTAGTTGGCATTTCCTTTCCATTATGGGGTAAGGAGTTATCTTGTGCCTTTGATTGATTGGTGACTTGAGGTGAACCTTGTTTCCAACTTGAATACTCTAGAAGAAAAGGAGCCTCATAGAAAGGCTCTAGTAATACAATGGTAGATTACTTTAGATGGGATTATTAAAAGCTAGATCAAAGGATGCTTTTAACAAACCCTTTCTTCACCTATTTTGGATGTGTGGTCTACATCTACACAAGTTATTGCAAAAATTATTGATATTGAAGTACCACAAGGTTATTGGCCACAATTCTTCAAAGTTTTATTTCTTAATAAGGGTATCCCAAATATAGAATTTCCTTCTTATCTCAAGAAGGCTATTTTGGAAACTAAGTTATGTATGTCAGGAGGTCACTTTGGATGTTCTTGCTAAGGATTAAATGAATTTTATTCTTACAACTATTGTGTAGGTGATGAACTCATCTGAGGATAATAATGATGTTAGGTATGTTTCTACTCAAGCATTGTCCAATACTTTGAACTTTTCTTAGACAAAATTTGGCAATAAAGTAGAGAGGAATTATATAATGGAGGTAGGTTGTGAATCAAATTTTTCTCCTAAATGGAGAATTTGACAAGCTTCATTTGAATTCTTAGTATATATGTCTTTAATATAATATGATAAGATAGATTGATTTATGTAGCATATATTTTCCATCACTACAGAGGCTGTCAAAATAGATGAAGAACCTGTTTCTCTCCAAGAAATTGAGTTCTAGAATTCTATCTATTATGATAAAATTGATATACAAAAAGACAATGGAGGGGACTTGAGACTCTAATTTTCCTTTATTTTATTTTATCAAGCATGCACTTCTAGCTCTTTTGCTAATTCTATTAGAGACACTCTTGAAACAAGAAGATGACCAAGATTAGGATGAAGGGGCGTGGAACTTGTCCATGGCTAGAGGAACTTTCTTGGGACCTATTGCAAAATCTATTGGGAAGCTAGATTGGAGAAGATGAGAGGAAACCATCTATACCTTTGGGTGAATTCTGGAAGGTTTGTTACTTGATAAATTGCCTCTTCTTGTGAATTCTGATCTTAAATTTATTTTGTCTACCATGAAAGATGAATATATTCATGTGAAAGATACACATACATGGACCCTTGGTAGAATATTTGAATTTCCACATGGTCCAATGATGGAGGTCCTCAAAATTATACACTCAAATTTCCAACATATTCTTGCAGTGCTGATTGATAGTCTTAAAATGTTCCAAACATTGTTGAGAAATTATGTGGTGCCTAATATTTTCTAGCCCATAGATATGAAATTGGGGAGGCAATCTCCTCTTCACTTTCTCTATTTGTGCAAAATATTATTTAGGCTCTTCTTAATATAGAAGATAAGGATAATGGAAGTGAATCAAGGCTAGAAGCCTTGACATATAAAACCTTAAATGAGGTTGTCATATGTTTTCAATAGAGGAAATCTCATGTATCATCATGAAACTTATTATAGAGATCATGTGAAAGCTCAATGAAATACTATAAACACAAAATCTGTCATCAGATGGAAAAAAAAGTAGAGTGAATTGCAAAGCAAGCTTAAACAAATAGAGGTGGATGATGGTAGAGATATACTTTTGACTGCATATGAAATAATATATAATCAACTAATAATATTGAACTACATTATTTGATAAGAGGTCTAAATATTTTTGACCCAAAGTCGTGAACTTGTAGTCTCAAATTGGGAACCTCACCTCAAGACATTTAACAATATGACTCCACTCGATTTTAAACTTAAAACTTGGTGGAAAGAAGAAAACCTCCATGTTTAAACCATGAAACTATTACAATAGCAACATATTGATTCTTCTTAAGGAATTTTACATTCTTTTCAAAAATATAAGTGTAAATAGGAAGACTACATATCTATTGTAATTTTGCATCTATCTAGTGTGACATAAATGGAAACCCTATCCAACATAGAGCTCCACTAAATACCATTGTTTTGATGTATCATGTTATCATTTGATGTAATATGCAAAAAAAAATGGTAAATTAGATGTTAGCATAGAAATGATGCATGATGTCAATGATTAATATATAAAGGCTCAATTTTTAGAGGAAAACATATACAATACTATTGACACATGCTGAAATTATTTTTCTCCCCATTATTCTCACTACACTAAACCTAGGGAATCTAATTCCACCATCATCTTGAGCTTTATGTCTTTTATGCATAGGTTGGGCTCCCACATTCCTATCCGATATAGATCATATTGATATCCTCATAGTTATGCTAGTGATGATTGTATGATCCTCTGATGTCCCTAATAAATATTGATGATAAAACTAGGACCTACTTATATAACCCTTGCAATTGTACCATGCATACTAGCTTTCAATTTAGGGTCCATTCTAGCTTAGTTTCAATATGAGTGTTGAGAGAGTCTTCTTTATCTTTCATGGACATGTCGGTCAATTGTGTTCATCTTTTTTATTCTTCTCAATCATGTCTTCATCTTATTTTTCTCTTTCATCTCATTACTCTCTTCTTCTCCTATCATCAAAAGGGATAATCATTTCATCCTATCTAATCCATCCTTTTAGACCCCTTATATACCCTTTTGACTTCTTTTTAACTTAATTTTTTATCACCTCCAATTTCTACAATAATTGTAACCATGCCTAATTTTGACATCCTAGATCTATTTTTGAGATAAAAATCAAAATCTAGGTTCATCTTGATGGTCAAAATCACATTTTAAAATTCTCCTTTCTTCTGCATAGTTAGCTGACCTTTTGAGACTTAATCTTTGAATCTTTTGAGGATATCATCATTTCTTCTTCCTACATCATTTTCATCTTTCTTATCATCATTTCTCTCTTATCATATTTCATTTCATTTCATCCTTTCTTCTCCTTTTGACCTAATTTTGATGCTTTATCTTTCTAGTCAAACTTAGTCACGCTAGGACATATCTTCATTAGTTGGTGGTCATCCTTTGGCCTTGATCTCTTATCTATCATCATGGACTATATCTTGTCTTGATTTGATCAAATCTATCTCATTTCTACATCTCCTCTATATTTCTATTCCAATCCTAAAGAGGCAAGAATACTTTATCAGTACTTTTTTCTAGTATGGATATCTATTTCTCAAGAATATATGATTGACCTTTCCATTTGTTCCTAAACTGGTTATTTCTCTAGGTAATATGCTTGACCTTTCCATTTTCTCTGGATCTATCTCCCTCGTCATGTTCTATCTTGTTGCTTACTGACTACATCTAGGATTAGTCATCTCTCTATGATTTGATCTTTAGAGTTAGATCCCTCTATCAACTATTGTCTTTCTATCTTAATTCCTTGACATAATGTGTTCCCAGATTGATCATACATTAGTAAAAGAGGGGCAAATGTAATCACCCAAAAAGGGGCATCTACACTATGAGCCCCTTTTCTAGCATTTTTCTTAGTTTATCTATCACTTATTCTTGATCAAATCATTGCTTTTCTATTATATTCAATTATAACCTATGGTTTGACCACCTTATCCTAAGTCTTTTATTTAACTAAAAGAACTTTCTCCCTTTTAATTAAATAAAATCCCCAAAATCCTACTTATCCTAAGTGTACATATGAAAAGCATTTGAATAGGTGAAAAATGGAGCTATAAAAATGCATCTAATATTTCCAATTATTCATTTGTATTTTTTATTTGAAATTGACTAAGTAATGTAAATATGGAAATGCTTGAAATTAGATAAGATACATTCCTCATGATGGAATTAATCTAGAAATACTTGCTTTCTGATGCATGTGTACAGTTTCAGGAAATTATGCAACCTATTCTAGATTAGAAATGTTGAGAAAGAGAAAATAAATAAAAAATTGTCTTTTTGAGGGTAGGTCAACCTTGACCTAGATAACGGGGCACAATCTTACCCCAAAAAGTTGACCTTGATCTGCACTACTCTAAAAGAAATTCTATTCATAGATCCCAAAAGTTTGGTGAAAAGGGTACTCAAATCTACATTGATATTTGTTGTCATGTTCTTGTACTTGCAAGAAAATGGTTTTTTTGTTTGGATGAGGGGTTTGCCTTGGTCAAACCCTAGTTTGGAATCAACCTTGATAATGGAATTGAAATAGAGAATGCTAGCAAGCAATAGTAGTAAATCTAATAATGAAGCTATGATATTCAATAGATATGCTATTGTATTTAAAATGTAAAAAATTATGTTGATATGAATGCTTGAACATAACATTAGCAAATTTAAATGAAAACCTCCATGATTGTATGCTTGGAATCCACCTTGAGAGAAGAATGAATGGATCTTGAAGATGAATAAACAATCTTGAAGGAAGATCACACCACCATGATGGTTAGATCTAGGATTTTGAATGATGAATCTTGAATGCTTGAACCAAATCCTTTCAAAGGCTTGAATGCTTGAATCCTTGATATTCAATAGAGAACTTGAATAGAGACAATGGCTTGGATACTTCCTTGAAAATGCTTGATGGAATGCTTGCTTGATTGTAAAAATAATGGATCGTCTAATATCTCTTAATGAAAAAATGAGAGGAGGAGGCTTCCTTATATAGTGATCTATAGCATAAACATTTAGAGATGTCGATGTTGGAGAATTAAATCCCAGTTAACCTTAACCCTTAGAAATGTGTTAGAAATAGATAATATTGAGAGGGGGGTGAATCAATATATAAAAAACTTTTTTCCACAACTAAATATTATTAATTACTTTATATCTTGCATTTGAAAGTAAACCAACAATGTTGAATAGCAAATATAACCAACCACATAGAGAACTCATAACACCATTATTTATTAACTAGGGAAACCTTCGCCAAGGGAAAACCTTGATGGAGATAATACCCACTAGATGATTCACTAAACAATAGGATCCAATTAAGGATATTGACCCTTTAGGAGTCTATGAAGTACATATAGTGTCTCGAGTCCTTGTTAGAGGACTGGGCCTTATTAGAAGCTTCAACCCTATTAGGAGTTGGTAGAACAATTACAATGTATGAAACAAGAGCCCACTTACTTAACATGCAATTATACAATTCAGTTTCTTCACAAAATAGATATACATACAGTACTTTATTTGCTTCTATAACTCACACTTTCTCTGATCTTACATTAGATTTTGCATCACATAAGACTCGCAGACAATTCTCACATTAGTTCGCATGTCACATCTAATCATGTAACTTTTACAATATTTGTGCATCACACATATTCACTACATAACTCACACACATTCACTACATAACTCACACATATTCACTGTGCAACTCACAGACATTCACTGTGCAACTCATACTTTATATGTGCAACATAAGATCTTTACTTATATCTTGCACATTCACAAATTGTTGCTTAGTCAACTTCCATTTATTCACACACTTGGCATAATATAAAATGATATCCACATAGTTGGCTTAACATGACTTGGTAATTATTTTGAAACCAAAATAATTTGTAAAGTCATACAACTCTATTTTCTGCTATGCTCTATTCTATACTATTAAATACTAGCATAGTTAAACTTACTATAACGTGTGTCATACTGACCATACACACATTTGCACTGGTACACATAAATGTCATGATGTCGCAAGCCTTTTGTCAACTACACATAATCCAACTCTCTATGCATCATCTATACTATTAAGATCTATTCATTGTTCTACTGCAAACTATCTAATACTTAGACAATTTTCTATCTCTGAATGCATAAATGAAATGTTTAATATATGTTGCCATAAATGATGACCATCAAGACATGTAACTAACCATATTACCAAAAATCTCCTCCTTTTGCATTAATGGAAACATTTGGGAAAATTTTCTAAGTCTCAAAATGATGTCATAAATAATAAAAACAAATAAAATAACTACACTAAAATTCCCTTCAAAACATAACAATTGTATTCATGTTTTGATGGATCATTACATTCCTTATCACTCTTTTAGATACATTGATACATACATAAGATCCCCCTTACATATATGTTTACATTTTTACAATATACAATTTTCCTCTACCTAATAACATAATACTCCCCCTTTGATATCAATGGCAAAGGTGTCAAAAACTATATCACAAAAACTTGTTACCTATTGTTGATCAGCTCGTCATTCTGGATATGCAATCTGCAAAATCAATCTTTAGTTTGTCAAAGTCCTTCCAATTTCCTTTGATTGTCTTTGATATACTGATGAGTGCACAAATTGCATAAGATTCCACTTCAACTATGCTCAGGTTAGTATAGGCAAATTTTTCATAGGAATTCTTCACTGAAAGACATTCCTCCAATTGCCTCTGCAAAATTACAACCTTGGGTATTAGATATTCTCTAAGAAAAGAGAATCTTCTCAATACCTTCTCCTTTTCAAAATTAATGCTTCTAATAGCATTGTGGATCTTCTCAATCTCTTTCTCAAAATCTTTAATTCTGATATTTCGTTGCTACAATCTTGTAGTGATTGACTGAAGCTCACTCATAAGGCCTTTGATCTTTGCAACAAAATTAGATAAGTAAGTTTAAGACATTGCACACTATCCAGACAACTTCTTACCTTCAGTAATATACTTTCTGAGTTCCTTGATGTTTCCATCAAGTTCCTTCAAATTATTGTGCACATTGGTGCACACTATATTGAATAGGGTTACATCATAATTATTCTATGCTTGCATTGTTGCTACTTCAGCTAAGGTTGTGAATTCCCCATCAAAGGTCCTCACCAACTCTTTTCCCTTGGCTTGCAAGTCTAGATTTAGTTGTGGAAACTATCTTATGCATGCACTCAAATACTTCATCAAGGGTCTTCTCCAAAGACTTTACAGATTTGTTTCTCTCAAACAATTTTATCAAAGTTCCCATTAGCTCTTTCTGATCTCCATCATCAAATGGAATAGGTATTATTGTTGATGTTTGAGTTTCTAATACTACTAAAGATATAGTACTTTTCTCTTCTATACCTCTACCTTCTTCTTTTCCTCAGCCTCTTTCTTCTTCTTCTCATCTTCTTCTATCTTTTTCTTTGCCTCTTCTTCTTACTTTTCCTTCTCCTCTTCTTCTTCCTTCTTCTTCTTTTCTTCTTCTTCTTTCCTCTTCTTTTCTTCTGCTTCTTTTCTTTTCTTTTCTTCATGTTCCTTTATCTTCTTTTCTTCTTATTTTTCATCATCAAAACTAATATAGACAGTGATATTGCCAACAATATTTTCTCCATACCTATAAATGGATTTTCCTTTGTATCCACAATTATGTGTGTACTATCCACTTCCATGGATTCAGTACCCATAACAATGTGAGGTAGAGATAGTGCTTGATGTGTCTCTTCTACCTCTTACTCTTCACTAGAAGGTGTGTCTACCTATAGATATACTGAACTATGTGCCTTTACTTGTGTGCTCCCCTTAGGTACTAAGGACATATATTTCACTATAGGCTCCTATATTTCTTGCCTTACCTCCTCATAATTGCCCCCCATCAGAAGAATTTATCTTCTTGTGTTCCTCAACAAGGGCTCAATACCCTTCAAAAAAAATTCAAATTCCTCTTTTGATCCAACATCACATAACTTATTTATGGATGTGATCCTCATATTCAAATCTTCTTCTACTACTCTTCTCTTCCTATTGATCAACCTATTGTATAGCTTTGAAGGAATTTTATTCTAAATGCTATCAAATCTCGTATTCCTCATAATCATGTTTCTTCTTATGCCATTCTCTAATTGCCTCCTATCCATACTGCTATACATGTTATAAAATTTATTCAACTGAACAAAATTGTCATCATTTATAATCTGCATGTTTAGATTCTCTACCTTTGGTTTCTATGATTTCTTTCATGTGGTTGTCTTGGCTTCCTACACATCTTGCTCAACAATTTTATCTTCATCATTATCATTTGATCTTTCAAAATTGCTCACTTGCATGGTTTTCCTCCTTTTTCTAGGCCCGTTGTTGATCTTCTTTACTCTTTTCTTCACTTGAGGTGTAGATTCTTGCTTAACCTTCACTAATCTCCTTGACTTCCTTTGCATAGTAGGTGCTTCCACCTCTAACTTACTTCTTTCTTTCTCATAGATTTCTCTTATAGGTTTCACTTGCACAACTAACACATATGGTGCAATGGGAGCTTGTGCACATGGATGTGCCACCATTACACCTTTTAAAGGTCTTGCCATTACAAGAGGTGTTGTTGCCAACACTTCTATTTTCCCACTAGCCTTCATCTCCAACGCAATTCCCTTCAGCTTATTGAATTATTGTCTGGTCATACCATATTCCTTGAGTATGGAATCTATCTCATTTTCTACTTTCTTCTTGATTTATTTTCTATAGAGCTCAGACCCTACAATCCTTAACCTTCCATCATATGTTCCCTAACTAGGACATTCTGCTCAAATTCAAGTATGATTTATGCATACGCTTCAATTAGTTTGGTACTCATCTCATATCCCATAGGCTCAATGAACTTCACTCTAGGTATCACTACTTCCATGCATGTTTTATTAGTCTCCACCATGAAGCAAAAATCATCCTTATATTTCTGTACCATAGAGGGAGGTATCCTATACCTCAATTTCATCTTAGACTAAAAATTCTTCATTATCCTGTCAATATCAATGTCTCTAACATTCTCAAGTTTAGATCTATAGCTTTGAGTTACAATCTTCATTGTGCACTCACTGCTATCCCAATTTATCACTCTACGAAACTTCTTAGCAACATAGAAGAACAAATGACTCAATAGGGACTGAAATCTAAATATTGTACTCTTTATTTTCTTTATCTTTACAATATTTTCCAATAGTTTAACTCTAACAATGTCACATAAATTTACCTTTCTCCTTTCAATGGCCATCACATATGTTGTATGAAGGAATCTAGCTAGTATAGAGTTTATCCTTGATCCATGGTTCAACTTGTACCCTAAGATTTTGGTCAATAATTTGACTCCTTTATCCTAAATAGGATCAACCCTCATATTTCTTCCATCAAACTTGGTTTTCAGGTTTGTCTCCACTATTTTCTAGATGCTTTTCTCATTAATAGGATTACAACCTTCAGATGAAGGATACTCCCCTTAATACCATGAACTTATAATATAAATAAAGAAACAATAGCAAATGTGAGAACAAAATATGGACTTCTTATTTGTGCTACAAATATAGAATTACATAATTCACAAGTATAATATGCTAACCCACATGGGTGCCTTCATTACAGTAATCTACAAGACTAAGCTGTGAACTACACCCAAAGCTATCCTAGACAATGTTTGGGCCTTTCTTAAATAGGAAATTTTATGCCACTCGAGAAGGTTCTAGACAATGAAATTAATACCTAGGGCTGACAAACCCTAAGAATACATATAGAGTTGGCCAAATACATCTTTGACAATTATTTTAGATATTTCGAGTATCCCAACTTCAGAAGACCATAACTCTCAAACTGTTTCTCTGATTGGCTATTATAACCACTTTTTAGAAATGCTAGCTCATGGTCTACAGGCTCAAAATGGCATAAGCAACCTTTTGTCAAGTTTTCGAACCTCATACGGGCACTCTAAGGCCTCCAATGGTGAGCTTGAAGATTTTTCTACAAATTTTTCCACCAAAAATCTGCAATAACTTCTATGATACTTAAGCTTGAGTAATAAGATTTTTTATGGTAGGCTTACAACTCTAAAATTAACCTTCTTGTAAAAAATGACAACATTCCAAGTTTATATAACAAACTTACTAAAAATAACAAGTTCCCATAAATAGTAACCACCCTGTCTACTAGTACTTATTAAAATAGAAAAGATTGAAAATAAAATATTTTTAGGTGATGCAAGATTGCTCTTACACCCAGCATGCTCCTATATCACCTTCATTGCTAAATATTGTGACCTTATGGATTAGGTCATTATTAATGGCAATCTGTGCATCACCTAACTAGAACATATCATCATGTACTCTACTCAATATAATTTGGGTCCACTCATGATTGTTGAATTCTATGTAGAACATATACTTCACCAAATTCAAATAATTCAAGGTGTGCATACTCAAACTTCAAGGATAAGTCATTATTACACATGACTACTAAGTCCTTGTGAATCTCCTCATCACCTCAAATTCATGATTTTAGGGCTTCTACAACTTTTGGCTTTACAAGCTTGCTTTGCACTTCAATTCCTATCAAATTGCTCTTCAGTTCACTCAAGACACTTTGCATGAATAAATGGTACATCTAATCTTGCTCACAATCCTTGAATCATTTCAAAATAGACTGTGCATTAAATGTGTATCTACCACAAACTCCTAATACTATCTCTGTTTACCAGTGACCTTGATCTTATGATTCTTGCTTACTATGATCACATCAAGACTTCCACACTGAACCATAGCTTTATCTCTATGTCTTTTACCTTCTACTAACTACACAATCTCTAACTCACTCTCTAACATCAATTCTGACCATTAATTCTCTGCAACTTCTGCAATAGCTTAATTCAAATAGGTTGAGCAACAAACAATCAGTGACTTCAACTTTCCATCATGTGCATTAAAGAATTGTTCTTCCAATACTATCTATGAACTCTCTAGATTACATCTCTTTAGAAATGCTTCTTTGAATTCCTCAACATGTTCTTTGAGTACTTCTTTATGACTAGTGTTGCCTCCATTTTCATTCCTTCTATCATTCCTATTGTTGTTCCTTCTGTGATTAGGGTTCCTGTTAAAGTTCTCTCTGTCCATTCTACAAAATTTTGTTGTGTGTCTAAATTTATTGCATAACTAACATACAATTGCATTTCTCCTCTGATTGTTCCCATTTTGACATTTAGGTTCTCTGCAATTCCTTGCAATATGTCCAGGATTGTTACATTTATAACAAACAAACTACTTTCTCTCACCATCATGCTTCTCTCCATCATTAGATCTTCTCTATGATCTACTTCTTCCATTTCTTTTAGGGTTAGTATTCCTAAACATTCTACTATTCCCATTATTAATATCAAACTTAAGTTTTTTACATTCTACTACCTTATGTCCATAACCATGAGAATTATAACAATAGAAATTAGTAATAGGTTTAAAAGACTTATCTGTACAATCTCTCTTCGTATGTTCAGCTTCATTGCATATTCAAAATATCTACCTTTGAATTCATGTCTTACCTCTTTGGATGAATCATGTTGCTTAGGTTCTTCAACTTGCTTTGTCATTCTAGGTTCATCAAGTTTCTCTATCAATTCAATTTTCTCAACTTCATTAGACCATTTGAACTTTTCTTTAGGAATTTATGTTATAGAATTTGGTTCTATCCTAATCTCATCTTTCTTTGCTGATTTCTCTCTAGGAAGATATACAAGGCCTATCTTGGCATGTCTTACCTCTTTGGATGAATCATGTTGCTTAGGTTCTTAAACTTGCTTTGTTGTTCTAGGTTCATCAAGTTTCTCTATAATTTCAGTTTTCTCAACTTCATTAGACCATTTGAACTTTTCTTTAAGAATTTATGTTATAGAATTTGGTTATATCCTAATCTCATCTTTCTTTGCTGATTTCTCTCTAAGAAAATATACAAGGCAATTCCTTTGCTGATTTCTCTCTAAGAAGATATACAAGGCCCATCCTAATCTCATCTTTCTTTGCTGATTTCTCTCTAAGAAGATATACAAGGCCTATCTTGTCATAAGAAGGTCTTTGATGAAATATATGTTCATCAATTTTCTCATAACTTGTGTAAAGTTTTTCTAACTGCTATTTTGCTTGTGTCAAGTCTCCTTTCACAATGATGTTATATTTTTCCAACACTACATGTTTTATCTTAATAGAATCTAATTTAGATGTCACTTGACTCAATTAGGCTCTAAGGTTTGCATTCTTAGATTTTAGATCAAGTTCACTCTTATTGTCATTAGTCTTAAGACTCAACTTCAGTTCAAAAATTTTCAACTCATGTTTCAGGATCTCATTCTCTTTCTTGAGATTTTTTGTACCATCATTAACATTGGTCTACAAAAAAGGTTCCTTGCCAAGTTTAAGATTATCAATTTCATCTTTTAGTTTTCCAATGTAAACTTTTGCATCTTTGTATCTATCTTTCAAGTTATCTCTCTTTTTCATAAGAAGGTCAATATATTCAAGAGCATCTTCAAGATTCTTCTTCAACTATTTCATATTTATTGGGATCTTACTTAAGTTGTTAAGCCTCTTCAAAGTAACTTTTTTCTGATACCAATTGTTATAAATAGATAATACTAAGATGGGGGGTGGATCAGTATATTACAAACTTTTTCCCACAACTCAAAATTATTAATTACTTTATATCTTGTGTATGAAAGTAAACCAACAATGCTGAATAGTAAATATAACCAAGCACATAGAGGAACTCATAACACCATTATTTGTTAACTAGGAAAACACTGGCCAAGGCAAAACCCCAGTGGGGATGATACCCACTAAATGATTCACTAAATAATAAGATCTTGTTAAGGATATCAACCCTGTTAGGAGTCAATGAAGTATATATAGTATCTCGAGTCCTTGTTAGAGGACTAGGCCTTGTTAGAAGCCTCAACCCTATTAGGAGTTGGTAGAACAATTAGAATGTATGCAAGAAGAGCCTACTGCCCTAACATGCAATTATACAATTTAGTTTCTTCATAAAATAAATATACATAGAATACTTGCTTCACTATTTTAACTCACACTTTCTCTTATCTTACATTAGATTTCACATCACATAACTCTCACAAATGATTCTCACAATAGTTCACATGTTACATCTAATCACACAACTTTCATAATATATGCACATTAGACATATTCATTACATAACTCACACACATTTATTGTGCAACTCACACACATTCACTATGCAACTCACACTTATCACTGCGCAACTCACAAAAGTTCATTGTTCAACTCACACTTTATCTACGCAACATAAGATCTTTACTTATATCTTGTGCATTCACAAATTGCTGCTCAATCAGCTTCCATGTCTTCACACACTTGACATAATACAAAATAATATCCACATAGTCAGATTAACATGATGTAGTAATTATTTTGAAACCAAAATAATCCCTAAAGTCGTACAACTTTGTTTTCTACTATGCTCTATTTTGCACTGTTAAATACTATTATAGTTAAACTTATTGTAACTTACACCATACTAACTGTACACACATGCACACTACTACACATCATCATGATGATATCACAAGCCTTTCTTCAACTATGCATAAGCTAACTCTCTACACATCATTCATACTATTAAGATATGTTCACTATTCTGTTGTAAACTATCTAATACTTAGACAGTTTTCTGTCTCTGAATGCATAAATGAAATGCTAAATATATGTTGCCATAAATGAAATCTTTCAAGACATCTAACTGACCATATTTCCAACAAAATAGACCTATATTAAATGCAATTTAAGATTTTACCATTTCAAAGACCAAAACAGTCGACCCAGAAGTGGAAAAATAATTCTTTCTGAAACCCAACATCCAGAATTCATGGAACCTTGAAATTTAGACCTTGGGTTAGGGTTGAGGTTGTCCTTAACCTAAGTTAGATTCAAGGTTTACCTTGACCTAAAAGTTTGGCCTTGACCCTAAGGTCACACATCTCAAGATCTTAGTCTAGAATGCTAGAAAATTGCAGAAAGAAAGTGGAAAAGGGGTTGGAAACATGGCGAGAAAAGAAGAGCAAGGGAGAAACAACCATATCCATGCAAAGATCTAATCAAGGTGGTTGAAATGACCCCAAACCACTTACTCGAAGAGCTAAATGTTCTTAACATGGAAGTGCTTCCATTTTAAGACAATACATTAAGCCCCCACTTTAGCAAGAGTATGGATTCAATGCAAACTCTTATTAAAGGAGAAGAAAGAAGAGATCCAAGTGGATTCACAATGAGATAAAATAACACTTAGCTAAGAATACAAGCCCCCAGGCTAAGGATTCTAAGTCAACATACATGCACAAGGGTGTGAAAACAAAGAAAAACAAAAACAAAGCTAAAAGACACAAAAAGAGGGGTTAGTACTAAAACAAAACCAAATCAACTAGCACAAGAAACCTTGCTAAGAAATGCTTCCTATACTAATATCATATTTAGAAATCTATCATAAAAACATAAATTATTACATAAGAAAGACAAGAGGAACACTATAAATGACATAGCTTCATGATCCAGTCTTACTAGTATGAAAGTGAAAAGAGAGAAAAGAGGAAGTGATTACCTTGCCCAATAAGATGCCCACCTTACCATGAATCACCAAAGGAGGGAGAGCCAAATAGGTGGCCAAACCTGATAGTTCACCCATTAATTTTTCTTGCAATTGTAATACATCTTCTGAGGGCTTCTGGAATACCCATAGATCCACCTTCTTGTATCACTATGAATATGAAATGTGTGTCTCCTCAAGATTTAGCAACTTATGTGTGTTACCTTCAGAGGATTTAGAATATTGAAAAAGTGTGTCTCTTTAGGAATTAGCAACTTATGTGTGTTACCTTCCAAGATTTAGCATGTTGAAAACTGAAAAATGTGTGTCTCTTTAGGATTTAGCAACTTATGTGTGTTACCTTCTAAGATTTAGCATATAATTTTAAAAAATTATAGTACAAGGGAGACCCTATATATGCCTCCCTCCTTATCATTGATGTCTACTAGACATGATAAGGAAGAGGAAGAGGATACCTACTTCACAATGCAAGGAGATATCCTATTTAACAACAATGTATACCATATTCTTAGTGAGGGATATTGACCCCTACATCCAAGAGCATAGATAATTGTAAAAAGGATATGTCACTTATGGAAAAAAATCCTCAAAGAGACAGAGATCTTATCAACAAGACCCCCACCATAGAGGAGCTCTTTTATATTAAAATATCATCTTTCAAAGATAAACAAAGCAGGAACAAAGATTCAATCATAAAGCCCTCTATAAAGAAGAGGAAGAGGAATATTTGGAATGAGGAAAACAACTCTAACACCAAAGCAAGGTTAAGAGTTTATAAAGAACATAATTTACAACATAGAGAAGAGGTGATGAGCTAGGACAACAACTTCTCATATTAAAAAGTTATCCATAGTCAAAACATATATCAATATGATGAAATAGTATTGCAATATAAATATGTACCACTAAGCTAAGGAAAGTAGTTCCCTAGACAAAGAGAAAGAAGGAAGAACTTTTTTCCCCAAGGATGAAGACAAGGGATACCTTTGCAAAAAAAATGTTTTTAGAAAAGATATCTAGAAAAAGAAAATTGTGGATGATTATTAACATAATACAAAACCATGGGTATAAAATATAGAAAGGATAACCAATTAATCTCAAAACAAAACATAATGGATTTGAGAGAACTAAAATAAATACCTCTTGCCCACTAGTGAAGAGACAAGAGGAGAAAAGATCTATTTTTTAGAAGAATGAGGAGTAAAATTGTGAAGAAATCTTAAAAGGGAAGTTTCTTTTCTCTTCCCTATGATCATATAATAAGGAGAAGGTGATTTAAAGAATTCTTGCACATATGCATCATAAACCATAGTTTGAGCCTCATCATAAGTGTGGGAAGAACTAGGAATAGCAGATGGAGAATTGGGAATATTAATAGTAGGACTTAGATTAGGAGCTAGATTACGAAGGATACAATTAGGAAGAGTGTAAGAAGTAACGAGAATAGAAGACACAACTAGAGGAACACTTTGAACCTCAGTTGGAAGAGGGTTGGAATAAGTATAAGGAATACTATGGTAAGTAGGTTGTGAGGTAGGTAAAGAAACTGGTGGAATACTCACATGAAGAGATAAAAGAGATGTAACCACTATAGGAGGAGTGTAGATAGAAATTCTAGGTAAATAAATGGAAGAAGGTTCCACACTAGTGAAAGAAGGAGTGAATCCCAAATCTTGAACTTCTTGAATTAAAGGTTTGATACAACACAAGAGATTAAAACCTTGATCACTATCACAAAGAACTTTCTTAGAGGCCTCTATAGCTTGAATAGAATTTTTAGGATATAACATTCTAGGTGCATCAATTTTGTAAATAGTGGAACATGAAGTTAACCATGTACACACACTATGGTAAAGATCAATTGAAGAGGTTGTAAAGGAAGATGAAATAGGAATAGGATCAATGGAGATCACATTCAAACAATTTTCATCATCACTTATATGTACCTCATTAAAGGATCTATCCTTGTATGTAATAAAAGCTTCATCAAAGTATTCAAAGAAAAAATCATACATGTTGAACACAAAGTAATACTAAAAGCATGAAAAATGTAAATATTTTTGTATTTTAAAGAGAAATTTTACAATTCTTTTTGTATTTTTTAAACTTAAGCATAAAAGAAATCTACTTTTATAAATATGCAAGAGCTAACACAAGATGCAACTCTAACACCAAAAAGAAAGAGTTTTCATAAATGGGTTCACCAAAATGTATAGGTGAAGGTGAACACACAAGATAATATGAAGAGAAATTTAACACCAAAAACACAATAGAGCATCTAATTCCACAAAAGAGAGGGGATAAGCTTGTCGAGTTCACCAAAATGAATAGGATAAAAATGGAACTTTAACAATGAATCTAACATTTCCCACTATTCATTTATATTTTTCAGTTGAAATTGAATAAGTAATGTAAATCTAGAAATGCTAGAAATTAGATAAGATAATATACATACCTCATGATGGAATATTTGGAATTACCTATTGTTTGATGCCTATGTACAGTTGCAGGAAATTCTGCAACATATTTTGGATTGGAAATGCCAAGACAAAGAAAACCTAGAAATTTTTTGTCTTTCTAAGGATAGGTTGACCTTTACCTAGATAGTGGGGCACAATCTTACCCCAAAAATTTCACCTTGACCTACACTACTCTAATGGAAATGTTTTTCATGGATCTGGAATGTTTGGCAAAAAGGGTACTCAAATCTACACAGGTATTTGTTGTCTTGTACCTGTACCTATAAGAAAAATGGTTTTGTTATTTGGATAAGGGATTTGCCTTGGTCAAACCCTAGTTTGGAATCAACCTTAATAATGGAATTGAAATAGAGAATGTTAGCAAGCACTAGATGTAAATCTAACAATGAAGCTATGATATTCAATAGATATGCAATTGTATTTGAAATGTAAACAAGTATAGCTTGAACATAACATTAGAAAATGTAAATCAAAACCCCTATGATTGTATGCTTGGAATCCACCTTGAGAGAAGAATGAATGAATCTTGAAGATGAACAAAGGATCTTGAAGGAAGATCACACCTCCATGATGGTTAGCTCTAGGATTTTGAATAATGAATCTTGAATGCTTGAATCAAATCCCTTCAAAGGCTTGAATGCTTGAATCCTTGATCTTCAATAGAGAACTTGAATAGATAAAATGGCTTGGATACTTCCTTAAAAATACTTGATGGAATGCTTTCTTGATTGTGAAAATAATGGATCATCTGATATCTTCTCCTTAATATGCATTAGAGTAAATTAGAGGAGGAGGCTTCCTTATATAGTGATCTAGGGCACAAACTTCTAGAGAGGCCGGTATTGGAGAATTAAATCCCAATTAACCTTAACACCTAGATTAAATGCAATTTAAGATTTTACCATTTCAGAGACCAAAACAACTGACCTAGAAGTAGGAAAATAATTCTTTCTGAAACCTGACATCCAAAAATCATGGAATCTTGAAATTTGGACCTTGGGTTAGGGTCAAGATCGATCTTGACCTAGGTCAGGGTTGAAATCAACTTTGATCTAAAAGGTCAACCTTGACCCTGAGGTCACGTCTCAAAATCTTAGTCTAGAATGCTAGAAAAATGTAGAAAGAAAGTGGAAAAGGGGCTAGAAATAGGGGGATAAAAGCATAGCAGGGGGGAAATAGCTAGATCCATGCAAAGACCTAATGAAGGTGCTTGACATGACCCCAAACCACTTACTCAAAGGAATAAATATTCTTAACATGGAATTTCTTCCATTTTAAGACAATACAACATTATTCATATTAAAAAAATAAAAGTCATTTTTGTCTCACATGAGGAGTACACTTTTCTATGTGAGAGGAATATTTATTTTCAAAATAGCTTTAATTCTCCTCTACACATAATTTTCCTCTTAAAGTCAACCTTTGATCTTGCTTAACTAATATTCTTGTGCACATGGATCACTCAAGTTAAGAAGCAATTAAAGATTTCAGCAGTAGAGCTTCTTGATGCTCATAGCATTGTTGATTGGTGTAGTTTAGCATTATCATAGGAGGGGACTCTTGATTTAGTGGTACACGGGTTCTTTTGGTTGGTTGAGGAAGGGTCCATAGGTGATAGATCAGACTGTGCTACAGTGAGAGACTCGTCAAAAATTTATTCATTCCAGAGCTCTAATTCTATTACATGGACCATTTGGATACGACAACTAGCTTACTTTTTTCCTAGTTGTTTTCAGTGTGATTGGGATCACTATGAGTCAAGTGAGTGGGTGGACACATGGGCTCCACATTATCTTACTCCATTATCTATCATAACCTCTATTAGAAATGATGACATGGAAAGTTCACTTGAGCATAACCATCTATTAGATCTTCTTCGGCCAGGACATGCCTTTGCATTGGTTACACCACAAGGGAATGATGAGAAATCTGATTATTGGTTAGCACGTTGTGTAAGAGGTAAACAAAATCTTGCACAACTGATCATAGATGATGATGGATTCACATATCCTACTGGTTCAATGGTTGTCACTAGAACATGGCTGTGGACATACATGCTTAGAAGGAATGGAATTCTTGCATTCGAAGACTATCAGAAGCACAAAATAATTCTCATATATTCACATCTTATTATAGCAACAAATGTAAATTTGTTGAAGCATCAAGGAAGACCAAAAGTAAAATAAATTTTTACTATTACTAATGTTGATCATGAAGCCCTATTGGAGATCCTAAAATAGAGAGACTACCCTACTGGAACACTTGACTAGGTATATTTACTTCTTATGTTATTTTCTTCATAATGATTCAGTGAATCGATGATTATCTTGTTTAATACAATAAGTTACTAATATTTTTTATGATATTGGAATGTAGGTACATCATGAAGAGTGGGGGGAGGTAGGGCCATGGTTTTGGTTAGAATTCCTAAGATTTTATGATGTATTATGATGTAAAATGTGAAGTTTTTTTATATATGGTTTTTGTAATAATGAAAAAGATAGGTTAAATTAATTACATATCCTAATTTTTATTTTGGTAGGTTCTTTCTAAGTAATTATAAGAGGAAAATTTTAAGAACATTTATAGCTATATGAGTATTGAAGTAAGGAGACAATGAAAGATAATTTCTTGTGGATATCTTATTAAAAGTTTGGCTTTTTTCTTATTTGACATAGAGTTGACATTATGATTATTAAAACCATTTTTATCAAACTAATCAAATAAGAAAAATTTAGAAAATACATATGAACAATTAGAATTAACATAGAAGACCACAAACATAGGTGTGAAAGGTGAAGGTTTGGACATGCAAGTCCAAAAATATAGATAACTATTGAGGCAGAAAATTTGAGCTAAGAATATGTATACTTGATTCCTTAAAAAAAAATTGGGGAAGGTATCAATAAGTTTAAAGACTCATTCACAATGAGGCATTAAAACAAGAAGTGATTTTATGATGCTAATATTGTGTAAGCCTTTCACTACAAGTCTTATCAATGCATTTTGTTTCTTTTTATGGTGTGAGGTTTCCATCTCTAGGTTATTATAAAGAAAGACTCGTGGTGCAAGAAGAGCAATGGGTGGAAGAAATAGTTGATTTGGATAATGTTTTTCTATATCTTGGGAATGCTAGGGTGGTTTTGTTACACTTTATTAAAGTTGGTTGTTATAGTTCAACTCAAATTTTGGGTTCAATATATTATATAGGCTCTAATTGTGTGACAACAAACAGATAAACTTATTGAAACACTTGTGTACTTTGCTTCATTTATCTAATCTATTTGTATAAACTCAAAGTATTGTTGTCCATATATATCCATTGTATATTTTACTCATTATTTTATTCTAATAATGTGATCTTGTATATTGTCAAAGTTAAACCCTTGTCTTTTTTTCTCTTTACCTATCTATGATAAGTTCTTGTATACATGTGTTCTTCACGGTTTCATGAATTTATATTTCTCAAATTCTACAATGGAAAAAAACTAAGCAAGCCTACAAGTCACCCAAATTCCAAATTTACAACTCTAAGAAAAAAATTGCACTGGGACCCAAAGTCCCTATTTTGGAATAGTTGGACCTAGGTTAACCTATTCTAGACTCAGTCAACCTAAGTTAACCTATTCTAGACTCAGCCAACCTAGGTTAACATATCCCAAAAAGAGAAGACAATAAATTATGATAATAACATTGAAAAATTAATCCTTATTGGTTATTATGACTCTAGTAAAGCCTATTGGTTATATGATCCTAGGGGGGTGAATTAACATCTGTAAAGATATGTCAAATTAAAATAAGTGTTTCACCTTTCAACCTTTTTCCATGTTGGTTTATTAGAAGAGAAAGATGGTGGTGACACATCATCATACTTACCCAAAAATGTTGAGCTAGAATTCAAAATTCCTATTGAATCAATGTACAAGAAAGGAAAGATATTAACGAGTCAAATTTAGGCTTAATGTACACTCCACAATTGAATGTCCCTATATGAATATTATAATGGATAAGATAGCACCTAATATATTGTAAGATTATGAGGTTAATTATGCATTAATGTCAAGCATTCTAAGTAGTCATAAACCAAGCACTTTTGATTAAGCAATAAAGAATGAAAATATAATTTTTCTAAATCAATAGATAAATTATATTCATCAAGAACTAAACATGGGACTTGGTTTTTATCTATTATAAATAAGGTCATTGATTGTACCATTCAATTGACAAGTATTATCCAAAGGTAACACTTGTAGCAAGCTAGAAAACTAACCTACTCTAGCCTACCCAGTAACAAGACAAATGCTAAATAAATTCATTCACTAGTTGGCTAAAATAGTTGACTTTGTTCTTAAAAGTGCCATGATTAATGTGCTTAAAGGAAAATACCAAAATATGGATAAATGAACAATACTAAATTGTTTGATGCAACATATATTGAGGAATGAAAATGGTGTGACTTAATTCACATTGTTATTTGAAAGTATCAACATTTGGGACTGAATCAACATGTTGCATTTGATCCTCTCCATAATCATCTTCATGTTCAAGGGCTAGTTTGAATAGTGACTCCTCCATTAACTTGAGCTAGGAAAAATACCTGATTGCACATCCTCTTGAAAGCACAAACTTTAAGCTTGATTTTCTGGTTTCTATAGTGTTTCTCTATTTTGTTGGTTCATCATGGTTACCATGCATTATTACAACCATGCCAACTCTTCCTCCATGGTCAAGGAGTCCCCTCCTTTTGTTAAGGTAGGTCAAAGTTCATAACAACTATTAACCTACTAAATGCTCTTAAGAAATGGATCCATCTTGCATTCATGCTTAGAATCATTAGGAAAAATGTTTTCCAAAATTGGAGCTTCTATAACATGCATATACTCTAAATTTTCAGTAGCAAGGTTCTCACAAAAAAATTTTACAATACTATAAAAATAATCTTCTAATCTTTGGTTAGCTACCATCTCATTCATATTTTTTATTGTGATTATGTGGTTTGAATCACATCTTCCTCATTCTGCTCAACAAAAGACGGTAATTCTTAAAAGATGGGCATAACCTCTACTCTGTCCTCAACTTCTTCCCTTGCAACCAATCAAATTTATTCATCATCATGTTCAACATTATAGGTAACTCAATAAATAAATTAGAACCAACAACATCCTCCTTTTCATCCTGATGTCTATGATCACGAGCCTCCTCAAATGGTTCTACCAATTTAGAACCAACAAGATCATCTTTTTCTTCAACCATTTGATCTTGTATCGATTCACGTGGGACAATTTTGACAAGGTATGGCATTTTAAAATCAGGATAGTTGGTCCAAGAAGGCCTCCATGTCAGTTTGATAATTTGACCATGTAGGGACTCATATCGGGGTTGTTCTATTTCTTTTGCAAGGCTATGGCCCCTAAAACTTGGAATCTCAAAAATATGAGGTATACTTGGATATTGTAGAGGATCAACATGCCTAGAGCTTGGAAATTCATTTTTGAGGGCTTCCACTTTAATGGGTTGGTTCATTGACTAGGAACACAAGGTGGTTGGGTCTTTACCTCTTGAAGTTAAGAAAATTGCAATCTCGTCTACTCTTCTTTTATAGTTATCTCTCTTGCAATATATTCATCATACTTTCTTTGTTTCCAATCCATTTTTTGTTGATCTTGCTAAGCACACTCATCATTATGCATGTAATACTCTTGTTGTCTATCAATACTCCTCATCTCCTCTTATGTTATCAACATGTGGGGGATGATCCTAAAATCATCATGTTAGTTGGAAATAAACTGGCTCTCATGGGGTTGCTAATACATATTGGTAGGATGACATAAAGCTTAAGAAGGGATGGATGGGTGATAAACATATGGAGCTTGCTGATGGAATTGGTAAGGAGGCTTTAAAATAGATTTATCTAATTTACAGCATAAATTTGAAACCACTGATCTTGGCATCAAATCATCAATGCCATTAGCTCTGGATGGGCTAGTGAACCCTAGTGACACCCTTGTTTCAGCCATAGAGACCCTCCATCGTCTGCAGTCACCCTGTACCAAGTAGTCTCCAAGGTGCTCTAAGTGCATTTTGAGGTCTATCTTTTGAGGGTTGTAACTCGGAGTCAAATTCTACAACACAGCGATGCCAAGGCCTAAAATAACCTATCTCATTTTTGAGAGATCACATTTTGTTTGGATTCAGCACATAGATCTCGCTCGATGCCAAAACTCGTAGTGTGACTCAGTTCATAGGTGCACCACAGTATAACTTTGAAATTGCTGATCTTGGCATCGAATCATCAGCACCATTCACTCCAGATGGCCAGGTGAACCCTAGTGACACCCTTGTTCTATTCATAGAGACCTTCCATCATCCACGACAACCTTGTACCAAGTAGTCTTCAAGGTGCTCTAAGTGTATTTCGAGGTCAATCTTCTAAGGGTTGTAACTCGAAGCTCGTGGGGGCTATTAATGAAACATCAAATTTTACAGGATGGTGATATCGAGGCCTAAAATATCCTATCTCATTTTTGAGAGATCACATTCTGTTTGGATTTGGCACAATGATCTCGCTCAATACCAAAACTCATAGTGTGCCTCAATTTATAGGTGCACCCCAACATAACTTTGAAACCACTGATCTTGGCATCGAATCGTCAATGCCATTAGCTTTGAATGGGAAATGAACCCTATTGACACCCTTTTTCTAGCCACGGAGGCCCTCCATCTTCCACGGAAACCACTTACCAAGTAGTCTCCAAGGTGCTCTAAGTACATTTTGAGGTCAATCTTCAGAGGGTCATAACTCAAAGCTCATGAGGGCTATCGATGAAACAGCATATTCTATAGGACGATGATATTGAGACCTAAAATAACCTATCTCATTTTTTAGAGATCACATTCCATTTGGATTCGGCATAGCAATCTCACTCAATGCCAAAACTCACAATGTGCCTTAGTTCATAGGTACACCACAGTGTAACTTCAAAATCGCTGATCTTGGCATCCAATTGTCAGTAACATTAGCTCCTGATGGGTAGGTGAACCCTAGTGATAGTATTTTTTCATCCATGGAGGCCCTCCATCATCCACAGCCACCCCGTACCAAGTAGTCTCCAAAGTGCTCTAAGTGCATTTCAAGGTTGATCTTCTGGGGGGTCATAACTCAAAGCTCGTGAGGGTCATCGATGAAACATTGAATTCTACAGGATGGTGATACCGAGGCCTAAAATAACCTATCTCATTTTTGAGATTTCACATTTCATTTGGATTCAACACAATGATCTCGCTCGATGCCAAAACTCATAGTGTGCCTCAATTCATAGGTGCACCACAGCATAACTTTGAAACCTATGATCTTGGCATCGAATCATGAGTGCCATTAGCTCTAGATGGGTGGGTAAATCCTAGTGACACCCTTGTTCTAGCCACGGAGACCCTCCATCGCCTGCGACCACCCCGTACTAAGTAGTCTCCAAGGTGCTCTAAGTGTGTTTCAAGGTTGATCTTCCGAGGTTGTAACTCAAATCTCATGAGGGCTATTGATGAAAGGTAAAATTAAATAGGATGGTGATACTAAGGCCTAAAATAACCTATCTCATTTTTGAGAGATCACATTTCGTTTGGATTTGACATAGCGATCTCACTTGATGCCAAAACTTGCAGTGTGCCTCAGTTCATAGGTGCACCATAGCGTAACTTTGGAACTGTTGATCTTGACATTGAATCATCAGTGCCATTAGCTCTGGATGGGTGGGTGAACCCTAGTGACACCCTTGTTCCAGCCACAGAGACCATCCATCATCTGTTGCCACTCCATACCAAGTAGTCTCCAAGGTGCTCTAAGTGTGTTTTGAGGTTGATCTTCAAAGGGTCATAACTTAGAGCTCATGAGGGCTATTGATGAAATGTCAAATTCTACAGGATGGTGATGCTAAGGCCTAAAATAATCTATCTAATTTTTGAGAGATCACATTCCATTTGGATTTTGCATAGCGATCTCCCTCGATGCCAAAACTCACAGTGTGCCTCAGTTCATAGGTGCACCACAATGTAACTTTGAAATCGCTAATCTTGGCATCGAATCATCAGTGCCATTAGCTTCAGATGGGTGGGTAAACCCTAGTGACACCCTTGTTCTAGCCACAGAAACCCTCCATCATCTGTGGCCACCCCGTACTAAGTAGTCTCCAAGGTGCTCTAAGTGTGTTTTGAGGTTGATCTTCTAAGGGTCATAACTTAGAGCTCGTGAGGGCTATTGATGAAATGTCAAATTCTATAGGAAGGTTATGCCAAGGCCTAAAATAATCTATCTCATTTTTGAGAGATCACATTTTATTTTCATTTGGTACAGCGATCTCGCTCGATGCTCAAACTCGTAGTGTGCCTTAGTTCATAGGTGCACCATAGCGTACCTTTGAAACCATCGATCTTGGCATCGAATCATCAGTTCCATTAGCTCTAAATGGGTGGGTGAACCCTAGTGATACCCTTTTTCTGGCGATGGAGACCATCCATCATCTCCTAGCACCCATACCGAGTAGTCTCCAACGTGCTTTAAGTGCATTTTGAGGTCGATCTTTCGAGGGTCGTAACTTGGAGCTCATGAGGGCTATCAATGAAACATAAAATTCTACAAGACAATGATGCTAAGACCTAAAATAACATATCTCATTTTCAAGAGATCACATTCCGTTTGGATTCGATCTCACTCGATGCCAAAACTCGTAGTGTGCCTCAGTTCATAGGTGCACCAGAGTGTAACTTTGAAACCATTGATCTTGGCATCGAATCATCAATGCCATTAGCTCTAGATGGTTGGGTGAACCTTAGTGACACCCTTTTTCTAGCTATAGAGACTCTCCATCATCCGTGGCCACCCTGTACTGAGTAGTCTCCAAGGTGCTATAAGTACATTTTGAGGTCGATCTTCTAAGGGTTGTAACTCAAAGCTCATGAGGGCTATTGATGAAACATCAAATTCTAAAAGATGGTAATGTCTAGGCCTAAAATAACCTATCTCATTTTTGAGAGATCACATTTCATTTGGATTTGGCATAGCGATCCTTCTCAGTGCCAAAACTCACAGTGTGCCTCAGTTCATAGGTGCACCACAACGTAACTTTGAAACTGTTGATCTTGGCATTGAATTGTCAGCACCATTAGCTCTGGATGGGTGTGTGAACCCTAGTGACACCCTTGTTCTGGTCACGGAGACCATCCATCATCCGTGGCCATCCTGTACCAAGGAGTCTCCAAGGTGCTCTATGTGTGTTTCGAGGTCAATCTTCTAAGGGTCATAACTCAAAGCTCATGAGGGCTATTGATAACCCCTTACCAAAATTGATGAACTTCTCTAATTAAGAATTTAAAGTTATAACAAAAATTGTTCAAAATTGCAAAAGTTGCAAAATTACAATTTTGCAGCTTTTGTAACTTTTTCTTGCAAAGTGAAAATGAGTGCAAAGAGTCAATTAGGGGTTTGAGCATGACCATACAAGGTTGGAAACACTTATATAAGATGTGAAATTATAGCATGCATTAATGAATCCAATTTTGTTAAGTAGATCAGTATGGGTTATGTGAACCTTGTGTAGGAGGTTAACAAGTGTGTTTATGTCATGATAGCACTTCAAATTAAACATTGCATCCAAATTTGATAATAAAGGTTGTTAAAATGTTATTCAAAACTTATTGCATTTGAATCAAATATAAAAAACATGATCAAAATTACTGATATTCCATAAACATGAATGATACACATGATCCACGATAAATTGAACAATACTAGATACTAAATTAATATGTATATCATTGTGCACATAAATGACAAAAATATATATCAAAATACATGTATCCATAGACAAATTACACAAATATATATCAAAGATCATGTATCCATAGACAAAGTACACAAATATATATATATATATATATATATATATATCAAAATACATAGATCCATATACAAAATGTGGCTGATCATGCCATCGGAATGTGTATAATATCGATGTTTCTATAAAAAATGTGGCATATGCCATCTCAAAATGTCACATGAAGCATCTTATGACAACTATACTATCCTAGGCTACAAAAAAGGAAAACCCAAAGTTAGACTACTAAATTTATATGATTCTTTGTATCTAACATTGAATTACTCAAATGCATAATGATTTTTTTTTAATGAATATTTATACTATTAAACTTTTATAATAAATACCTCTCTCGTCGACCTCCTGCACCAGTCAGGAGTCCTCTCATATGTCCTCGACAATGCTTGTACCTCACTGATTGTGGCCTGTGTTGTAGACACCTAAAAAACCTTTAGAAAATAAAGTATTTTTATTTTCTAAAAAAGTCCTGATGACATCATCATTTATTAATTAATTATTTAATTAATTAATTAATTAATTTTTATGCCATTAAATCCCTTTATCTTAATTAAAAATATTTAATTAAGGAATCCCTCCCAAAAATGTTTAAATCTTATTTAAACATTATTTCCTTATTTATTAATTATTTAATTAATAAATTGACCAAAAAACTCAAAATAAATAAAAAAATTATTTTTTGCCCAAAACTTGTCCAATTTCCTTAAGACCAATAACCTCTTCCAAAGTCTTCTAATCCTTCTTTAATTTCGATTAAAGGCTAATCTCATCATTTCCTACCCCTAATCCCAACTCAAAATATTTAATTAAGATTAAATATTAATCCTCATATTTATTAAAAAAGTTTTAATAAATATCTCCTCAACCCAAACCCTTGAAATAAATAAAACTTTATTTATTTCCTAAAAATCTAATTTATCCTCATCCTAAGAAGTTCTAGACTCTTCTAGAAAGTCTTCATCCTCATCCTAGGAAATTCTAAACTATGCTAGAAAGTCTTCATCCTCATCCAAAGCCTAGACTCTTCTAGAAGATGTCTTTAACCCTAATCCTAATCCCCTCCTAACCTTGTCACATTCCCTAAACATGGGTTAAGACTTGCTAACTCAAGGCAAAGTTAACAAATATCTCCTCCTTCACCCACCCTCATTAATTGCAATCCACTTGCCATCCACTTGCCTAGTCCTAAGCCATCTCTAACCCTTCCTCTAACCATTTTTACAACCCTAAGCAAGCTTAAAACCTCCCTAAACCCTCAAATTCGAATTTCATGGTATCTCTCACAAATATCTTCAACCACAAAACTTTATAAAGCCCACAAAGTCATAAATGTTCTTACAAAGCACTTATGAAGGGTCTTTATGAAGATTTTATCCCTTGAGCCTCCTTTGTTGACTGATCCTTCCCCTTTTCTCCATCCTCTCACCATGTGACATGTGTCACTCCTTCATTGGTTGTAAGGAAGCACAATCCATGTGCTCTCCTCTCATGCAATCTAAGCCCTCCATGAGCTTTTTCCCATCCTTGCATCTTAGCCCTCAATCCCTCAAGCCTCTTGCCTATAAATTGGATCCTTCCCCTTTGCAAAATAACACAATCCATGAAGTAAAGTCATAATGCCATTTTGAGAAGCCATTTTACATCACAACCATACACTCACACCCAAATTTCAATTCCATTTGAAGCCCTTTTTGAAGCATAAGCTTGAGCATACATCCTATCTATTTAGACAATGCTACTCAACAAGAGAGCTTCTCATTGAGAGAGCCCATTAATGGCTCATATTCTCAATTAAGAGTTCATCTTAGTCTATCTTGAAGTTTATGAATTTTGTTTAGTTTGTAGAAGCTTTATTTAAATTTTGTTCAAATATGTTTGTTAGATGAATCTACAACTTAAACTATAACATTATAATTCATAGCATGATAAATTTATAACATATTTAATCATGAATTCAAACTACAACTTACTAGTGTAGGCTCCTCCTCAAGATATAGTGGTTGCATCATCAAATCTACAAAACTCTCTCATCAAACCTTGTGTGCACTAGGAGTTTCTAATGAGATACAAAATAGTACTTGTTAATATCATGGAATTCAGTATTGAATTTATTTATGAAGATAAGGAAAATAAAAAATAAATGATACTTATACATACAATGGGGCAGTTGGTGCGAATGGAAATGCTTGAGTGTCTACAATGTGAAATCTGTATGGGCTCATCGCCAGTAGCCATGGCCTATATACAATAATGAATGTAATTAAATTTCATTTCCATAAAATTTTTACAAGAATGCATCAATATTTAATCGAATAGAAAGCACCTAATTACCTTTCCTTTGTCGATGGGTGTTGGCTCATCCCCCGCACTTTGTCCCCCAGGGATAAGTGATACCTACAAGATAAAAGAAAGATTAGAAACCATATATGCTACAATATCAAATAGAAAAAATAATGAGAACACAACATAATGTATCGTATATGTCTCAAGGCCAAATGAAATGGTTGAGAGCATGGCATCATCAACCTATCTCAACTCCTCCTCGATCATCAACTAAACATGAATGAAGATCACATACATGTATAAGTCAGTATGGCTTAAAAATTAAAATTACTTTATTATAAAAATTAACTTTAAATTGCATATGTCATAACAAAAAAATGTATACACGTACTGACATAGAAGGAGTCCATGCCTCTGCATTCCCCTCCTCTCTCGCATTAGGGTCTGTAGTCTCTGCACGTGCATTTGGTGTATCCTCATGTAATACAAAATGATACTCACGAAAATCACCTATGGGACCTAGGAAAATATTCTTGCATGTAATGCAAGTTTGAGGCACAAAAATGTGTGATGAGCTAGCCTATGATGAACTGGCACCATCATCATCAACACGACTTAGTCTAAGATATCAAAAGGCTACTCAATCTATGAATGGCTCTAATGGTCTAAGAGCTAGCCTCTATGATAATATCAAGATGTTGCACTCGAGGAGGGGGGAGACATTAGTAGGGGGGACAAAAGTGGTAGTTTTCTTTTGTTGGGAAGAGGGTCTATTTTGAGGAGCTCCTAACCCTACACCCATGTTGGGCTTCATGCTCCACTAGTTCACCTTGAGGCCCAACACAAATTCTGCATACAATTTTCTAAGGAAATAAAATGGTACCTCTAAATTTCTATGTGGAGGGCTATCAAAAGCCATCCACCAATGATCCCAAAAGTTTGCACGTATGGCATCATTTGTTCACCATTTAATCAATAGTTTGGGTTTCTTGTGATCGACTGGTAAATCAATTTTTGGGTTCACAAAAAGGCCAACCAAATCACCTTGGTTATATTGAGGGCCACAACCTCATCATAGTCCAAGCCATCATCAAAAATCTTGTACATTTCATCATGCCAACGAAGAGTAGCATTTTGTTTGTTGTTAAGGGTTTCAATGTTATCCACTATGGTGTTTAACACGGATAACATAGGAGCCAATGTGGGTACATTATTATATGTTGTTCACAAGGCCCTCAATTCGTTGAGATTTTCAATTATCAAATCCTTGATTCGAGGAGGGTTTTGAGGGGGTAAAGGATCATTTGGTGGACAATTTTGTGGGGGCACTAGATCGTTTGGTGGGGGGTTACGAGGAATAGTATTCCTTGCCTTAGTGTCATCATTTTGATCAGCCATTCCTATTAATTTGGAAAACATAATTTATATTAAAAAAACCTTAATTTTAACAATTTCTATCAAAAAACCCTAAATTCTAACAAATTCACCTAAAACTAACAAATTTAGGATAAAATTTATTAAATTTATACTAAAATTGATTTTTAAAAAACAAAAAAAAAACCTTATATCATGTATCCGATTGTAAACTTGATATCTATGCCACAAAACTCTAAATATGACTCTGAAAACAACCTGTAGGTTGTGCTTTTTTTTTAATAGCACTGACATATATTGGATATCTAATATAATATCAAATACTTTATATTATTAGATATCTAATATAATATCAAATACTTTATATTATTAGATATCTAATATAATATCAGGTATCCAATAATATCAGGTATCTGATATCAAATCAGATACCTGATAAGGGTTGGGCCTTACTTTCTAGGTTTGGTATCTGGATGGGTGAAAAAAAGTCAGAGTAGATTTTGGAATACTTTTAGATGTTTTCAAACTCTATCTTTTTCACATCACCACTTTTTGGCACACCATGATCCTGCATATACTCTAATAGGAAAAGATATTAGCAAGTCTTATCTAAATCCCCTAACAGGGTGGTACTTTACAACATCGTTGTAATCTTTCAATAGGGATATGCTCTTGACTATGCACACTTCAAAAGAGTGCAAACTTGTGAGGATCAACTCACACACCATGGTTATTACCTTAGCTAGGTTTCCACGATATAAATATTGTGTAATGTGTTTCTATTTTTATGTGATGTGCCTTTTTTTTCCTAACCTTGTCTGGTTGACTTATTTCTCGAGCTAATCCTTAGATAAGTAAGGAGTGTAATTTGAAGTAAAAGTTGAACATAGTGTGACATGATGACATACATACATATCCTTGATGCTTCAAATTTTTGTTATTAAAATAGTATAATCAGATAATTACAACATGATCACTTTTCAACTATACATGAATCAACCAAAAAATAACAACAAATAAACATCCTCTAACATAAGCAAGAATAACCACTCTAAATAGAACTTCACCCCCTAATTTACACAATTACAAAAAGGGGGAGTAAGATCATCATAAGTTTACTTTAGTAATTCAATTTATATTTACTTCAACATAAGTTTAGTTATTTTTTAAAAAAATGCATCACATCATAATATACACATTTAATAGAAATATAAAGAATCAATAATTTGGCACACAATATATTAATACTTAAACAAAGTTCACATTTAAACACTTCATATTTAAATTATCAATGCACCACACCAAATGACAACACTTATTCATTAATCAAAAGATAGCTAAAAATTAAAAAAATTGTACTCTTATCTTCTATATTTTAGTTAATCTCATGTTCCATAGATAAACTAAATTTTTAGTTATTTGAATGAGATATTTATTAGTTCCTACCGATAGGTAGGATGCTATTGTATCCTTGAGATTTAATTTTTAATTTATTAGATCAATCAACTTCATGATTTTTTTTAACTATTTGTCTTTTCTATAGTTTCATAATTTAAACATATTTTAGAAATTCAAATAATACTATTTATCTACATTGTTATTAGCTGTCATTAAAAAGGGCAATGAGGAAAAACACATTTTTTTATAAAACTTTAATTAGAAAAAAGAATCCAGAAGGATCATCCTAGCTAATGTTATTTAATGCAAACTATTCAACGTTCATAAATAATCAAGTTGTTCATCCTTATCCTCGCACTCTACATTTTCTCTAACAATTTGCACTATTTGTGAATGACATATTGCAAAGAATCTAGGGCATGTGTATGCTCAAATTGGTATGCAATTTCTAAAATTTTAACAACTGGCTATCTTCTCTTTATTCTCATTTTCTAAACATTAAGACATACTTTATTTGGCTCATTCCACTCTGAGGAGCTACCAAACCTAATATAGAAAGGGTAGACACGAAATTTGGTTAATCTTTGTTACATTTTTTTTTATGGTTTTCCATCTGAAGGTTATTCTGGCTAACATTTTTGGGTTTTATTTATTTGTTTTCATGTTGCTGGGTGTGCCACTAATTGGGAGCTACAAACCCAATGAGAATTGTGGATTTGCAGCCTAGAAAAATTAGAGACCTAATTATTTTTGAGTTTTTTAAAAAAATTATTTTTTATTTCTTTCATTTCAGATTTATAGTTTTTAATGGGAAATTTTTGGAAACCCTTTGAAAATTGTGGTCTTGTAGCCTTGAAAAATGGAGACTTGGAGGATCACACCCCTTAGAACTTCCCATTGACAAAAATGAAGGAAATGATTCAAGATCCAAGACCTCTATTTTGATTCTAATGCTATCAAATAATTACTTTGAGATCCTAAAGCTCCCTAGGGACCTAAGTGTACAATATAATCTAGTATTATAGGCTCCTATAGAGGGCTCCAACTCCCAATGAATAGAAGGTGCTCAACTCTGCACAACATAGGGGTTGACATGCTTTCAAAAAGAACATGGAGTAGTAAAAGATCTTGTATGTGAAAAATGATGATCACATAAGAAATTCACAAATTGGAATTTTATGGGCTAGGAGAGATAAACATTCATCTCAAACCTCCCTTCCCCCAATCTTCATTGATTAATGACATCTGGAGTCAAGCTATCAGTAATAAGAAAAAATGTATGGCCGACATTTTTGTTGACCAGGTTTACCTCCTTTCAATCGATATGTATATAAGAGAATGCCCTCTATTGAATTTGATCAATGGTATCCCATGCTTATCAATGATCCATTCAGAATCAAGACTAAGAGTAATGGCTACCCAACCCTATCACGATGAAATATTTACAATTACTTCAGTTTGCAACTATTACATCCCAAATCATGTCCAACGCCACCCAATTTAATGAGGTCAGAGGACACCAATGTTAGGATAAACCACGGACAAAAATAAAAACTACATGCAAATATAACCAATAACAGAAAATAATAGAACACACAGAAATGAACACAAGGCACCAAGATTTAACGTGGTTCACCCAATCCCTGGGCTACGTCCACCAAACAGCAAGTCCGATCTTATTACAATCCAGTGATTACAACCTGATTACAATCCGTAATCCCTTACAGCTCAATACCGCCGCAAGAACCAATTTCGTATCACCACATATGAAAAAATACCCAACCCTAAGCCCTTTTTATACAAGTATTAAACCGCTTTACGGTTATAACATGTCAACCATATGTACAGTACTTTCCTTATCAGTCACCACAATTTAACAATCTCCCACTTGGGGACTGATCAGGCTCCACACTAAACAACAACCAATAATTCACATAGGTGATCATATCATGCACACTAAATGATTCCAACAACACACTAGAAATTATTGTTAGCAACATAATAGACAAAGTATTTCTATACAACATCATTCATATCCCATTGCTACCTTTACTTCTTGAAATCCTAGAAAATATTATTGAAATCATTGCATCAAATCCACATTGTTTTTGTAAGAACCTCCCTAAGATATAAATTTCATAACTCCAATCACAACTCTCCCTTCTGTGCAAACATGAGGATGTTGCAATTATTACATGGCCTAATGGAAAATGTATTACCACCAAAAATCATAAATGTTGTACTACAATGTTTACCATTTAACACATAGAATTGGAAGAGTAGCCACATTAAATAGACTAAAAATATATAAACAATTTCATCTTCTTAAATAAAATCCAAAATATTACAAATCAAATTAAAAAATTGTCAAAAGTAATCATAAAATAAAATTTTGTGCCCATGTCCAACCATGTATGTTGTAGAAAAAATCTTATTTTCCTTGAAGCTCTTGACTAGATCTACTTTGTAAGGAACTAACAAAATATTTGAGTCCCCAACAACAAGAAGATGATGCTCTATCTCAGATCCATCAAATGCAATAAAACCACATTCTAATTATCAATTACTATGTACGATGGTTCTTTGTGACCCCTTTAACAAACAACCAGTGATTAGATGGCTTTTTTATCTCCAATTTTTTTTTTTTTCCATATGTTCATATTCAACCTTTGCTACATGAAGAAGACAAGAAAATTTACATGTTAAATGAGCTCTTGCCTAAACCCAACTCCTATTGCTAGTGCTATTTCAATAATCTACCCATTTTGACCATCAAAATTTAGCAAATTTAATTGAAAATTCATAATCAATAGGAAGGATCATACCTTCATGATACAAGAATTTTCAGCACCTACCGTTTGACATCACATATTTATCAAATGTTACTACAGTAGGCAGAGATTCTAAATGAAATGGACCTAACCCTTCCAACTTTCTATTGATCCTTCACAAATCTCTAACAACTCTTAACAGAGAAATGCTAGTAATAAATTTATGGCTAACATGCCCAACTACTCAATTGTATTTGTTTATACAAAAGCAATGAATTTGGAAATTATTGTTACAAAGCCTCCAGTATAGCATAAATAATTGAGGTTATAACTTGACTAAAATGATCATGAAAGCTTTTGACAAAACTTGCAGCACTTACACCTTTCAATGTTGACATTAAGTTAGTATTTCCATTAGTGACAACACTTATCTATATCAGTATAGCTACCAAGCTCAACACTTAATTTCCTACACTCACCAAGCATTCTAGTGTTTACCAAGCTTCAAAGTGTTTAGCAGTTTACATCGAGTAGAACAGTGGCTACCGAGTGAATACAGGCAATGTGAAGACCAGCAGTGTCTATCGAGCAGTATGTCTATGTCATGGAAATTCAATGTAAATCGAGCATTGGAAGAAGTAGTGTTTACCGAGTGAAGCAAGGTAAACTCAACGTGCAGTATCTACCGAGTGACACTACATCTACCGAGTCACCAATGGTCACCAAGTTCAGAACTACATTGAGTGATTAGTATGGACCAAGCCTTCGCTTCTACCGAGTGCATGATGATGTCGTGTAATGCAATGGACACTGAGTATTAGAAGGTCACCGAATCAGTTCAGTGAACCTAAGTTATTTACTATTGGGCCAACTTTGTAATGTGTTGTTCACTTGTATTTTGGTCGACCTTACAGTTTTGTAAATTGGAAAGGTATATATGTAAGGCGTATTGTAATATATCATTGTAATTGAAATATTAGAAGTAATGAGAAATATTTTGAGAAGTGCATGCGAACGATTATTAGTAGTAGTTTCAGGAATTCAACAAGGTCAATACAGAAGCAAAAAAGTTATATCTATCACATAAGGTGATCAATGCATAAAGGATCTTATCAACAATCAGTTGTAAGTAGATCCATTGCTTCAGCTTGACAGGTGAATCAATTTTTAAATCCTTTAACAAGGTAGACTTTACAGTCTTTGTATAAATCTCTTAATCGAGTGCATACTTAATTGTATGTTTGTAAATCCTCTAACAAGGTGGACCTAGTAGTCCTTTGTGCTCCTAATAGGGCAGATCACCAGAAGTGGTCAATGTAAGCCTTAATAGGCCAACTTTATGCTGTAGTAGTGAAGTTTTATGGGTACCATCCCCACTCCAGTTTTACTTTCTATTTGGAAGGTTTATGGTTTACCAAAACATTGTGTTCTTTTGTGTGATGAATGTTTTTATCTTCCAGTACTAATGTATGTTGTAGCATAGATAGATTTATGGTGAATTGAAAAGAAGAATTTTAAAGTTACTAATTCACCCCTCCCCTCTCAGTAACTTGTTATATCTTGAATATTTTCAACAATTGGTATCAGAGCATTGTGGTTCTCAGGATAAAAGTTTAACAACTTGAGCAAAGGTCTAAGGACAAATGGAGATATTCAAACTTAACAAGACAATTGAAAATGAAAAGCTAGATCTAGAGATGGCCATAGCTCAACTCAAGGAAGCAAAGGAGCATCTTTCCCAATCCCTGAAAAGAAGGAAGGAACTTGCAAGACAAATGAATGACCATTGGTATGTTGAAGAAAAGATTGAAGACCTTTTCCCATCAAGCAGTTCAGATGAAGCTAATGAGGCAATCAAAGAAATCCTAGAAAAGAATGACTCTCTGCAAGAAGTAAGGAAACTCAAAAGAGAACAAGAAATTCAATCAATTAGGCTATGTGAGATCTTGGAACAAAGGAATAAGGCAAATGAAGACTTAGAGGCAAGAAATAATGAAGAACAAAATCAATTCAATCAACATGAAGACCTTATTGATCAAATCACTAAAGCAAATGAAGAAATCAGTATTCTCAAAGCACAGAATGAAAGAATAAGAAGTGATCTAAATTATGAAAGGGAAATTAATGAAAGAATAATGAGAGAACTAAGATCTGAAAAGTAAATGATTGAAAAATTGAAGAATGACCTAAATGCTAAAAAAAAAAATCAATGAGAGAATGATGAAATCTCAAGAAGACATGAATCAATTGAATTAGCAAAATGAGCATAACCTTCATAGGCAGAAAGGTAAAGCAGGACTTGGATACAATGAAGAAGAAGGTGAATCTTCCAAGCAAGGTGCAAAAAGGAATAAAAAACCCTCATGCAATCATTATGGGAAAATTGGTCATACATCAAACAAATGTTGGAGCAATGGAAAAGAAAAATTCAATGGAAAGTGCTACAACTGCAATCAGCATGGTCACAAAGCTAATGAATGCAAGGAGAAAACAAAATTTGAAGGTAAATGTCACAAATGCAAAAAGTATGGTCATGAGGAATCTCAATGCAGATCCAAATCATTCAATCCAGTAGAACAACTTGTAAAGGCAATATTTGGATGGGACTACAATACCTGGTGTAGATGTCATTATTGGAGAATACGGACACACTGGCATAAATTGTGCAAGGCATCACCTAAGAAAGAAGGATACTACTATAAGGTGTTAGACATGCACTGAACTCAGTCATATAGCTAAACACTGCATGAATATAAGAAAAGTTGAAGATGAAAAGAAAGCAAGGGCTGACAACATAAGGAAACAAATGAGGCAGCAATAGATTCCTAAATCTACTGAGGATACAATCTCAAATCATGGAAGTGAAGTCACTCAAGAAGTGGGTGACTCCATCCCCTCAAACTAAATTCCTAAAAATGTGTTGAGGTTGTACTCAGCAAGAAAATCATAAGTAGTTCCAACAAATATGAGGAATGCAAATGATCCAATCAATATTCTAGATACACAAGGATCACAGAAAGGTTAACTTTCACTGAGTTGCATCAGACTCCACTGAGGAAAGTTGGTTGAAGACCTTATTGAGCGAGGTTAGGAGTAAGAGAAATTTGGTCCGTCTGTCGAGTTGATAATCTTTTTGAGTTAGGTCAGTGGATGACAATTTGTCATGCACTGTCATTATGGCACTGAGCATTTATGAAATTTTCTCAACAAAAGGGGCAAATTTGACTTCATTTTTCACCGCATTCATAGCATTCGAAGAGTAGAGTGATTTGAAAGAGCATATATTATTTTTGAGCAATTTAGTAGCGAGATCTTCACGAATCTTATCATCTACCAAGAAATGATGGCATCTACTAGTGGAAGAAACACTAAACCAAAGAAGGGTTCTGAAATGCTAGTTAAGGGTGTCAAATGGAAAGCACCAAACTTCAAAATCATTCTGGCCATTACTGAATCACTTTATCCTTACGAAGCTCAATCACAAATCTCGCCAAAGGTACTCCTAATTAACGATATAATAACTCATTTTAAATGTTCTATTCAAGAATTAGGGACATTAGAAATGGATAATGCCCTAGCTAAAATGTGTGTTGATGGAGTTTTGAAACCTGAGCATAAACATTTGGAAATGAAAGGATTAACTCATATCCCTCACATGCCACAAAATTTATAAGTAAAAAGGATAAGGTACATATTGAGTCAGTTCTACAATGGACAATTATGGTTGGAGCAACCCACTCTGATTACAAAGAAGATGATACACAAGGTTACGGGTTTGCCAATACTAAGCAAAGCTAAGACAATCAAAACCCTAGGTTGGGAGGAACTACAAAAGAAAACCCTAGTTGAGTGGGATGGTAGAGGTTTGAAAATAAACAATGTCACTGACATAGAGCTTAGGTTTGGCATCCACATCATTGCACATAAGATCTACAGGTTGAGTCAGTTGAACAATGTTCCCTATGAGGCAATTGACTTAGCATACAAGGTTATAAAGAAGAACCTTGAATTTGATTTGTCTGATGTGTTCTAAAAAACATTGAAAGTGTGAAGACTTCCAAGAACAATTCCTTCAAGTTCGGTTCATTGCTTACTTGTTTATTCTTTTATGTTCAAAAATTCTTTCCATCTAAGGGCACAATCGTATGGAGGAAAGACACCCATGTTCTTTATTAGATAAATGAATTTATTGAAGAAATGGGTGAAATTTTTGAAAGGGTGTTGGATAACTATTTTGAAGAATTCAAGGAGAAAATGAACAATAGATTTTGAATCCCACCCAAGCTTGTAGAAGACTACAAGGATGATATATGTTTCATGGTGGACTGTGATAGAGTGTACATTCAAGCAGTCATACCAAGAGTGGCATGGGTAAAACCATTGCCTTATGAAATTAACATTGATGAAGCTAGAGACATCATTAAGGCATTAGCTAATGAGCTAGCCAATCCAAATCTTCCTACATTTGGCACTTATGAGCAAGCCAAGAAGAGGATAGAGCTTAGATCAAAATTCCTCAAGCTCTCAGTAGAGGCAAGAAGAGAATTGCCAAATTAAAGACAGATGAAGGTCCTCTAATGCTTATTAAGGGCAAGGGTGAGGATGAAGAGGAGGAACAAGAAGAAGAAGAAGAATCAGAGAAAGAGGAACCTGCAAGGAAGAAAGGTAAAGTGATTATCACCAAACCATAGAAGAAACCAACTGTAGTGTTCTCCAAGAGAGAAAAGAAAGGTAAAAGTGAACCAGTATTCATTTGCTCTGCACCTACATTTGAGGAAAGGATGAAGCAGCTAAGAGTTGGAGTAGGAATTTGCAACTTCAAAGTTCTCAAATATGAGACTCGAACTCCAGCTGAGCAAAAAGAGATTGAGGACCTAGTTATGGAGAAGATGGGTATTTGGAAATACTCACTTGCACAGATACAGTCTCAAATCCATGCAGATATTTTTGCCAAAATCAAAGTTAGATGGGAGAACATAGTGCAAATTGTAAAGGACATCTTTGAAAAATAGCTGAGATAGTTGATACCAAATCTGTCTAATGTAGAAGTAAAGAAGGCAATAAAAGAGCATGAAGATAGAATGATTCTAAAGCTTAACACATGTTTCATATTAATGAAAAATATAGAATCGGTGGTTAAGCATGCCTCAGATGTTTGGAGAGATGTATATCATCTCAATAAGCCATCAGAAGAAACTTTTGAAATTCAAGATGATGACAGTGATGATGATGATAATGATGACACTCCTTCCATCTCAGTTACTACAGGAGAACTGCATGCTCTAATGGAGGAGAAGGAAGAAGGAGAGAAGGAAGAAGAAGGAAAGGAGGAAGAAGCAGAAGAGGAAGAAAAGGATGAAGATAATCTGTTCAGAATAGCAGCTGAAGCAATTGCATCTCTTCCTCACACTCCACCACATACTGTCACATCTGTGGAGATAGCTTCTACTAGTGAGATTGTGAGCACAACAACAACATTAATTGCTCAATATTTACCACCCTCCTCCCAGCTCCAAGTGTTTGCAATGGAAGTGTCAAGCACTTCATCCACTAAGCTGACTGTTACTTCTTTAGCTATCGAGTTAGCTCTCTTTGCTCCTGCATCATCATCAGTAAGTGAAATAGTGAGTTCTATAATTTTGTCTTCATCAATTCCAGTTAGCTCTATAGTTTTGTTTTCATCAGCATTGTCTATAGCTACTTTGATTCCAGTTAGTTCAGATACTGCTATGGGTATTCTATCGAGTTTGGCACCATTTTTGGGAAGTTTTTTAGTTTTTAATTTGGTTAGTACTCCTATTAGTATTCAATCCTTAAGTCTTAAACCATTTTTCACTACTGGCCCTTCTATCTCAACTATTGTGTCTGTTCCAAAGGTCAAATCAGTAATCACTGAAGTAAAACAAAGGCAACCATTGAAACTTTTGATCACTGGAAAAGAAATTGAAGAAGACATTGACTTAGACATAGAGATAGTAATACTTAAGATTGACTATGAGACTACTATGATTGAAGAGATGAGGTTAGCAAGTCAACTCATAGAGAAGAAAGCTACGCAAAAGCGGTTAAGGTCTAAAAGGGATAAGGAGTATAGAATAATTGAAAATGCAAAGAATATAATTACAGAAACTTTAGGTGTTGAAGTGGATTCCACTCAACATATTTAGATTCAGTTAGAAGAGGTCATACAACAATATAATGAGGACTCTTCCAGACAAGAGAAACTCATTGAAAAGGCTAAAAGGAAGTTTGATGAAAAGGTGCTAGAGCATATTACTCAACAGATTGCAATCAAACAAGTTGAGTTGTCCGCATTTTTGGGTACTTTTGGAAATTCTTTTAATAATGCAGCATCACTTTTTGCCAAACTTTGTGATGTTTCCAATTTTACTAATGAAATAAAGGAGAAGATTAATAAGATTGATGCTAACATGCAATCAAGTGCATCAAAGTTGCAGGCTGACCCCTCCTCCAACTCCTCTCAGCACACCAAGGTGAAATATTTGGCAAAAGTGCAGGCAAAACTTCTAAGAGAAGAAACAAGAATAAGAGCAAACTTGATTGATATTCACAACATGATCTTGCCAATAATGGACACAATGCAGAAACATATTGCTCATTACAAAACATTGTTCTAGGATCATAACTTCTCAGTGGCTGATCACATGATCAAATTATTAGCAGAAGTTCAAATTGCTCTCTCCACTTGTCAAATTTTGCAAGAGAATTGGGATAACTCATTCACCCTCATTCTCAAGGTACATCAAGAATTTCTATCTCATTTTGGTGTAACTATATAGATAGTATATGTAGCCCTTTGGCATTACTGTCAAAAAGGGCGAGAGATATCAGTATAAGCAAAAGGGGAAACTCTGTATATAAGGAGAGATTTCAGTATAAGTGAAAGGGGGAGATAACACTCAATAGAGTCAGCATGTATATGTTAGAGTCAATATGTATATGTGTATAGTTATGTACATAAGTATCTTCATACATACATTATGTGTCATCAAGGAGATATATGTAGCAGCTTTACAAATATCAATTTTGAAAAACAAAATTCAGTGAGTCAGACTATGTACATATGTTTTGGCTTATAAGTGTTTTGTCACTAATGCCAAAGGGGGAGATTGTTGGCATTAAGTTAGTATTTCCAATAGTGACAACACTTATCTATATCAGTATAGCTACCGAGCTCAACACTTAATTTCTTACACTTACCGAGCATTTTAGTGTTAACCAAGATTCAAAGTCTTCAACAGTTTACACTGAGCATAACAGTGGCTATCAAGTGAATACATGCAATGTGAAGACCAGTAGTGTCTACTGAGCTTCACAGTGTCTACTGAGCAGTAAGTTTGTGTCATAGAAATTCAGTGTAAACTGAGCATTGGAAGTAGTGAGTGAAGCAAGGTAAACTCAGCATGCAGTATCTGATGCAGGAGCATCCAGAGGTATAAGGTCAATCCTGTGTCAGCCAAAAAAAATGTACTTAGACTTAGTTTCTGTTTCATGTGTTTTCATTTCTAGATACTCGTTTGGGCCAAATAAAGGTTCCAACTCTCATAGTTCCACTATCAGTGTTCTAGGTTGAAGTATTTGAACACCTTGGGATACGTGCAAATGCCAAAAAAAAGGAGTATGTAATTGAGACATCATTTTGGTGAACTAGAAGGTGTAAATTGGTCGGATGATTGTAATTGTAATTTAGAGCATTCCAAAAAAAGAATTAGGTCAAAAGCCCCCACGGTTTGAAAGTTATCGTAGTTTTTCAATTTTTGGAGACCTCCTAAGAATGCTTCAAAGTTAAGTTAGGGGCATTAAATGACCTCGAACAGGGTCAAAAAATGGGGGACGAGAAAAGTTGGTCCATAGGGATATAGAGCGCTTCGAGAGCTTTCCAGAAATGTAAACGGTTCTTCAATCGGAGCTACAATTCAAAAGTTATGCCTCCTAGAAGTTTGGTTACCATTTCTGGATTCTTCTAATTTTGTGCCGACTTCTAATGTGACTTCTAGAGCCTTCTAGTTGGTTGGTGGATGCCAACTAGCACTTTCTAGAATGTATTCCTAATCCTTAACCCTCCGGGGTCTATTTGAGAACATTTCTGGCATTGTAAAAGGCAGTTCGGAGTGGAGTTTGAGAGAAGGTACTAGGAGAAGAAATTATCTCCAATTTTATGCTATTGTAAGCCCATAGGGCCTGTTTTGAAGTCTATTTTATCTGCACTAAGTGTACTAGCATATTTTTACAGTTAATAAAATTTTCCCTTTCATGTTGTGTCCATTCTGTGCTTGGGTCGTGTCCCCATTAGTATCTACCGAGTGACACTACATCTACCGAGTCACTAGTGGTCACTGATTTCAGAACTACGTTGAGTGATTAGTATGGACCAAGCCTTCACTTCTACCGAGTGCATAATGATGCCATGTAATGTAGTGGATGTCAAGTATTAGAAGGTCATCGAGTCAGTTCAGTGAACCTGAGTTATTTACTATTTGGTTGACTTTGTAATGTGTTGTTCACTTGTATTTTGGCCGATCTTGTAATTTTGTAAATTGGAAAGGTATATATGTAAGGTGTATTGTAAGATATAATTGTAATTGAAATATTAGACGTAATGAGAAGTATTTTGAGAAGTGTATGCGAAGGATTATTAGTAGCAGTTTAAGGAATTCAACAAGGTCAATACAGAAGCAGAAAAGTTATATCTATCACATAAGGTGATCAATGCACAAAGGATCTTATCAACAATTAGTTGTAAGTAGATCCACTACTTCATCTTGATAGGTGAATTAGTTTCTAAATCCTTTAACAAGGTAGACTTTATAGTCTTTGTATAAATCTCTTAACCAAGTGCATACTTCATTGTATGTTTGTAAATCCTCTAACAAGGTGGACCCAATAGTCCTTTGTGCTCCTAACAGGGAAGATCACCAGAAGTAGTTAATGTAAGCCTCAATAGGCCAACTTTATGCTGTAGTAGTGAAGTTTTGTGGGTACTATCCCCACCCCAATTTTACTTTCTATTTGGAAGGTTTCTGGGTTACCAAAACATTGTGTTCTTTTGTGTGATGAATGTTTTATCTTTCAGTACTAATGTATGCTATAGCATAGATAGATTTATGGTGAATTTAAAAGAAGAATTTTAAAGTTATTGATTCACCCCTCCCCTCTCAGTAACTTGTCATATCTTGAATAATTCCAACATTCAATTCCTTAAAAGAGCCAGTTTATCATCTTGCAGAATTGTCACCTTTGTTAGATAATAAAAATCCACAAAGAAAAGCAAGAGATCCTAGAACATGTTTATAGAGAGAAAACAAAATAAAGAAAACTTTAATTAAAGCCTAGAGAGAAATCCACAAAATGGAGTTAGGTTTGTGAAATTGTATATAATGTCACAAAAATTAAGAAATCTTAGAAACAATGCAAATTTATCAATATTTTATTATTATTGAATTACAATCTTATGTGTTGTAGGGTAAGAGCAGAATGGGGCATATTTTCCTTGATGCAACTTGAACTGAGGCTAGATCAATTGTAACATGATTTAGGATAGGCGTAAGCTATAAATTAAAATTTCCAGTATTATCATCATATCTCATATATATAATTTATTTATTTTATTTTATTTCTCATATAATTTATGTCATTGACAATTGAAACCCGACAAAACCACAAATGGCGTGGCTATTAATTTTGAAAAGGAGAGGAGACATAACAAGCACGTGAAAAGACGTTTAATGGAGTGGCAGAGAATGTTTTATGTTTATGACACATAAACATTATGGTTTATGGTTTAAAGTGGGAAAATTTAAAATGCGCCATTTATATTTCAGACAAGTGAATTTATTTCATCATGCAAGCAGCCAAAGTGCGAAAAGTCTGCCAGTGCCACGCACTGAATTTCGAAACGTGCTCCAATCCAGTTCCGTACAGAAATGTACGCCTCTTTTTTAAAGCTTCATGCCAGCTGCCGTACTACGGATCTTTCAGCTTGCCGCCAGTTCTGTCGGCGTTTAGTGACGAGTTTTTAACGGCGTGAAGAAAGGATGCCCACGTGCACTTGGTACGATTTGCACATGTGCCAACTAAGACAGCCCGGCTACTCACCTAATATGAGTGCTGCAACCAGAAGCTAAATCTTACCAAGGGACACTTAGTTTTTGGGTACACTTCTCTTTTCTTTTTTTCTTTTTTTGTACTCTTGTTATTATTATCATTAAGATTTATGTTTTAGTTTATAAGATTTAGGTTTTAGTTTATGTTTAAGTCAATTTATAGAGTTTGGTGTTTTGTTCACATTGAAAGTTGAGGTCATATTTTATTTCCTAACTTTGCTTCTTCCATGAGATGTGTACAAATTCAAGATATGGGAAATTATTCATATCTTGAAGTAGTGGAGAAGAGTGGCTACATGGTCTTTTACATGGCCACTTCATAAATGAACTCTTAGAAAAGTGTGGACTTATATTACACATGTGAGTTGAAATTAATATATTCATTGTTTTAAATTAGTGCATTAGAATGACTATGTGATCATGTCTTTTAGTAGCTTCACAAATGTTGTTGTAGGAGAGTGGGGACTTACAGTACATATTAGAGTAGAATAAATTGGTAGGTATTCTTACGAATTGGTAAGAATTGTACATGTGCTAAGTAAGAGAGTTGGTGCTCTTGGCTTTGAATGACTTATTACCTAATAATATGAGAGGTGCACATATGGTCCATTGAGTTTGGTCTACTTTACTCACAATTAACCTTCTTCAATGCCTCCACCATAAATGTGTATAAACCTCCACCATTACATGTGTACAAATTCAAGTGCTAGGAGATTAATATAGCCTTGCCATTTAATTTTGAGTGTGGAATTATAGAAGTGGAATTATGTGGCAATGGGATTGTACGTTTTGGCGCTCTCATAAATGTTGTCATAATGGAGTGGGGACTTATTGTAGATATGAGAGTTGAAGAAATTGGTGTTCATAGTTGAATATTGATTAAAAAAATTCAAACTATTCTTAAAAATTGTACAAATATGCACCAAACAATATTGTGAGAATATTTGTTGTATAATAGGTATATATTTGCTAACAAACCTTTCTAAACTTAACAACATGTGAGAGACATTATACACATATTGAGTTAATTTGGTGTGGAAACCTTAAGATCACATTAAGTCTAAGGAAGGGGCCAACAATTTTGTGGGGTCCAATTGTTGTTTAGCACTTGAAGTTATAATATCCACTTTACCAAGCTAATGCCTCCTCATATATAACATCCATGAGGTGTGTGGAAACTCAATAAATGGAAAGCTAGTACACCAATGTCTTCTTTATTTGATTTTTGAGCCCATTTTGATGAGAGAGTGGATCAAGGTCTTGTAGTGAACACTAGTGTTAACCAAAGTAGGGTTGAAAGAGGACTATAATTTTTAAGCTCATTTTCATGAGATGGTGGAGTGGGGCCTTATGGTGGAGTAGGGTCTTATCATGGGTGTACAAGTTGACTAAAGTGGGGTTCATATTGGACAATTAATTAATAAAAAGTATTCAAACAATTCTCATAGCTTGCATAAATATGCATCATTAAGGGAATGTTATTTAATAGTATTTATTTATGCTAAAAAGTGGTAGACAAGAAAATCATACATACATTTTAAAATATTATAACATCCTTTATTGTAGGCATACCATGTTGACTAGATATGAAACCCTTAAGATAATATTCAGTCAAAGGAAGGACCAATAGTTTTGTGGGGTCAACTTGTTACAACACTTCTCCTTGTAATATTTACTATACATTTTTAACTCCATAAATGCCCCATTCATGAGGTGTGTACAAACTCAAGCAATGGTAAATTAACACAACCATATTTTTCCTCATTTATTTATGTGTCCATCTGGATGAGAATGTGGGCATTTATATCTTCACGAAATATGAAAGTTGATGAAAATGTGCTCGCAATTGGAGTTGGCTACGCAACTAACAGATACCCCCAACTCTCCCACCATACATAACTGGCTCTCATCCATTGCATATATGCATGAGCCTATAGTTTCCTTATTGTACTATTAGTCACTTTGTCAATCAATTGCCATTCCCATGACCTAACGTGCCAAAACAACCCAATGGATGTATATCTATAGACATCAATTTTAATATTTCAGTCACTTCATGATAGTTTGCTCCATTTTCAATTGATCCAAAATTTGAGTATTATAGGGAAAGATTTTAATCTTCAGATAATGTAATTAATATTTTATTCTTGACATTTTATTTTTAACATATATATGTAATAATTAGTAATTTAAATAGAATTAGTAACTTGAAAAAAAAAAAGGTATTCATATCAAGTGTCAAAGTTTTATATACATCAATTATGTGCAAGAATTTGATATTATAAATAGATAACTCCTTGTGGTGAGTACATTTTAATAATATTATTTTAAAAATATATTATTTCTTTTTTACAAAGAAGATAATAAATAGGATTTCTCTTTGAACATTATGTTTCTCTTTTATTATGATATTTTAATATAAAATTATTATATTTTGATACGGAATATTGACATTATCTTTTTGTCTTTTATAATAATATTTTAATATGAAATTCTTATGTTTTGATTTGGAAGAGTGACAAGACATTTTCAAATAAATATTGATTTTAAACGTATTATTCAATTTCTATAAATATGACCATAAATATAATATTCTCTTTTAATATTATATTTCTCTCTTTTATTTATGATTTTTTAATATGAAATTATTATGTTTTGATTTGGAGTGGTTTCTTTAAAGATATGGTTAGTGAGAGAATATTTCAATTAAATATTGGGTTTCAACATTTTATATAATTTTTTATAAATATGACCATAAAATATGATATTATCTTTTAACATTATCTTATCTCTTATATTATGATAATACAATATAAAATTATTATGTTTTGATTTGGAATGCTTTCCTTAAAATATGATACATGAGAGAATATTTCAATTAAATGTTGCTTTTAAATGTATTATATAATTTTTATGAATATGACCATAAATAGGATATTCTCTTTCAACATTACGTTTCTCTTTTTTATTATTATGTTAGAAAAGTTGGCTTCTTAGAAATAAAATTAATCTAAATGAATAATATAAATTTACATAAAAGGTTGATAAAAAAAGCTTAAGTTAATACGCCAACTTGGAGCATTATTTTATTAATGTAATTCAATTAAATTTTATTTATCGGAATATTATAATAAATTGTTTTACTAAGAATTTAATATACAATTTAGTATGTTTTGAATTTATTGGTTTTAGTTAAAATTAAATAAAACAGTTTTACTCTTAGACATTAATATTTATTTCTCGGGTTAAATTAATTACTAGATATGCTAAGGTAGTTGACATTCTTTCAATTTTACTTATCTAGTTAAATTTGGTTATGGTGTATTTATAATAATATTTTAGATTAAGGCAAAAACAAGTTGAAACCCCTTACAATAACATAATATATACGAGAAGTATCACCAAGTTTTACAAGGTCCTAAAACCCAAAGTTCAAAACAATACATGAAAACAAAACCAAGTTTTACAGGGACCTAGAATCAGAATAAAAATTAAGTCCAAACCCAGGTTTTACAAGGACTTGGAACCTAGAGTAAACTGTAAAAACCCAGAAAAACCAGTCACTACAAAAACTAGAACCAACACACTAACTAGAGAGAAAACACTTGCAAACTAGACCGTCTACTAGATTAGCTCTTTAATGACATTTTTTAATTCCTTGCCAGCCTCCTCTATACTCTAAATAATTTCTTCCATAACAAAACCAGGAACCTCTCTAGCCACCTTCTTGGTACTCTGTCTAATTCTCTTACTTGGCCCAATAGTGATCTTTACCACCATAACCTTAGGAGACATGATCTCTTCACTGCTCTTTTTCCCTAAACTAGCAACCACAACGCATAAGCTAGAAGTAACCATCTCTCCATTTTTTGCCCATAGTCTTTGACCAACTACTAAAGTTCCATTTCATACTCTCTCAATTTCTCTAGAATATTCCCAACTTGATTTTCTAGTTGGGTTCTTTTAGTTCTTTCCTCTTCTAGATATTTGTGCATATTATACATTTTCCTCTTAAGCATAGATATTTTATTGTAGAGCCAAGAATCCACTTGGAGGGTAGCATCTACTTCATCTAGCTTTATGAAGGAAAGTTTGATTTCATTTGTGATCTCTTCACAAGATTTTTTACGAAAATTAGTAGTCATGTCCTAGTTTTCCTTAAGATAGATTCGATTTTCATATGTAATGCCCTTGTGTTCCAGAATCTTCTTCTGATTCTCTTGATTCAAGGCTTGATCTTTTATAACAAGGGATTTTCCTTCCTTAGTCTTCTTAGTATCAATATCCTCCAAACTCTTAGTATCAGAAATATCCTTTTTAGTGGGAGTAGGTTGAATATTCTAGTTTCCCTAATTTTGTTTTGAAGCTTCAGTGAGAGATTTTGACTCCATATTCCTATCTTTACTACTCTCTTCCTCAAACTTAACATTAGAAATAACTTTGCTACCAGAATAACCATCCAAATTTAATCTCAAATCCCCCATTTCTATATTATCCTGTTCCTCACTATTTTTCTCAGAGTCTCTATTATCCTCACTATTTTGTTGGCATTAAGTCATGTTTGTTATTAGTGACAACACTTATTCAGATTTTGTATGATTATCAAGCTCTTCGATCAGTCTCCAGTGTTTTCCATGTAATTTAATGGTTACCAAGCTTCACAGTTCATATCGAGCATTCCAATGGTTACCAAGTGAATTCAGGTAGAGTGAAGTCCAACAGTTCAGACCTAGCAGTTCAGTTCTTACCGAGTAGTTAAGTGGTTACCAAGCTTCGTAGTGTCTACCGAGTCATTAGTTCTTGCAAAGTGAAGTTAGTGTTGACCGAGTGATGAGAAGTTAGTGTTTACCAAGTGTAGGCATGGTAAACATGGAATTTAGTTTCTACTGAGTGACATAGTATCTACCGAGTCTCCAGTGTATGTCAAGTTTGAAACTATGTTGAAGTGATTAGTATGGACCAAGCCTCTACTTGTATCGAGTGCATGACAATGCTGAGGAATGACAGTGAATGTCGAGTATAAGAAATTCACCAAGTTATTTTTTAGAACTTGAGTTTGTACATTTGGGCTGACTCAATAATATTGGTGTTATATTATGTATTGGCCGACCTTGTAATTATGAGAATTGGATTGGTATATATGTAATGTATTGTATCATACCCAAGAGAAATGTTTTGAGAAGAAAATGTGAATGTAATGAAAAGCATGCAAATGTGAATCAGCAACAAAGCAAAGTGTATAGCAAGGTCAAATTAGGAGCAATCAAGTTACATCTATCACATAGAGGTGATCAGTACTTCAAGGATCTTAATCAGCAATTCAGTTGTAAGTTAGATCTACTGTTTCATCCTAACAGGTGAATCAACTTCAAATCCTTTAACAAGGTAGACTTAACAATCTTTTCTTAAATCTCGTTACCAAGTGCATACTTGATTGTATGTTTGTAAAACCTCTAACAAGGTGGACCTAGTAGTTCTAATTGCTCCTAACAGGACAGATCATCAAAACTGATCATTGTAAGCTTTAATAGGCCAACTTTATATTGCAGTATTGAAGTTTTGTGGGTATCATCCCCACCTCAGTTTTACTTTCTATTTGGAAGGTTTCTAGGTCACCAAATATTATGTTCGAAGTTTTTTTGTGCTTTCAATTTTTATGCATGCAATAGATTAGATCTATTAATGGTAAATGGATTATGTTATTAAGTGTTGAAATTGTTAAAAGTTTTGAGGTTAGTGATTCACCCCTCCCCTCTTAATAACCTAGCTAGTCTTGAATATTTCCAACAATTGGTATCATTTTGGTTCTTAGGATAACATTTGACATCTTGAGCAAAGATGAAGGACAATGGAGATATTCAAACTTGACAAAGCTATTGACAATGGAAAGCTAGATCTAGAGATGGCCATAGCTCAACTCAAGAAAGAAAAAGAGCATCTTTCCCAATCCCTAAAATGAAGAAAGGAACTTGCAAAATAGATGAATGACCACCAATATGTTGAAGAGGAGATTGAAGATTTTTTCCCCTCAAGTAGTTCAGATGAAGCAAATGATGTAATCAAAGAACTTCTAGAAAAGAATGGCTCCCTACAAGAAGTAAGAAAATTGAAAAGAGAACAAGAAATTTAGTCAATAAGATTGTGTGAAATCTCAGAACAAAGAAATAAGGAAAAAGAAGACTTGGAGGTAAGCAACAATGAAATTCAAAATCAATCCCTTCAGTAAGAAAGTCTTATCAGTCAACTCTCCAATGCAAATGAAGAAGTCATGAGTTTGAGATCTGAAAATGAAAGGTTAAGGAATGACTTAAACACTGAAAGGAAAATCAATGAAAGGATGAAAGTTGATCTAAACTCTGAGAAGCAACTCAATGAAAGAATAATGAAATTCCAAGCAGACATGGAGCAATTGAATCAGCAAAATGAGCAAAATCTTTATAGGCAAAAGGGTAATGCAGGACTTGGATACAAAGAAGAACACGAATCTTCCAAAAAAGGTGCTCAAAGGAATTAAAGACCTACTTGAAATTATTGTGGTAAGATAGGTCATACATCAAAATAATGTTGGAGTAATGGAAAGGAAAAATTCAATAGAAAATGCTACAATTGCAGTCAACATGGTCATAAAGTTAATGAATGCAAGGAGAAACCAAAATTTAAAGGCAAGTGTCACAAATGCAAGAAATAAGGTCACAAGGCATCTAAATGCAAATCTAAACCATTCAATCTAGCTGAATAATTTGTAAAGGCAATATTTGGTTGGGACTACAATACTTGGTGTAGATGTCATTACTGTGGAGAATATGGACACATTGGCATAAATTGTGTTAGACATCACATGAGAAGAAAGGATACTACAATAAGATGTTACACATGTACTGAACTTGGTCATATAGCTAAGAATTGCATGAATATAGGTAGAATTGAAGATGAAAAGAAAGAAGAATCTAATAACATCAGGAAATAGTTGAGACAACAGTGGATTCCTAAATCTATCGAGCAAGCTAGTTCAAGTGATGGTAGTCAAGTCACTCAAGAAGTGGGTGACTCCATCATTTCCAATTAAGTTCTTAAGGAAGAATTGGACCTGTATTCTCAAGGTTACATCTTAAATAGTTCCAATTGAAAGGAAGAAAAGATCCAAATCAGTATTCTAGATACAAGGAGATCACAAAAGTTTAGCATCAGTAATCACTGAGCAAGGTTTTGTTTGGTTGCTGAGTTACAAAGCCTCTACCGAGCAATCTGTGCATATAATGGATGATAGACTATCACACACTATGTCATTATGGATCTCATTGTACCAAGCATTAATGGGAAATTTTTATCAAAAGGCAAGAATTAGACTTCATCTCCACCGTGAATTCAGCATATTGAAAACAAAGCAATTGATGCAGGAGCATCCAGAGGTATAAGGGCAATCCTGTGTCAACCAAAAAAATGTACTTAGACTTAGTTTCTATTTCATGTGTTTTCATTTTTGGATACCCATTTGGGTCAAATAAAGGTTCCAACTCTCACAGTTCCACTATCAATGTTCTAGGATAGAGTATTTGAACACCTTGGGATATGTGTAAATGTCAAAAAAATAGGAGTATGGAATTGAGCCATAATTTTGGTGAACTAGAAGGTGTAAATTGATTGGATGATTTTCATTGTAATTTAGAGCATTCCAGAAAAAGAATCAGATCAAAAGGCCCCACAGTTTGAAAGTTATCGCAGTTTTTCAATTTTTGGAGACATCCTAAGAATGCTTCAAAGTCAGGTTAGAGGCATTAGATGACCTTGAATAGGGCCAAAAATGGGGGACAAGTAAAGCTGGTCCACAGGGCTATAGAGTGCTTCGAGAGCTTTCTAGAAATGTAAACGGTTCATCAATTGGAGCTACGGTTCAAAAGTTATGCCTCCCAGAAGTTTGATTACCATTTCTGGATTCTTCTAGATTTGTGTTGACTTCTAACATAGCTTCTGGAGCCTTCTATTTGGTCGGTGGATGCCAACTAGCACTTTCTAGAATGTACTCCTAATCCTTAACCCTCCGGGGTCTATTTAAGAACATTTCTGGCATTGTAAAAGGTAGTTCGGAGTGGAGTTTGAGAGAAGGTACTAAAAAGAGAAATTATCTCTAGAATTATACTGTTGTAAGCCCTTAGGGCATGTTTTGAAGTCTATTTTCTCTGTACTGAATGTATTAACTTATTTACAAAGTTAATAAAATTTCCCCTTTCCTATTGTGTCCATTCTGTGCTTGGGTTGTGTCCCCATCAAGTGGTATCAAAGCTAGTTTTCCTGAGTGTGTAGATAAAGCGCTGACTGTGAGGCAGTTTGCACCAGGATTGTGTGGTTGTGGGTTTGAGTTAAGAAGATGCCTCCATGAAGAGAGTGTTGTGGAAGGGCTAGAGCTATTAACCCTAAGGAGGTTAGAGCCCTCCAAAGGCAGGTTCAAGCGTTGCAGGAGGAGCTCCATAGAGGAACAAATGTTGCTGCAGGCAACAAAAGTGAGGACGAAAATAAAGAAGAAGAAATTAGACCAGAAGGGGAATTTGACCGGGAAGTTCTGAATCAGGTAGAGGAAAGGCTTGTTAGGGCCATTACTAAGTTTGGGAAAAGACCCACAATTGATGTGGCTGTATTTTCAAGAAACCTAAAACCAGATGAGTTGATCGACTGGATCAATGAACTGGAAGAGTACTTTGAGTATGAGGATATGAGAGATCCAGATAGGGTTAAGTTTGCAAAGGCCAAAATGAAAGGCCATGCCAAAAACTGGTGGTAAGAGGTTCAATTGGAAAGAAATAGAAGAGGAAAGGAGAAGATCACAAGGTGGGATCATATGGTCGACAAATTGAAGAAGTAATTCATTACTATTGACTACGAGCTTGATTTGTTTAAGAAGATGCATGGGTTAAAACAAGAAGGAAATCAGTCCAAGAATATACGGAGGAGTTTTACCGACTTCTTATTAGATTAGGGCATGCAAAAGCAAATAAGGAGAAGGTTTCTCGTTATATCAGTGGGTTGCGACCTAGCATCCAGGAGGAATTAAGTCTGGTAAGAATGACCAGCGTTGAAGAGGCATACCAATTTTCACTACGAGTTGAAGAGAAGCTAAATAAGAGGTTTGAAGGGAGAAAAAGAGGGCATGGTCAAGGAGGGAGGGGTAGTGGTAGGTCATCTGGAGGTCGAAATGAAACCCAAAAGAAAAATGAAGATGTGGGTACTAGTAGGAACCAAAGGAACGAGGGTTTCAATCGCTCCCGTGATCAAGACTTTGGAAATTAGAGAGGAAGAGGTAGAGGATGTGGACAAGGAAGAGGAGACTTCCGTGGTACCCATTTTCATTGCAATGAAGAAGGTCATCGTGCCTTTGAATGCCCTCAACGACAAGGAAGGACAGATAGGAGAGCTGAGGGTCAAGCTAGGGTTGCTCATGTGGATGAGGATGCACAATCATCACATTCAGAAGATGCAGAAAGAGGAGAGACTTTGGTAAATGAAAGGGTCCTACTAAGTGGTGAGATTGAACCCAGACAAAGGAGGAGTTTATTCCGTACCAGGTGCAAGTGTGAGGATAAATGTTGTGATGTGATCATTGATGGTGGTAGCACTGATAACTTGGTATCAGAGGAGATGGTCTCTAAACTAAAGCTCAAGAGGGAGAAACACCCCCAGCCCTATCAGATTGCTTGGGTGAAGGATGATCATAAGGTCCTAGTAAGTGAACAATGTTTAGTGAAATTCAAAATTGGGAGTTACCATGATGAAGTTCTCTGTGATGTTATTCCAATGGATGTTTGCCATCTATTGTTGGGTAGACCGTGGCAGTTTGATAGGCATGCAGTACATGATGGTCATGCAAACACATACTCTCTAATAAAGGATGGAGTTCACCACAAACTAAAGCCCATGAAAAAGGAAGGCAAAAATGTATGTAGTAGTGCTCAGATTTGTCTTGTTGATGGAAGGAAGTTTTTAGATGGCATGAAACATCAGCGTATGTGCTATGCTTTGATTCCTAGGAAAGATAAAGAAGGTAGTAGTGAAATACCACTTGAAGTTTCAAATTTACTAGGTGAGTTTGGAGATATAATCTCTGATAATGTTCTAGAAGGATTACCACCAGTAAGGCAATTCAGTCATCAGATAGATTTAATTCTAGGAGCTAGTTTTCCTAACAAGGCTGCTCATAGGATGACTCGTACTAAAACTGAGGAGCTAAACAGACAGGTTTATGAACTATTGAGGAAGGGCTTGATTTGGGAGAGCCTGAGTCCATGTGCAGTACCTGCAGTACTGACACCAAAGAAGGATGGAGAGTGGAGGATGTGTATAGACTCTCGAGCTATAAATAGGATAACCATCAAGTATCGGTTTCCTTTGCCAAGAATGGATGATCTTATGGATTGCTTGAGTGGAGCTCAGTACTTCACAAAGATAGATCTCAAGAGTGGCTATCATCAGATATGGATTCAAGAAGGAGATGAGTGGAAAAGAACCTTCAAGACCAAGGAGGGTCTTTATGAGTGGTTATTCATGCCCTTTGGATTGACGAATGCCCCAAGCACCTTCATGCGGCTTATGAATGAGGTACTTAAGAAGTTCTTGGGAAAATTTGTTATTGTTTATTTGGATGATATTTTAATTTTTAGCAAGACTTTGGAAGAACATTTATTGCATATTCGTAGTGTCCTTGAAAGGTTAAGGGAAGAGAAATTGTTAATTAATTTAAAGAAGTGTATCTTTGCAAGAAGGGAGTTACTCTACTTGGGGTTTGTTATATCACCTGAAGGTCTCAAAATGGATCCAGAGAAGGTAAGAGCCATCTTGGAATGGCCTACTCCAAGGTCTGCTATTGAGGTAAGATCATTTCATGGTTTGGTTAGTTTTTACAGGAAGTTCATTAAGAATTTCAGTGGCATATGTGCACCCCTAACTGACATAATAAGAGGGGATAGAAAAGAGTTCAAATGGACTGCAGTAGTTGCGAGAAGTTTTGAATTGCTGAAGAAGAAGGTGACAGAACAACATGTGTTGGCACTTCCAAATTTTAGAAAGGTGTTCCAGGTGGATTGTGATGCTAGTGGCAGCACTATTGGGGCTGTATTAAGCCAAGAAGTAATGCAAGTTGAAGTAGTTGGGTTTGATGAACTCAAGAATCTATACCCTGAGGATCCTGATTTTGCTGAAGCATGGAAAGCTTGTAAAGAGCCTATTGCTGTAGACAGAACCAAGTGGCTAGACTATTTGATTCAGGATGGTATGTTGTTCAAAGGCAATCAATTATGCATTCCAAGGAGTTCCATGAGGGAAAATCTGATTAAGGAGAAACACAGTGGGGGGATGGTAGGACATTTTGGTCGAGATAAGACCATTACCATTCTCAAGAACATTAGTTTTGGCCTAAAATGTCATAGGATGTGAAGAAGTTTGTACAAAGTTGTCAGATTTGTCAAGTTGCCAAGGGATTTAGTCACAATACTGAACTTTAACAGCCATTGCCTATTCCATCAAAGCCATGGGAGGACATAAGTATGGATTTTGTTCTTGGATTGCCGAGGACACACAGGGGTAATGACTCAATATTTGTGGTGGTTGGTAGGTTCTCCAAAATGGCACATTTCATTCCATGCCACAAAACTCATGATGTTGTCCATATTGCAGACTTGTTTTTCAGAGAAGTGGTAAGACTACATGGTCTTCCAAGGAGTATAGTTTCTGACAGAGATACTAAATTTTTGGGGTATTTCTGGAGGACATTGTGGAAGAAGTTGAGAATAGACTTGAAATTCAATTCCACACACCACCCACAGACTGACGGCCAAACAGAAGTGGTAAACAAAAGTCTGGGAAATTTGCTGAGATGTTTAGTTGGGGATAAGCCCAAGGGGTGGGATTTGATTCTACCATAAGCAGAGTTTTCTTACAATAACTCTATAAATAGGAGTACTGGAAAATCACCATTCCAAATTGTATATGGAAGTAGCCCAAGGACTGCACCAGAATTGAGGAAGATAGAACAAGCGGAGAGGACAAGTGGTAAAGCTGAAGAATTTGCTGAACATATCAAGCGTCTACATGAGGAGGTCTAGGCACACATTGTCAGGATGAATCAAGAGTATAAAGCTAGGGCTGATCAAAGGTGAAGACATAAGGAATTACAAGTAGGGGATCTAGTTATGGTACACTTAAGAAAAGAAAGATTTCCAGCTAGTACTTACAACGAGCTGAAAATGAAGAAATTTGGCCCAAGCAAAATTTTGAAGAAACATGACTCAAGAAATGCATATGAGGTGGAGTTGCGAGATGGTATTCACATTTCTCCTATTTTCAACATTGCAGACTTAACAGAGTATCATGATGATGGTGCAGATAAGGAGCTGATGTTAGAGCCATGTCCAATTCCTGCTTCTAAGAAGGAGGACACAGAAGACATTCTAGATCATCATGTGGGTAGGAGTACCAGAAATAGGTAGTATGAAGAGTATTTGGTCAACTGGAAAGGATGGTCGATAGAGGACTCAACTTGGATTTTAGTAGCTGAGGTATCCGATTTGGGATTTCCTCTACCGTTCATAAAGTGATAGGGTCACTTTTCAATCTACCCTGGGTGTCTGATGCAGGAGCATCCAGAGGTATAAGGGCAATCTTGTGTCAACCAAAAAAAATGTACTTAGACTTAGTTTCTATTTCATGAGTTTTCATTTTTGGATACCCATTTGGGTCAAATAAAGGTTCCAACTCTCACAGTTCCACTATCAATGTTCTAGGATAGAGTATTTGAACACCTTGGGATATGTGTAAATGTTGAAAAAATAGGAGTATGTAATTGAGCCACCATTTTGGCGAACTAGAAGGTGTAAATTGGTTGGATGATTTTCATTGTAATTTAGAGCATTCCAGAAAAAGAATTAGGTCAAAAGGCCCCATGGTTTGAAAGTTATCACAGTTTTTCGATTTATGGAGACATCCTAAGAATGCTTCAAAGTTAGGTTAGGGGCATTAAATGACCTCAAACAGGGCCAAAAAATGGGGGATGAGTGAAGCTGGTCCATAGGGCTATAGAGTGCTTCGAGAGCTTTCCAGAAATGTAAACAGTTCGTCAATCGGAGCTACGGTTCAAAAGTTATACCTCTCGAAAGTTCGATTACCATTTCTAGATTCTTCTAGATTTGCATCGACTTATAACGCAGCTTCTGGAGCCTTCTATTTGGTCAGTGGATGCTAACTAGAACTTTCTAGAATGTACTCCTAATCCTTAACCCTCCGGGGTCTATTTAAGAATATTTCTGGCATTGTAAAAGGAAGTTCGGAGTGGAGTTTGAGAGAAGGTACTAAAAGGAGAAATTATCTCCAAACTTATACTGTTGTAAGCCCTTAGGGCATGTTTTGAAGTCTATTTTCTCTGTACTGAATGCATTAGCTTATTTAAAAAGTTAATAAAATTTCCCCTTTCCTGTTGTGTCCATTCTGTGCTTGGATTGTGCCCCCATCAGCAATTTGTAGAGCATATCGAGGATCTTGAGCAAAATTTCTAGTAGAATTTAAGAGAGTTGGTGCTCATGGCTTTGAATGACTTATTACCTAATAATATGAGAGGTGCACATATGGTCCATTGAGTTTGGTCTACTTTATCCACATGAAATTTGAACCAATTATTTTACTCAATATAACCTTCTTCAATGCCTCCACCATAAATGTGTATAAGCCTCCATCATTACATGTGTGCAAATTCAAGTGCTAGGAGATTAGTATAGCCTTGCCATTTAATTTTGAGTGTGGACTTATAGAAGTGGAATTATGTGGCAATGGGATTGTATGTTTTGGCGCTCTCATAAATGTTGTCATAGTGGAGTGGAGACTTATTGTAGATATGAGAGTTGAAGAAATTGGTGCTCATAGTTGAATATTGATTATAAAAAATTCAAACTATTCTTAAAAATTGTACAAATATGCACCAAACAATGTTGTGAGAATATTTTTTGTATAATAGGTATATATTTGCTGACAAACCTTTCTAAACTTAACAACATGTGAGAGACATTATACACATATTGAGTTAATTTGGTGTGGAAACCTTAAGATCACATTAAGTCTAAGGAAGGGGTCAACAATTTTGTGGGGTCCAATTGTTGTTTAGCACTTGAAGTTATAATATCCACTTTACCAAGCTAATGCCTCCTCATATATAACATCCATGAGGTGTGTGGAAACTCAATAAATGGAAAGCTAATACACCAATGTCTTCTTTATTTGATTTTTGAGCCCATTTTGATGAGAGAGTGGATCAAGGTCTTGTAGTGAACACTAGTGTTAACCAAAGTAGGGTTGAAAGAGGACTATAATTTTTAAGTACATTTTCATGAGATGGTGGAGTGGGACCTTATGGTGGAGTAGGGTCTTATCATGGGTGTAAAAGTTGACTAAAGTGGGGTTCATATTGGACAATTAATTAATAAAAAGTATTTAAACAATTCTCATAGCTTGCATGAATATGCATCATTAAGGGAATGCTATTTTATAATAGTATTTATTTATGCTAAAAAGTGGTGGACAAGAAAATCATACATATATTTTAAAATATTATAACATCCTTTATTGTAAGCATACCATGTTGACTAGATATGAAACTCTTAAGATAATATTCAGTCAAAGAAAGGACCAATAGTTTTGTGGGGTCAACTTGTTACAACACTTGTCCTTGTAATATTTACTATACATTTTTAACTCCATATATGCCCTATTCATGAGGTGTGTACAAACTCAAGCAATGGCAAATTAACACAACCATATTTTTCCTCATTTATTTATGTGTCCATCTAGATGAGAATGTGGATGTTTATATCTTCACAAAAAATGGAAGTTGATGAAAATGTGCTTGCAATTGGAGTTGGCTATGCAACTAACAGATACCCCCAACTCTCCCACCATACATAACTGGCTCTCATCCATTGCATATATGCATGAGCCTAGAGTTTCCTTATTGTACTATTAGTCACTTTGTCGATCAATTGCCATTCCCATGACCTAACATGCCAAAACAACCCAATGGATGTATATCTATAGACATCAATTTTAATATTTCAGTCACTTCATGATAGTTTGCTCTATTTTCAATTGATCCAAAATTTGAGTATTATAGGGAAAGATTTTAATCTTTAGATAATGTAATTAATATTTTATTCTTGACATTTTATTTTTAACATATATGAAATAATTAGTAATTTATATAGAATTAGTAACTTGAAAAAAAAAGGTATTCACATAAAGTGTGAAAGTTCTATATACACCAATCAAGTGCAAGAATTTGATATTATAAATAGACAACTCCTTGTGGTGAGTACATTTTAATAATATTATTTTAAAAATATATTATTTCTTTTTTACAAAGATAATAAATAGGGTTTCTCTTTGAACATTATGTTTTCTTTTATTATGATATTTTAATATAAAATTATTATATTTTGATACGGAATGTTGACATTATCTTTTTTTCTTTTATAATAATATTTTAATATGAAATTCTTATGTTTTGATTTGGAAGAGTGACAAGACATTTTCAAATAAATATTGATTTTAAACGTATTATTCAATTTCTATAAATATGACCATAAATAAAATATTCTCTTTTAATATTATATTTCTCTCTTTTATTTATGATTTTTTAATATGAAATTATTATGTTTTGATTTGGAGTGGTTTCCTTAAAGATATGTTCAATGAGAAAATATTTCAATTATATATTGGTTTTAAACATGTTATATAATTTTTTATAAATATGACCATAAAATATGATATTATCTTTTAACATTATCTTATCTCTTATATTATGATAATACAATATAAAATTATTATGTTTTGATTTGGAATGCTTTCCTTAAAATATGATACATGAGAGAATATTTCAATTAAATGTTGCTTTTAAACGTATTATATAATTTTTATGAATATGACCATAAATAGGATATTCTCTTTCAACATTACGTTTCTCTTTTTTATTATTATGTTAGAAAAGTTGGCTTCTTAGAAATAAAATTAATCTAAATGAATAATATAAATTTACATAAAAGGTTGATAAAAAAAGTTTAAGTTAATACGCCAACTTGGAGCATTATTTTATTAGTGTAATTCAATTAAATTTTATTTATTAGACTATTATAATAAATTGTTTTACTAAGAATTTAATATACAATTTAGTATGTTTTGAATTTATTGGTTTTAGTTAAAGTTAAATAAAACAGTTTTACTCTTAGACATTAATATTTATTTCTTGGGTTAAATTAATTACTAGATATGCTAAGGTAGTTGACATTCTTTCAATTTTACTTATCTAGTTAAAATTGGTTATGGTGTATTTATAATAATATTTTAGATTAAGGTAAAAACAAGTTGAAACCCCTTACAATAACATAATATATACGAGAAGTATCACCAAGTTTTACGAGTTCCTAAAACCCAAAGTTCAAAACAATACATGAAAACAAAACCAAGTTTTATAGGGACCTAGAATCAGAATAAAAATTAAGTCCAAACCTAGGTTTTACAAGGACTTGGAACCTAGAGTAAATTGTAAAAATCCAAAAAAACCAGTAACTACAAAAACTAGAACCAACACACTAACTAGAGAGTAGACACCTGTAAACTAGACTGGGTACTAGATTAGCTATTTAATGACATTTTTTAATTCTTTGCCAGCCTCCTCTATACTCTAAATGATTTCTTCCCCAACAAAACCAGGAACCTCTCTAGTTTCCTTCTTGATACTCTGTATAATTCTCTTACTTGGCCCACTAGGGATCTTTACCACCATAACCTTAGGAAACATGATCTCTTCATTGCTCTTTTTCCCTAAAGTAGCAGCCACGATGCATAAGCTGGAAGTAACCATCTTCATTTTTTCCCCACTGTCATTGACCAACTGCTAAAGTTTCATTTCATACTCTCTTAGTTTCTTTGGAATATTCCCCACTTGATTTTCTAGTTGTGTTCTTTTAGTTCTTTCCTTTTCTAGATATTTGTGCATATCATACATTTTCCTCTTAAACATAGATATTTTATTGTAGAGCTAGGAATCCACTTGGAGCATAGTATCTGCTTCATCTAGCTTTATAAAGGAAAGTTTAATTTAATTTGTGATCTCTTCACTAGATGTTTTACCAGAATTAGTAGTTATGTCCTAGTTTTCCTTAAGATAGATTTGATTTTCAGATGTATTGCCCTTGTGTTCCAGAATCTTCTTCCGATTCTCTTGATTCAAGGCTTGATCTTTTATAACAAGGGATTTTCCTTCCTTAGTCTTCTTAGTATCAATATCCTCCAAACTCTTAGTATTAGAAAGATCCTTTTTAGTGGGAGTAGGTTGAACATTCTGGTTTCCCTCATTTTATTCTGAAGCTTCAGTGAGAGATTTTGACTCCATATTCCTATCTTTACTACTCTCTTCCTCAAACTTAACCTTAGAAATACCTTTGCTACCAGAATAACCATCCAAATCCAATCTCAAATCCCCCATTTCTGTATTATCCTCTTACTCACTATTTTTCTCAGAGTCTCTATTATCGTCATTAATTTGTTGGCATTAACTCATGTTTATTATTAGTGACAACACTTATTCAAATTTTGTTTGCTTATCAAGCTCTTCAATTAGTATCTAGTGTTTTCCATGTAAATTAGTGGTTACCAAGGTTCACATTTCATATTGAGCATTCCAATGGTCACCAAATATTATGTTCAAAGTTTTTTTGTGCTTTCAGTTTTTATGCATGCAATAGATTAGATCTATTAATGGTAAATGGATTATGTTATTAAGTACTGAAATTGTTAAAAGTTTTGAGGTTAGTGATTCACCCCTCCCCACTCAGTAACCTAGCTAGTCTTGAATATTTCCAACAATTGGTATCATTGTGGTTCTTAGGATAAAGTTTGACATCTTGAGCAAAGATGAAGGACAATGGAGATATTCAAACTTGACAAAGCTATTGACAATGGACAGCTAGATCTGAAGATGGCCATAACTCAACTCAAGAAAGCAAAAGAGCATCTTTCCCAATCCCTAAAAAGAAGGAAGGAACTTGCAAAATAGATGAATGACCACCAACATGTTGAAGAGAAGATTGAAGATTTTTTCCCCTCAAGCAGTTCAGATGAAGAAAATGATGCAATCAAAGAACTTCTAGAAAAGAATGGCTCCCTAAAAGAAGTAAGAAAATTGAAAAGAGAACAAGAAATTCAGTCAATAACTTTTTGTGAAATCTCAAAACAAAGAAATAAGGAAAAAGAAGACTTGGAGGTAAGGAACAATGAAATTCAAAATCAATCCCTTTAGCAAGAAAGTCATATCAGTCAACTCTCCAATGCAAATGAAGAAGTCATGAGTTTGAGATCTGAAAATGAAAGGTTAAGGAATGACTTAAACACTAAAAGGAAAATCAATGAAAGGATGAGAGTTGATCTAAACTCTGAGAAGCAACTCAATGAAAGAATAATGAAATTCCAAGCAGACATGGAGCAATTGAATCAGCAAAATGAGCAGAATCTTTATAAGCAAAAGGATAATGCAGGACTTGGATACAAAGAAGAACATGAATCTATTAGGATAAACCACCGACAGAAATAAAACTACTTGAAAATATAACCAATAATAGAAAAATAATAGATCACATATAAATGAACACAAGGCACCAAGATTTAACATGGTTTACCCAATCCTTGGGCTACGTCCACCAAACAACAAGTTTGATCTTATTACAATCTGGTGATCACAACCTGATTACAGTCCATAATCCCTTACAGCTCATTACTGCCACAAGAACCAATTTCACATCACAACATAATGAAAATACCTAACCCTAAACCCTTTTATACAAGTATTTTATCCATTTTAGGGTTACAACATGTCGGCCATATGTCGGCCATAATATGTCAGCTACAACGTCAGCCATGACCAAATTGTTTTTTATAGTACTTTCCTGATCAGTCACCATAATCTAACAAAATCTTTCAAAAAAGGTGCTCAAAGGAATTAAAGACCTACTTACAATTATTGTGGTAAGATAGGCCATACATCAAAAAAATGTTGGAGTAATGGAAAGGAAAAATTCAATGGAAAATGCTACAATTGCAGTCAACATGGTCATAAAGCTAATGAATGCAAGGAGAAACCAAAATTTGAAGGCAAGTGTCACAAATGAAAGAAACAAGGTCACAAGGCAAGGCAATATTTGGTTGGGACTACAATACTTGGTGTAGATGTCATTACTGTGGAGAATATGGACACATTGGCATAAATTGTGTTAGACATCACATGAGAAGAAAGGATACTACAATAAGATGTTACACATGTACTGAACTTGGTCATATAGCTAAGAATTGCATGAATATAGGTAGAATTGATGATGAAAAGAAAGAAAAATCTAATAACATCAGGAAACAGATGAGACAACAGTGGATTCCTAAATCTACCAAGCAAGCTAGTTCAAGTGATGGTAGTCAAGTCACTCAAGAAGTGGGTGACTCCATCATTTCTAATTAAGTTCTTAAGGAAGAACTGGAACTATATTCTCAAGGTCACATCTTAAACAGTTCCAATTGAGAGGAAGAAAAGATCCAAATCAGTATTCTAGATACAAGGAGATCACAAAAGTTTAGCATTAGTAATCACTGAGCAAGGTTTTGTTTGGTTGCTGAGTTACAAAGCCTCTACCAAGTGATCTATGCAGATAATGGATGACAGACTATCATGCATTATGTCATTATGACTCTCATCATACCGAGCATTAATGGGAAATTTTTATCAAAAGGCTAGAATTAGACTTAATTTCCATTGTGAATTTAGCATATTGAGAACAGAGCAATTTGTAGAGCATACCGGGGATCTTGAGCAGAATTTCTAGCAAAGGTTTTTCAAAGAATTCTCAGATTAATGAGTGATCATGGCATCTAGCAGTAGCAGTAGCAAGGCAAAGAAAGGAATTGAAATGTTGGTGTGAGGTGTTGAGAGGAACACTCCAAATTTCAAATTGATACCAATGAACCCTTGACCCAAATGGAGCTCAATCACAGATACCATCAAAGGTAATTCTTATTAATGACATTCAAACTCATTTCAAATGTGTAGTTTAGGAGATAGGAACCCTAGAAATGGATAGTGCCTTAAGTGAGTTGCATGTGGATGGAACTCTTAAACCCGAGCATAAGCACATAGAAGAGAAAGGCTTAACCCATATTCCTCACCTGCCATGAAACCTTCAAATCAAATGGATTAGGTAAATCTTAAGTTGAGTTCATAATGGTCAATTATGGTTAGAGCAACCTATTTTGATTACAAAGAAAATGATTCATTGCATTACTGATCTCCTTATGCTTACCAAAGCCAAAGTCACAAAAACCTTGGGTCCATATGAGCTTCATAAGAAAATCCTAGTTGAGTGGGATGGTAGATGATTGAAAATTACTAGTGTATTTGACATAGAGCTCCAATTTGGCATTCATATCATAGCTCATATGATTTACAGCTCATGTCAACTCAATAGTGTGTCTTGTGAAGCAGTTGACCTAACTTATAAGGTTGTTAAGAAGAATTTGGGATATGACCTAGCAGATTTGATGTTGAAATAATTGAAAAAGAATATGGAAAGCATTAGGACTTCAAAGAATAACCCATGCAAGTTTGGTTCACTGTTGACATGTTTGTTCTTTTATGTTCAAAATTTTTTCCCCTCTAAAGGCATAGTGGTATGGAGAAAAGATACACTTGTCTTATATCAGATAAATGAGTTTATAGCTAAAATGGGTGAAAATTTTGATAGCATCATGGACAATTATTTTGAAGCTTTCAAGGCAAAGATGAATAACAGGTTTTGGATACCACAAAAATTGGTTGAAGACTATAAGGATGATGTCTATTTTATGGTTGATAGTGATAGAGTATACATCCAGGCAGTAAGGCCTAGAATAGTGTGGGTAAAACCTCTTCCATATGAGGTTAATATTGATGAGGCAAAAGAAATAATTGAAGCCCTAGTGAATGAGCCTATAGATCCAAAGGAACCTCTCTTTGGAACCTATGATGAAGCAAAAGCAAGAATAGAACTAGAGATCAAGCTTCCACAGGTGGTAAATAAAGGAAATAGGAGGATATCAAAGTTGAAAATAACAAGTGCCCCTCTTATGCTTACCAAAGGAAAAGGTGAAGATGAGGAGGAATTTGAGAATGAAGAGGAATTAGAGAAGGAAGAAGAGCTTGGAAGGAAGAAAGGTAAGGTGATTATCACCAAGCCTTCTACTGTAGCATTCACAAGAAGACATAAGAAGAAAGGTGGCAGTGAAGTTGTGTTTAGTAAGCCCCCTCTCACCTTCTAGGAAAGACTAAAGAAAATGGAAGAAGGTGCTGATATAACCAATTTCAAAGCATTAAAATATGAAACTAGAACAGAGACTAAGAAGATGTAGATTGAGGAGTTGATACTAACAAAGATGGAAAATGGAAGTATTCCCCTAATCAAATTATACCTCAAATTTCTAATGAGCTATTAAAAAGATTAAAGACAAGATGGGAATCGGCCATGAAATCAGAAAAAGACATATATGAAAAAAATTTGAGATAGTTGTTACTGAGCATTACCAATGTTGAAGAAAAGGAAGCTATGAAGAAAAATGAAGACAAAATCACTATTAGATTTCATACTTGTTTAATTTTGATAAAAGACATAAAGCATGTAGTCAAAGATGCTACAACTATGTGGAAGAATATTTATCATCTGCACAAACCAAGTGAAAACTCTTTTGAGATCAAAGATGATGATGATGATAGTGACAAGGATGAAGAAAATGAAGAAGACAATACTCCTTTTGTCACCATTGATGTTGAAGAATATCAGGAGTTGATGAAGGATGGTGAAGAAGAAAAAGAGGATGAAGCTGAAGAGGAAGATAGGAAAAATAAGAAGAAAGTGATCCAGTTAAGATAGCTATAGCTATCATAGCTTCCCTTCCTCAATCTCCAACAAAAACTACAATATCATCAAGCATGGAGACAGCTTCAACAAGTTTGATTGCGACCATAGCAGATACATCAAATGTCCAATCACTCTTCACTCCCTCTCATCTCAACATATCACTAATGGAAGTGTCTACCACTTCATCTACCGAGTTGCAACCTTCTTCTTCTTCAATTCCTAAGTCAAGATCATTAACAGTAAGTATAGTTTCTAGTTCTACAATTTTGGATTCTTTAGTTTTGGCTACTTCAAGTGTACATATTCTAGTAAGTTCTTCAATTGTGCATACTTCTATCAGTATTCCACCTGTAAATACTTCAATTTTGGGAAGTTTTACAAATACATCAGTTTTGGATTCTTTGAGTACTCCAGTAAGTATTCCATCAGTAGGCACTATACAAGTTTTTACTGCAAGCCCTATAGTTTCCACTATTGTTTCTGTTTCAAAATCTAAATCATTAATGTTAGAAGTTGAACCAAAGACACAACTAAAACTTTTGGTTAGTGGAAAGGAAATTGAGGAAGACATAGATCTGGATAAGGATATTGAGATACCCAAGTTGGATTTTGACAATGCTACTGTAGACCAAACGAGATTAGTCAGTCAGCTACTTGAAAAGAAAGCCAAGCAGTAACAACTAAGAGAAGAAAGAGATAGAGAATTCAGAATTATAGAAAGTGCCAAAAATATTTTGATAGAGGCTAAAGGTGTTGATGTTGATTCTTCTAAACACATTTTATTGCAATTAGAAGAGGCAGTTAGGAAATTCAATGAGGACTCTAGTGGCTAGGAAAAGCTAATAGAGAAAGAAGAGAAGTTTGACAATAAAGTTCTTGAGCACATTGCTCAGCAGATAACTATCTAGTAGATAGAGCTCTCTTTAGTTTTGGCAAATCTTGAAACCTCTTACACAAATGTAACATCTCTTTTTTCTAAGTTATGTGATGTTACCAATCATACAAAAGAAATAAAGACCAAATTGAATAACGTTGATGAGGATCTGAAGGCCAGTGCTCAGAAGTTGCAGCTTGACCCCAGTTCAAGCTCTACACACCACATGAGGATCATATTCCTATCAAATATGCAGGCATAGTTATTGAGAAAGGAAGCAAGGTGTTGGATATAATTGTTAATTATGTATTGTCTTTGATGTTACAAAAAATGTCATATCAGTCATTAGACATAGTCTACCGAGCTCAGATAATCTGCAAAGCAATTTACAGTGTCTACTGAATATTCCTGAACATAACAAAGAAAAGCTAATGTTTATCGAGCTCACTCAGTTATCAAAGGAAAAGTGGTAGAAAGTTAGCTTCTACCAAGCTCCCAAGGTTAACAAAGAAAAGCTAATGTTTACTGAGCTCACTCAGTTATCAAAGGAAAAGTGGCAGAAAGTTAGCTTATACCGAGCTCCCAAGGTTAACAAAGAAAAGCTAATGTTTACCGAGCTCACTCGGTTATAAAAGGAAAAGTGACAAAAAGTTAGCTTCTACCGAGCTCCCAAGGTTAACAAAGAAAAGCTAATGTTTACTAAGCTCACTCGGTTATCAAAGAAAAAGTGGCAGAGAGTTAGCTTCTACTGAGCTCCCAAGGTTAACAAATAAAAGTTAATGATTATCAAGCTCACTCGATTATCAAAGGAAAGTTAATGTCTATCGAGCTCCCAAGGTTAACAAAGGAAAGTTAATATCTACCAAGCTCGCAAGATTAACAAAAGAAAGTTGATGTTTACCGAGCTCCCAAGGTGAACAAAGGAAAGTTAATGTTTATCGAGCTCCCAAGGTGAACAAAGGAAAGTTAATGTCTACCGAGCTCCCAAGGTTAACAAAGGAAAGTTAATATCTATCGAGCTCGCAAGATTAACAAAAGAAAGTTGATGTTTACCGAGCTCCCAAGGTGAACAAAGGAAATTTAATGTTTATCGAGCTCCCAAGGTGAACAAAGGAAAGTTAATGTCTACCGAGCTCACAAGGTTAGCAAAGGAAGATTAGTGCTAATTGAGTTCACTAGATCTCCAAAGGATTTTTGTAGGGTCTGCAGTGTTTACCGAGCTTCACTTGGTTAACACAAGAAAACTATGCTGGAGCAGTGGTTACTGAGCTGGGTTGGCTAGTAAAGAATTTTATTGTTTTAATATTAAGTTCAATTGTTCCATGCAGCCGACTGATGTAATGATTCTTTTAGTTGTTGTAACTTATATTTGAGCCAACTTGATAATCTGAAAGGTATATATTTAGATGTTCAAGTCATGAATTAAAATGTGAGAGTGAATATATGGATAAGGATGGAATAAGCGAATTGAGCGAATTCTGATGAAGGATTAGATATCCTAGAGGAGATGCAAAGTTGTATTCGATCAGCTAGGATCCAGTAAAATTAGAATAGAGATCTGTAATCAGCAAAAGATAAGTTGCATATCACTCAGGTCATCTCATTGTTGCTTTCTAACCATAGTAATAGTGAATCTAGAATCTCTTAACAGAGTTGGTTTAACAACCATTTTGTAAATCCTCTAACAAGGTGGCAGTTTAGTTGAATTGTTCTCAAGACCTCTAACCAGGCCACTCCTAATAGGGTGATTAAATCCTCTAACAAGGTCACACCTAACAGTGTGTTTTGTAACCTTTAACAGGGTTGGCTCCTAACAGGGCTCACTTCAGAAGAGTGAAAATTGGTGACTAGTTACTTGGTGGTTTTTCCCATATTGGGTTTCCACATTAAATCTGGTGTCTCTTCTGTTCATTTATTTTAATATTTGTAAGCATATTAATGACTATGAATGCTAGATAATCAGTAATTAGTTAATCTACCAAGTTATAGTAATCCTGTATTGTTTATCGAGTATCAGTAGAAAGTAAAGACATCTAAGGGATTTATTTTTGAAATTGAATTTTGTGGTAACTAATTCACCCCTCCCCTCTTAGTTACTTCATCTATATTTCCAACAATTGGTATCAGAGCTTTTGGTGCTTGTAGGACAAGATTTCAAGGATCTAAGCCAAAGATCAGGATGTCTTATAAGAGGGAAATTCCAAGACTTAACATGGACAATTTCTCAACATGGAAAGGGTTGATGAGACTTCATCTAGCTTCTATTGGAGATACAAGACTGAAATACCTTGATGAAAAATATGCACAACCAGCCGGTACACTATCCATCAATGATATTGCTGAAAAGAAGACCTACAACATTATGATGATAGATATAGCATCTGCTCTAAGTTATGAAGAATTTGATGACATTAAAGACTGCAAATTTGCCTTTGAAATGTGGGAGAAGCTAAAAGAAATCTATGGAGGAGATGATAATGTAAGAAGAGCCAAAGCAAAAAATTTGAGAGGACAATTTGATCAAATGAGGATGAGAGAGGATGAAAACATTGCAAAATATGTTGAAAGAGTCAAAGCATGTGTTAGTGCGATTAAAGAATCTGGAGGAGATATCAAGGAAGAGATAGTTATAAGTAAAGTCTTAGAACTCTACTTCCCATCTATGCAATCAGAGTTTCTGTAATTCAAGAAAGAAGATGTGAAGCAAATCATAAGATAAATCTAGAGGCCATAGTTGGAAGATTAACTACATTTTAACTAGACAACTTTGACAACTATGTTCCAGCTTCCAAGAACATTGAGTCAGCATTTGAAGCCAAGCTTTCATTCAAGGAGAAAAGTAAAAATAAAAAGGAATCTCAGTCAGAAAGTGAAGATGAATTAGACCAAAGTTCAGATAGTGATCTTGAGGTGATTGAAGCTCTACTAGCAAAGAAATATTATAGAGGTAGAGGGAAATATAAAGGTAAAGTTCCTCTAATCTATTTTTCATGTGAAGAAGTTGGTCATATTGTTGCTAGGTGGCCAAACAAGTAGAACAAAGATGAAAAGAAAGGTTACAAGTACAATGGCAAGAAATACTTCAAATCATTCAAGGATAAAGGTAAGAAAACATGTTTTATGGCTAAAGATTCTAATGATTCTAATGATGAAGAAGAAGATGAAATTGTCTACATTGCTATGAAAGATGAGTTTAATAATGATGAAGAAATGGCACTCATTTATCATATGAGAAAAAATGATACATGGATCATAGATAGTGGTTGTTCTCATCACATGATTAGTGATAAAACTAAGTTTGAATACTTTGAAGACTATGATGGTGGCAGTGTAAGATTTGGTAACAATGAACCTTTCTATATAAAAGGAAGAGGAAGAATCTCTCTAACCAAAGAACTTATATGTGATAATGCCTATTGGATAGAAGGACTAAAGCATAATTTTTTGAGTGTGGCACAACTACTCAATAATGGATTCAAAGTAGAATTCATGCATGAAAAAGAAAGACTGTTGGATGGCAAAGGAAAACTGATTGGGCCAGGCACTCAAACAAAAGGTAACTTATTTTATCTTGAACTTGGTGAATATTCATATTTTATTGCTCAATTTGAAGAAATTTGGTTATGGCATAAAAGGTTGTGTCATGTCAATTTTGATAACTTGGTAAAGATAAGAAAATTCAAAAAAGTAAGAGGCATTCCTAACATAAAGAAACTTGAGGTCGGTCTATGCAAGAATTGTCAAATTGGTAAAATGGGAAAGACTAGTTTTAAAAGTAAAAACTACCAGTTTGAAGATATATTAGAAATTGTGCATACTGATTTATGTGGACCCATTGGAATTGAAAGCTATACTAGAGAAAATTTCTTCATTCTTTTTGTTGATGATTACTCAAGAATGATGACTGTCATGTATCTAAGGAACAAATCAAAAGTATTTGAGAAATTCAAATGGTATTTGGCTAGAGTAGAAAAGGAAATAGGAAAAAGATTGAAATGTTTGAGGTCAGATAGAGGAGGAGAATTCATTTCACATGAGTTCAATAACTTTTGCATTGAAAGAGGAATCAAAAGACAAGTATTAGCCCCTAGAACTCTTGAACAAAATGGAATAGCTGAAAGGAGGAACAGATCTATCATGGATTGTGCAAGAACCCTAATGATTAAAAAACACATTGCTATCAAATACTAGAAGAAATCTATCAGCACTGCAGTTCATACCTTGAATCGGGCACAACTCAAAAAGGACTCATTCAAAACTCCCTATGAGCTATGGTATGGCTACAAACCTAATGTAAGTTATCTAAAAGTATTTGGAAGTAAATGTTACATTTTGAAAGAATCTAGAAAAGAAAAATTTCATGTAAAAGGTGATGAAGGAATATTTTTGGGATACTCTTGCAAAAGTAAAGCATATAGATGTTTGAACCTGTCTACTTACAAAGTCATAGAAAGTGCACATGTGAAAGTTGATGAGTTTGCAGAAAGGACTGAAGAAGAAAGCAAAAGGGAACTAGAAGATTATAGAAGGTTTGTTTTCACTGAACCTGATACAGTACCAGTCAATTAGGAATCTTCTACTCCTAGGTCATCAGTAACCGAGTTACAGGAAGTTCAAACTGAGCTACAACAACTTGAGTTACATTCAGATGCTATCAAGCAAGTGTTTATCAAGTCTAAAGGACCTTAGCCAATATCTACTCAGCCAGAATAGCCAGAACCTGAAATTGAAATGCAAGAAGATAACAATGAAATTCTTTCAAAAGGCAAGGAACCTATATTAGCAAAATATGTCAGGAGACATCATTTAGCAGATCAGATCATTAGAGACAAATATGAAGGAACCATGACAAGAAGTAAGTTGAAAGGTACTTGTTTACTTGCTGATTTTGAACCTAGAAATATCAATGATGCTTTGAAAAATGATAGTTGGATTGAGGCTATGAATGAAGAAATAGAACAGATAGAGAAAAACAAGACATGGACTCTTGTACCTAGGCCTAAAGATAAAAATGTGATTGGAACTAAGTGGGTATTCAGAAACAAGTTGGATGAAGATGGTAAGGTATCAAGCAACAAAGCAAGACTAGTATGCAAAGGTTATGCTCAAGAAGAAGGAATAGACTATGGAAAAACTTTTGCTCCTGTTGCAAGATTGGAAGCAGTTAGAACCTTGCATATGCTGCTCACAAAGGATTCAAAGTTTATCAAATGGATGTCAAGTTAGCATTCCTCAATGGTATACTGGATGAAGAGGTCTACATTGAACAACCCAAAGGTTTTGTTGATCCAGATAAAAGGAACATGGTTTGAAATTACACAAGGCATTTTATGGTCTGAAACAAGCCCCTAGAGCATGGTATGAAAGATTGCATAACTATCTTATTTAGATTGGTTTTCAAAAAACTAATGATAACAGTAGTTTGTATATAAAGGAAGGACTAGATAATAAGATTTTTTTGGTAGAAATATTTGTAGATGATACTGTATTCATAGGGAATGATGATCTTTGCAAAGAATTTTTAGAGCAAATGAACAAGGAATTTGAAATGCCTATGTTTGGTGAAATCAAATTCTTTGTCGGTCTTCAAATTTAGCAAAATAAAAATGGTATCTACATCACCCAATCAAAATACATCAAGGAGATATTAAAAAAGTTTGGTATGGAAGATTGTAAACCAGTTGGGACTCCTATGTGTACTGGATTACAACTTATCAAGGAAGATGAATCAAAAGAAGTAGATCAAACACTGTATAGATCTATGATTGGAAAGTTGTAGTATGTAGTTCATACTAGGCCAGATATTGCCCTTGCAGTTGGTATTGTAGCAATATTTTCAGCAAAACCAAGAGAAAATCACATAATGGCAATCAAAGGAATAATTAGATACTTGAAAGGAACCGAAGATTATGGTTTATGATACAAATTTGGAGGTAATCTGGATTTGAAAGTGTTTACTAATGCTGATTGGGCAAGAAACCTTGATGACAGAAAAAGTACAAGTGGAGGAGCATTCTTTCTTGGAAAAAGGTTGGTTTCTTGGACAAGAAAAAAGCAGAATTGCACATCCCAATCTATAGCAGAGGAAAAGTATGTTGCTGCTGCAGTAAACTGTTCTAATATTGTTTGGTTTAAATAGTTGTTGGAAGGCATGAAGGTGGAAATCAAAGAACTAGTCGTTATGTTCTGTGATAATACAAGTGCAATAAACATATCTAAGAATCTAGTGATGCATTCCAAAACCAAACACATTGCAATAAAATATCATTTTGTCATAGAATTGGTGCAAGATAAGGAAATTAGATTGGAATATGTTCATACAAAGGAACAAATTGTTGATATATTCGCAAAGCCATTACCTAAGGATGCATTCTTGTATCTAAGAGGGAAGTTAGGGGTCACTCCCCTATCTGAAGTTCGCTAAAATTAAGTTTTAGTGATGCATCAACGCATACCAAGTTGAAAATCTATCAGTTGATGCAACATAATCAGGTAATATTGCATATGAATTAGTACTAAAGGTACATTCAAATCCATTTGAGTTGTGTTGTCTTTGGTATGTGTTGTCAAAGAGGGAGAGTTTTACTGTCATATCTTTCTGAAATTTGTTTGAAAGGAAGAAGTTTTCTTTGATCTGAAATTTGTTTAAAAGGAAGAAGTTTGCTTTGATAAGAATATGTTTTTTTCTCACAAAAGGAGGTTACTGAAAGATGGAGAGTTTTCTATCTAATAAAGAAAGTTGTTAGACTTGTTCTCAATTTCATTATGCTATGACATGTTGTGTTTCCATTAATATTAAAGAGGGAGATTGTTGGATACAATTGTTAACTGTGTATTGTCTTTGATGTTACAACAAATTTCATATTAGTCATTAGACAGAGTCTACCGAGCTCAGATAATCTACAAAGCAATTCACAATGTCTACTGAACGTTGCTGAACATAACAAAGAAAAGCTAATGTTTACCGAGCTCACTCGGTTATCAAAGGAAAAGTGGCAGAAAGTTAGCTTCTACTGAGCTCCCAAGGTTAACAAAGAAAAGCTAATGTTTACCGAGCTCACTCAGTTATCAAAGGAAAAGTGGCAGAAAGTTAGCTTCTACCGAGCTCCCAAGGTTAACAAAGAAAAGCTAATGTTTACCGAGCTCACTCGGTTATCAAAAGAAAAGTGGTAGAAAGTTAGCTTCTACTGAGCTCCCAAGGTTAACAAAGAAAAGCTAATGTTTACTAAGCTCACTCGGTTATCAAAGAAAAAGTGGTAGAGAGTTAGCTTCTACCGAGCTCCCAAGGTTAACAAAGAAAAGCTAATGTTTACCGAGTTCACTCAGTTATCAAAAGAAAGTTAATGTCTACTGAGCTCCCAAGGTTAACAAAGGAAAGTTAATATCTACCAAGCTTGCAAGATTAACAAAGGAAAGTTGATGTTTACTGAGCTCCCAAGGTGAACAAAGGAAAGTTAATGTTTACTGAGCTCCCAAGGTGAACAAAGGAAAGTTAATGTCTACCGAGCTCACAAGGTCAGCAAAGGAAGATTAGTGCTAACTGAGTTCACTCGATCTCCAAAGGATTTTTGCAGGGTCTGCAGTGTTTATTGAGCTTCACTTGGTTAACACTAGAAAACCATGCTGGAGCAATGGTTACCGAGCTAGGTCAGCCAGAAAAGGATTTTATTGCTTTAATATTAAGTTCAATTTTTCCATGTAGCCGACTGATGTAATGATTCTTTTAGTTGTTGTAACTTATATTTGAGCTGACTTGATAATCTAAAAGGTATATATTTAGATGTTCAAGTCATGAATTAAAATGTGAGAGTGAATAAATGTATAAGGATGGAATAAGCGATATGAGCAAATTCTAATGAAGGATTAGATATCCTGGAGGAGATGCAAAGTTGTATTCGATTAGCTAGGATCTAGTAAAAGAAGAACAGAGATCTGTAATTAGCAAAAGATAAGTTGCATATCACTTAGGTCATCTCATTATTGCTTTCTAACCATAGTAACAGTGAATCTAGAATCTCTTAACAGAGTTGGTTTAACAACCATTTTGTAAATCCTCTAACAAGGTGGTAGTTCAGTTGAATTGTTCTCAAGACCTCTAACCAGGCCACTCCTAAAGGGTGATTAAATCCTCTAACAAGGTCACACCTAATAGTGTGTTTTGTAACCTTTAACAGGGTTGGCTCCTAACAGGGCTCACTTCAGAAGAGTGAAAATTGGTGACTAGTTACTTGGTGGTTTTTCCCATATTGGATTTTCACGTTAAATCTGGTGTCTCTTGTGTTCATTTATTTTAATCTTTGCAAGCATATTAATGACTATGAATGCCAGATAATCAGTAATTAGTTAATCTACCGAGTTACAGTAATCCTACACTATTTATCAAGTATCAACAGAAAGTAAAGACATCTAAGGCATTTATTTTTGAAATTGAATTTTGTGGTAACTGATTCACCTATCCCCTCTCAGTTACTTCATCTATATTTCCAACACAAGGATCTAGTCTACACTGATAGACATATAGAACATGATCCTTCTTATCATGGATACAATGTAGAAGCATATTGCTTATTCTAAAACATTGATCCATGACAATAATTTTTCAATTGTAGATCCTATGATTGAGCTCTCTATAGAAGTCCAAGTTGCACTTCAAACCTGCAAAATTTTGTAAGAAAATTGGGATAGCACCTTAACTCTTATTCGTAAGGTACATTATGAGTTTCTCTCACATTTTGGTGTCTCTATATAAGTAGATTGTTTATAAATCTTTGGTAGTATTTTCAGAAAGGGGGAGAGAGACATGTATATATTTAAGGAGGAGAGATATTTGTATATACACTAAGTATGTTATTATATGATATGTACATTGTATGGGGGAGATATATGCAAATGTATATACAACAGAGTTACAAAGACAAATTTTGAAAAATTAAAAATCAGCATGCCATATCAAGCTAGTATCACTCCATGTTGTACATAAGTTTTGGCTAATAAGTGTTTTTTTCACTAATGCCAAAGGGGGAGATTGTTGGTATTAAGTCATGTTTGTTATTAGTGACAAAACTTATTCAAATTTACTGAGCTTTTCGATCAGTCTCTAGTGTTTTCCATGTAATTCAATGGTTACCAAGCTTCATAGTTCATATCAAGCATTCCAGTGGTTACCAAGTGAATTCAAGCAGGGTGAAGTCTAGCAGTTCAAACTGAGCAGCTCAGTTCTTACTAAGTAGTTTAGTGGTTACCTTGCTTCATAGTGTCTATTGAGTCATTTGTTCTTGCAAAGTGAAGTTAGTGTTGACTGAGTGATGAGAAGTTAGTTTTTACTGAGTGTAGGCATGGTAAACATGGAATTTAGTTTCTACTGAGTGACACAGTATCTACTGAGTCTCCAGTGTATATCGAGTTCAAAACTATGATGAAGTGATTAGTATGGACCGAGTCTCTACTTCTATCGAGTGCATGACGATGCCAAGTAATGATAGTGGATATCGAGTATCAAAAATTCACCAAGTTAGTTTTTAGAACTTGAGTTTGTACATTTGGGCCAGCTCAGTAATATTGGTGTTATCTTGTGTATTGGCCAACCTTGTAATTATGAGAATTGGATTGATATATATGTAATGTATTGTATCATACCCAAGAGTAATGTTTTGAGAAGAAAATGTGAATGTAATGAAAAGCATGCGAATGTGAATCAATAGCAGAGCAAAGTGTATAGCAAGGTCAAATCAGGAGCAATCAAGTGACATCTATCACATAGAGGTGATTAGTACTTCAAGGATCTTAATCAATAATTTAGTTGTAAATAAGATCTACTATTTCATCCTAACAAGTGAATCAACTTCAATCCTTTAATAGGGTAGACTTAATAGTCTTTTCTTAAATCTCTTTACTGACTACATACTTCATTGTATGTTTGTAAAACCTTTAACAAGGTGAACCTAGCAGTCCTAATTACTCCTAATAGGGCATATCATTATAAGTGATCATTGTAAGCCTTAATAGGCCAACTTTATACTGCAGTATTGAAGTTTTGTGGGTATCATCCCCACACCAATTTTACTTTCTATTTGGAAGGTTTCTGGGTCACCAAATATTGTGTTCAAAGTGCTTTTGTGCTTTCAGTTTCTCATGCATGCAATAGATTAGATCTATTAATGGTAAATGGATTATGTTATTAAGTGCTAAAATTGTTAAAAGTTTTGAGGTTATTGATTCACCCCTCCCCTCTTAGTAACCTAGCTAGTCTTGAATATTTCCAACATAATTTTCTTCTTTTTTCTCCCTCTCCATCTCCTTCTTAACACTCTTTCTATCACTAAAACCCTCCTCAGATTTAACCTTGATTTTCTTAGCACTCACCTTTTGATGAGGCTCATTACCAAGTGATTTACACTTCTTCTTTGTTATAGGAGAGGGTTGCATGGAATTACTCTTATAGTAATTTTCAATTAAAAGAATCAGCCCCTCATAGAGCATAGGTCTAAACTCCTTCTTCCTATGGGCTTGAATACTATGAAGCAAAGAAAACATCAAATAAAAAGGAAAAGACATCCTATCTTTATACCTGAAATGGTTTTAAAAAATGAAATGAAATTTATATACCCTTTTTGATCTTCCATCAAGAATGAAGTATTCACAAATTTAGGACATGACATCTTGCCATATTGCCTTAAGTTGATTTAGGTCATAAAAATCCCTATTCTTCACAAACCTTTTCTCCTTATCATCTATTTTTGGAAATTTCTTGAAAGCTGCATTTGAAATACTTGTCTCCTTTCTAAATTTTAAGCCACCCTTTGGAAGACCAAAAATCTCCACTATGAATTCCTCTATCAAATTCACTTTCACTCCATGCATTGTAACCCTTTCTTCAGTCTAGTTCTTAAAGAATTACTTCGTGATATGGGGCTTATAGCCATGTAACTTCTTAATATACTTTGTAACTTTGCCCTTGGAAAGAATACCCCACACCACACATTTCACCTTCCACTCCTTGCATGTAGTCAGTTCTTGTTTCCTCGGCTCTCCACCCATTGCACAACTAGCTCTGTAATTTTTCTAAGAAATGATAGTATCAACTAAGACTAGGGCATGTTTAATCTCAAGAAAATACTTTTCCCTTAAAATGTACCAAGTACTTTAATGATGACACATAGTACCTCCTTTAGATAGGCAAAAAATTTGCCATAAAACCATCAATAATCATAATAAATTGCTAAATCTTTTGTAATCTTTCCTTCAGTAGCATTAGTCATGTGATTATTAATAGTCACTACCATCTCACTCTCCTTGCTGAGGTAATCATGACAAACCATTTTTTTGTCCATATAGACTGCTTTATTCACAATCTAATCAACTACTTTATTACCTTCACAAAAGATATGACTTATGATAAATTTGTCAAATTTTTTAATTAGATCTTTGATTTCCTTAATACTACCATCAATATTCAATGTGGTCGTACTCCTATTATTCATTATATTGACAATATTAAGAGAGTCCCCTTCCAACCATAGATTCCTATAACCAGAATTCACTGCCAACCTAACAACACACATAGTTGCAGTAGCTTCAGCGTTATGACTGGTAGTTTTACGAATAGGAATAGTAATAGAATCCACCACTCTACTAAAATGATCTCTTAAAACTCCACCACATCCTACTCTTATATGATTCTCTTTAGCTGATCCATCAAAATTGGCTTTCAGCCAGCCCAAAGGAGGAGTTTTCCATTTCACATATTGTCTTTGATCTTCTTTTTTTGTTTTAGTACCAATACCCTTCATAGGATTACTAATTTGGGCTTCATCAATATTTTTATTCTGAGATCTAAAATTCTCTTTAATGGCTCTGATGATACTTTGACCCACAACCCACTCCAGAGTCTTTATTTCTGAATATTTTATGGTTCTTTTCTTTCTAGACACCCAACAAAGATGGGGAAGAGATATTTTCCAAAGAAAACCATTTTCAGCTCCCTTAATCAAACTTATCCAATTCTTAAAATAATCAACAATAATTTCAAGCCAAATCCACCAGGTATTCCAATATTGAAGGATGTATCCCCAAACATTCTAACTATATCTGCAGTTCAAAAAAAAGGTGATCCCTCTCCTCCAATTCCATCTTGCAAAGACAACACCTATTTACCAAATTGATACCTCTTTTTTGCAAATTATCCAAGGTTAAAATTTTATTTTGAAGCAGAGTCCAAAAGAAAATGTGAATTTTAGGTGTAAGGCCCTTGATCCAAGCTTTAGCCCATATAGAGGAGATAACCTTATCCTCTATTTTAAAAACCGATGAGACCTTGAAGGAACCACTAGCTTCACTCCCCCACATAGTTAAGTTTTCTTGATTAGGATAAAGGCTACAAGTATTGAGAGAAATTTGGATACTGGAAAGACTTTGGTGAATCTCCACAATATTCACCCAACCATTATTGGACCAAAAATTCTCCACAAATTCTCCATAAGCTTGTTTACATCTATTTATAGTACTCAAATCCACAAAATCATCCACCAATGGGTGATCAAAAAGCTACTCATCTTCTTAGAACCTAATTTTACTACCATTACCAACTTTCCACTTACAACCTTTATTCAAAATATATTTAGCACCTTGGACACACCCTAGATTGTAGAGGAACTTTGGATAATAGGGTAGGACAAAAAGTCAACAATATAGGGGGCATTATAAAGATACTTTTTTCTTCCAAATAGAACTCCATTCCTTATCATCATGATACACTCTCCATCCTTGTTTGGATAATAAAGCTTTATACATACTTCTAATAGATCTAATTCCTAATCCTCCTTCCATTTTAGCTTTACAGACCTTATCCCAAGCTATCATGGCCAATCACTTTTTGTCCTCAATTCTAGACCATAAAAACTTCCTTTGAATTTTATCAATAACATTTGTAAATTTAGTTGGAATCCTAAAGAGACTCAGAGCATACGTTGGAAGGCTTTAAAGACAAGCTTTAAGAAGAACAAGTTTACCTACTTGGCTCAACATGTTTCCTTCCCATCCAGCTAATTTCTTGTTGAATTTCTTTATTAGATCCTCCCAAAAGGTATCAGAGGGACTAAGACCTAGGGGAAAACCTAAGTAAGTACTTGAAAAGGAACAAATAGAACACCTAAGAATGTTAGCTATTTTCCTTTTTCTATGATCAGGAGTGTTGAAAAAAAAGAGAGAACTCTTATCCCAATTAATCAATTGCCTAGAGATAGATGAATAAAGATTTAGATCTTTTTAAAGATTCCTAGCCTCCCTGACATCAACTTTTCCTAAGAAAATTGTATCATCCAAAAATTGTTCATGAGAGAAAATAAGCGAATGAGAAGTAGGTTTCATCCCTTGAATTTACACTCTCAAAACCATCTTCCCAATATACCTACCCAAACTATCAACCATAATAGTAAAGAAGATAGGAGAAATAGGATCACCCTGCCTCAAACTTCTAGAAGAATTTATAAACTTAGTAGCACTCCCATTGACTAAACTAACCAGAGAAGAGGTTGAGACTAGCTGAAAAATAAGCCTTATGATAGAATTATTAAAGCCAAAAAAACATAAGACCTTTTGAAGAAAGCTCCATTCAACTCTATAATAAGCTTTAGCAATATCCACTTTCATAATAAAACCCTGTTTATTGGATAGAGATAAAGAATGAATATTTTCATGAGCTAAAATAATTGAATTCAAGATTTTCCTTCTAGAAATAAAACCATTCTGGTTAAGGGATAAGGTTAGGATGGATACTTAGTAACCTCAAAGTTAGAACTTTAGAAATGATTTTGTAAATAGAAATACAAAGGCTAATAGGCCTAAATTGATCAGGGGAATTAGCTCCATGCTTCTTTGGAATAAGATAGAGAAAAGTAGAATTAGTCTCCTTCAACATTCTTTTAGCTTCACAGAATTCTTTAACAACATCACAAACATCTTTACCAACTAGTTTCCACTCTTTTTGAAAGAAGAACATAGGAAACCCATCTAGGCCTAGGGATTTGTCTCCTTCAAAAGAACAAACAACTTTATAAATTTCCTCTCCACTAGGAATGACTATCAACATTTTGTTCTACTCACTAGAAAGAACATGATGAATAACTTCAAGGAGCTCAAACTTCCTAGTGTCATCCACATTACGATTAGAAGACAAAAGTGAAGAGAATAGGATAACCTTTCATTATAAATCTCAATATCATTTCTAATTTTCTCTCTTCCCTTAATGATGCTAGAAATTTGATTCTTAGCTCTATGTTTCATAGTTGTTAGATGAAAAAAATTAGTATTCTTATTGCTTTCTTCCAGCCAAATGGTTCTAGACCTCTACCTCCAAAAATTTTCCTCTTTGGAAATGATATCATGGTATTCAACCAGCTTTTCATTCTCTTCTTTAACTAGATCCTCCAAATAACCTTCTTGTTGAATTCTATCTTAGATAGTTTGCATATCATCCTTTAGATTCAACTTATTCTCAAAGATATTCCCAAAAGACTTCTTATTCCATTCTCTTACTCTTTTTTTAACATACTTTAGTTTGGATGCAACTTGAAAACAAGTTATTCCTTCACCATTAATATTCCACTAATCTACCAACAAAACCTCAAAATTAGGATGCTGCATCCACATTCTATGTTGATATGAGATTATTTTGAAGTGAAGAACCTATAATGGAACAATCATTATTTTTCAATGATGTCAAACCTGCTACCTATTGGTGAGACAATTGCTTTTGGTCTGAAAGATATCATTTAGTTAATTGATGACGAGGATTTGAAAAGAGGAGATAACAATAGCATGTAGAGAAAGGTTGAGTTATTTGGTATGTAAAAGAAGCACTAAGACCAAGTAAGACATTGAGACTATAGTGTATTGTTTATCTGCTAAGTATAAAATGAAAGATTACTCAAGTTAAGACTGGAAGTAGATCAAGTATGAAAAGTGTCTACCAAGCCTTGACAAGTAGTTAGTACAAGTTGAGAAGAAATTAGTGGAAGCCAAGTGAAAAATAAGAGGTGTTGAGCAAAGATGAAAAACAATGCAAGCCAAGTGATTGTAAATATATGCCGAGTAAATGTTACTTGGTGTGGAGCATTAGTAAACTTTAGTGTTTGCTGAGTGATCTAGTGTTGGTTGAGTGACTAAACCATATAGTTGCCAAGTGACAACAAATAGTGTTAAATCAAAGATTTGATCAATTCAAGCCAACTATTTTATTTTCTTGAATTGTGTGAAGCATATGGAAGATAACCTATGATGAGTTGGTGGCATTGAATTCAAGGTAAACCATTTTGAGGTGAATTCAAGGAAGATTTTAGAAGAAGTTTCTAGAGGAACCAAATGGAAAAGTGAGCAGATTCATTATATCCTACCTAATCCTATGTAACCATTAAATGGAGGATTGTGGTTAAGCAAAAAAAGATCTTAATTATCTATTTATAGAGATAGCTAGTTAGAAGCAAAGGTTTTCATGTGCAAGAACATAAGGAAGACAAGGAGGCCAGGGTATTGATTCATTCAATGGCTGAAAAAAAGTGACTGTAGTTGGTATGCAAAGAAAGAAGGCTTAATAGTATGAATGCTTGAAGGGTGAACAAGCTATTAGAGTTGAAGTGTATAAAAGCCAAGTAGAATGGATGATTAAAACTGAGATCCGTAATCTGCAAGTGAGTTGTAATTTGTTATCAGATCAAGCCTTACTATTACTTTCTAATCATTGTATTAGTCTAGGGTGAATCCTTTGGATTAAGGTTGACCTAACAATCATTTGTAAATCCTTTAACCAGGTGACATTCTGATGGAATGCTCTAAAGTCCTCTAAAAAGACTCATACCAAGATGATTGAAATCCTTTAACCAGGTCACATTTAAAAATGTGTATTGTAGCCTTTAACAAGGTTGGCCTTTCACAAGGAATCACTTCGGAAGAGTGAGAATTAGTAGCATGTTACTGGTGGTTTTTCTTAAATTGGGTTTCCACATAAAATTCTTGTGTCAAATGTGTTATTGAATTTGTTATGTTTTATGTTTACATTTTTGCAAAGTTATTTTGACATAGGACAATAACCTACAAAGTTTATGTATTGTATGATCTTATGGATACATGCTTGATAAGGTTTTATGGATATGAGTCTACCAAGAATTGAAAAGTTTTATTTGTACATCTAGAACTTGGATAATTGATTCACCCCCAACATTTTCTCAAATCTAAATGGAACATTCATTCTTTTTTGAGTAGCTACAGCCTTAAGAAAGAGTGGAAAATGATCATAAGCAATCTTTTGTAACACATTAAGAGTATAAACAAAATCTTTAGTCCACTATGGAGAAATAATAACTCTATCCAAACAAGCTTGAATACAATCATTACCAATTCTTTTATTACTTCAAGTAAAATCAATCCCTTGGAGCTCCAAATCCATCAAACCTTCTTTACATATAAAATCCATAAGATCCAGTCTACCTTCTAGTTGACTAGGATTTCCCCCTTTTTTCATGTTCATAGAGAGGAACATTAAAATCTTCCAAAAATAGCCATTTTCCATAATAATCTAAACTTTTAAACTTAGAAAGAGATTCCAAGAATTTTTTTTCTAGAGATTTTATTATTAGGAGCATACACATTAACTACATACCAAATTTTATCTTGGTTTAAATCCTTGATCTTTACTGCAATAAAATGCTTTTTGGAATCCATCAGTATGCCAAAAAACATGGAATTCTTCCATATTATTAGAGTACCTACTTAAGCTTCTTTAAAACTACTAGCCATAACACTATAGTTCTTGAAAGACTTAAAATTCTCATCTTTACCTTTTTCCATTTTCATTTCCTAAATCACCATTATATCAGGTTTATGCTCTCTAACAAAATTTTGAACAATATCCAATTTATGAATACTATTCACCCCCCTAATACTCCATGTAATGATTTTTATTATAAATTTTTAGGGGTGAAATCTAGAATAGTTGTTTTCTTCCCATCAACAATATTCTACATACTTTCAGCTTCTTTCCTTTTTTGGTAGTTTTTCTTCCAGATTTATCTAGAGTTCCAACATCCAGTTTCAAATTTATAGGGTTTTCCAACTTACTTCTTTGAGTCACAACTCCTATTGGCAAAGGATTAGATTTTTTATCTATTTTTTTTCCCCCTTTGAGCCTGTTTCTATTTTGGTTCTTCCTTCTCATATAAGAGATCCAAATGCATAGAGTCTAAGTCACTTTAAAATAGAGGAATTTCTAGACATAGAGGTTTAAGAAGCATTGGATTTTCTTCATACTATAATTCCTCCAAGATATCATTCTCATCCAATTGTCCACTCCTCTCCTCAAGGATTTCTCCTTCCTCAATTTCCTCTAACTCCTCAACATCTTCCATTTCCTCTTCCTTTTCTTAATAGATAACTATTTGGTTTTCAGAATTTATAGAGACTTTAAATGTTGGTTGATTGACCTCATTGTCCTAGATCTTCTTATCTTCATCCTTCAATTTTAGATTTACTTCCCCTTTCAGGCCTTGCAATTCAAGACTAATTTTAGGTTTCCACACCCTTTTCAGAACCTTCTTTTCCATATTCATCATTTTTTGGTCATTTTTAAGTTTCAATGAACAATATTTAGACTAGTGTCCCATCTTTTTATAAACAAAGTAGGCATTAGGAAGAACTTCAAAAGAAACCTCTTGATTTCATTTTTTGAGTTTATTTCCACCTTCTGAGGGAGGTCTTTCAAATGCACCATTTTCACATATATTCTCCCACAATAAAGTTTAGATATAGAGGTAGTAATATTATCAATAGCTATAAGTTCTCCAAATCATCCAGGTATCCCCTTAAAGATATCTTCATGCTAGAACTCAAGAGGGAGCCCTAAGAGTCTTACCCACATTAGAGTAGTTAGGAAAAATATCTGATAGATCCATATTTGGTTCCCATTTTTTAATTGTTAAAGTACTATTCCCAAAAGACCATAGTCCACCACATAAGACCATATCTAGATCTTCCTTACAAGGAAAAAAAAAGGAAAAAAAAAAGCCTTTCATCATAAGAGTAATATCCACTTGATCAGGGAGAGCCCATTTTCTTTTAATCATTTTCTTAGGGTTTCAATGTCTAGTCAAGCCTCCAAAAGTTTCCCAACTAGGGCTAAATCCATAGTAGAGATAGAATAATCTATTATTGAATCTGGGATAAAAATATGAAACTCACCTTTTTCCCAGAGTAGTTAGGAAAAATATTTGATAGATCCATATTTGGTTCCTATTTTTTAATTGTTAAAGTACTATTCCCAAAAGACCATAGTCCACCACATAAGACCATATCTAGATCTTCCTTACAAGGAAAAAAAAGGAAAAAAAAAGCCTTTCATGATAAGAGTAATATCCACTTGATCAGGGAGAGCCCATTTTCTTTTAATCATTTTCTTAGGGTTTCAATTTCTGTTCAGGCCTCCAAAAGTTTCCCAACTAGGTCTAAATCCATAGTAGAATAGAATAATCTATTATTGAATCTAGGATAAAAATATGAAACTCACCTTTTTCCTAGAGTAGTTAGGAAAAATATCTGATAGATCCATATTTGGTTCCCATTTTTTAATTGTTAAAGTACTATTCCCAAAAGACCATAGTCCACCACATAAGACCATATCTAGATCTCTCTTACAAGGAAAAAAAAGCCTTTCATGATAAGAGTAATATCCACTTGATCAGGGAGAGCCCATTTTCTTTTAATCATTTTCTTAGGGTTTCAATGTCTGGTCAGGCCTCCAAAAGTTTCCCAACTAGGGCTAAATCCACGGTAGAGATAGAATAATCTATTATTGAATCTAGGATAAAAATCTAAAACTCACTTTTTTCCTAGTAGTACTTAGAAGTAATAGGAGGAAAAGATGACTTGCCTCCTGGCCTTCTACCAAATAATGAAGACCGCTTTCTTTGACCTATTTCATTGTCCTCCTTCTTCTACTCCTCAAAATGTACTACTTCAGAGTTCTTACACTCACCCAGAGAAGATTCCCCGTTCAAAATATTTGTGAGTGGGCCCCCTTTAAGAGATGGGATCTTGGGCAAAAGATTAGACCTAATACATTTAGAAACCCAACAAAACTTTGACTTCTTCCTACTCTTGAACCCCATCTAATCCATTGCCAAAATAGACTTCCTCACTCCTTGCAACATCCTCTGAATACCCTACATCTAGATTCCCTAAACACCTAGAAGCAAACCCCTTAGCTAAATTCCCTCCTACCAAATTCCCACCTACCAAGTTCCCACCTGCCCCCCTTGCCATTTTTCGATAACCAAATTTCTTCATACCTCTGTGTATTTATAAGTATGTTGTAATCACTTATAGATGTAATTATTTTTCTAGGTTAAATATTTTTAAATTCAATTAATAGTTATGTTACTTATACTAATAAATGAAGGCTAACATATGTTGACATACCCTCTACATAAATCCAAGGAAATAATAAAATATCTTACAAATCATCAAGTCTTTACACAACACATGACATGTGAAATGCCACAAAAAATTCAATCATACTCAAAAATTATGTGATTGCAAATAAATAAATTGATTTTTTCATTAAATGATTAAAATCTCATCATAAAGTTAGCCAATTTTCTATACATCTAATAGTTGTTGGTCTAATCATAGGTTAGTTTACTAAGAGGGGTTTGAATCATTATACCCAAGTAGTTTCAACTTTCCTCTTTTATTACACTTCACACCAGTCTATAGGTCGGTGTTTTCTACAACTTAACTCATCATGATTAAGTAAAAACAATGAAGAAAAAAATAGAAAAACACAACACATTATGTATCTTGTGGGGGTAAAAACCATGATGTGTGAATCGATCCTCACAAAGCTTGTACTCTCCTAAAGTGTGCTCGGTCAAGAGCTTATCTCTATTAAAAGATTATGACACTGTTAAGTACAAGTTGGTTAAGGAATTTGACTAGGACCTTTGAAAATATTTCCCTATTAGGAGTAGCTTGGTTAAAGAACTTCAGAACACAAGTTGATGTCTGACTCTATTAGGAAATTTAGTACAAAAATTCAGACAAGGTCTATTAGAAATAGATAATATTGGGGGGGGGGGGGGTAAATTAGTATTCTACAAACATTTTCCTACAACTAAATATTGTTAATTACTTTATAAAATGCATATAAAAGTAAACTATATATATATATATATATATATATATATATATATTGTTGGTCCAATCACAGGTTAGTCTACTAAGAGGGGGCTAAATCAGTATACCCAAGTAGTTTCAACTTTCCTCTTTTATCAGACTTCACACCAATCTACACGTTAGTGTTTTCCACAACTTAACTTGTCATGATTAAGTAAAAACAATGAAGACAAACATAGAAAAACATAACACATTATTTATGTTATGGGGGTAAAAACCATGGTGTGTGAGTCGATCATCACAAAGCTTGCACTCTCCTAAAATGTGCTTGGTCAAGGGCTTATCTCTATTAAAATATTATGACATTGTTAAGTACAACTTGGTTAAGGGATTTGACTAGGACCTTTGAAAATCTTGCCCTATTAGGAGCAACCTAGTTAAAGGACTTTAGAATACAAGTTGACGTGTCACCCTATTAGATGATTTAGTACAAAGAGTTAGATAGGGTTTATTAGAAATAGATAATATTGAGTTGGGGGATGTGAATCAGTATTCTACAAATGTTTGCCCACAATTGAATATTGTTAATTACTTAATAACATACATATGAAAGTAGACTAACAATGATGAATAGTAAATAAATCCATAGACAAAGAGAACTCATAACACTATATTTTGCTAACTAGGGAAACTTTGGACAAGGGAAAACCCTAGTAGGGATGGTACCCATAGAATGATCCATTGAACAAAAGAATCCTATTAAGGATATTGACCTTGTTAGGAGTCTATGAAATACATATAGTGTCTTAGTCCTTGTTAGAGGACTAGGCCCTATTAAAAGCCTCAACCCTATTAGGAGTTGCTTCAACCCTATTAGAAGTTGCTTCAACCCTATTAGGAGTTGGTAATACAAATTAAAAATGTATGCAAGAAGACCCCACTACCCAAACATGCAATTATACAATATAGTGCCTTATACAAAAGAGGTAGATACAAAAACCTCTTTATTTTTGACTTTTGTACTTGACATATCTTTGATCTTTCATCAAAATTCGCATCACATGACCTTCACATAAGTTTGCATATCACATACATAGTTCACATTTGCACCACACACTTCACAAGTTATGATTTCTTACTTATTAGCTTTCCTTTTTTTTTACAAAACTCTATCCAATCGACTTTCAAGCTTTCACACGCTTGACGTATTACAAAATCAAATTTTGCTAACATAGGGTTAACATGCTAGATGTCATCCCTAATTAGTTAAGCAATTATTTTGTTCCCAAAATGATTCCTCAACCTGTAATTATCTTTTTCTTGTCATGCTCTGTTCTTTCCTGTACATTGTCTTACTAATAAATAGCCTATAACTTATTCTGTACTATTCGTATTGATCTAAACTCTTGAAAACACTACCATGATTGTTTTTATTGACTATACCTAACTGCACATATGCCAAATATCTTTGTATAATTCACAATAGAAAAAACTATCTTTGTATTGCTAGTGAAACTATCTGACACTTAGACAATTGTGACAGTTTTCTATCTCTAACTATAGAATCTTCATCTATACCTTATGCCTTCCATTATAGAGATATATTTTTCCATAAATGACAACCCTAACTCATCCTACTTAGCCATATTTCCAATATTCTCCCCCTTTGGCATTGATGACAACATATGGAAAAATTGGATAAGTCCCAAAATGTTACACAAAGACTTTTTCAAAATTTAGCCTTCAAAACTTTACAAAATTACAAAAAATTGTGGATCATTACACTTATAACCATCTTTCCTTATATCTTCTAATAATACTATAATACTACTCCCCCTTAGTATATAATTGTTACTCTATAGAAATTTCTTGTACAGTTCTCCCCCTTTGACATCAATGACAAAGGTGTCAAAACTTATATTCATATCCAAATTTTGATTCATTATCTCCACTCTAGGCCATTAAGAGAGAGATACAGTCTGCAAATCTAACTATCAAACTTTTCAAATTCTTCTCCCATGTGTCTTTCATTCCTTCTAATATGTTGAGGATAGCGCATAATCCATAAGATGTAATCTCAACCGCATTTAGGTCTAAGTAAATAAATTTATCAAATGATGCCTTTGCTACTAGGAAATCCTCTAACTATTGCTCAATTGTGCTAACCTTTAGTGGTAAGTGTTCTCTCATAAGTGAGAACATTTTGATGATCTTCTCTTTGCTGACTTCTAGAAGACTTATTTCATCATAAGTCTTGCTGACTTGTTCTCAAATTCCTTCAATCTTGTTGATGCCTTGACTTCATCATTATTTTTCTTTTGCTCCTCATCAATGTCCTTGGTGAAATTAAAGGAAATGACACATTTTTCATATAATTCCTTTCCTTCAAGTTCACACCTTCTGAACTCCTTGAGGCAAGCATTAAGAACTCCTAAGTCATTTATGATATTTTGACATATAGTGTCAAACATTTGAGTATCATGATTTTCTTGTTCCTGAGATGTTGCCACCTCTAACAAATTTTTGAATTCAACATCGAATGCTTGAATCACAACTTTGGCTCTATCCTTTGGATTAGGATCTAGTGATTTCACTATTAATGTGCTTTGTAACTTTTTAGTTACATCCATAAGAGTTTTCTACAAACTCTTCACTTGCTTATTCTTGCTGATAATCTTGTTAAGCGATGATATCAACTCTGTTTGATCATCATCATCCAAACTTGTTAGTGCAGCTAGGGTGAGATATGTGTTTGGTGCACTTGCCATTTCATCCTCCTCTATTTTTTTCTTCCTTTTTTCTTCTTCTCTTTTCTTTTCCTCATCCTCTTTCTTATTATCTTCTTTCTTTCTTTTGATTTCTTCTTCCCCTTCCCTCTTCTCCTCTTCTTCTTCCTTCTTCTTCTTCTCTTCCTCTTCTTCTTCCTTCTTTTTGTTCTTTTCTTCTTCTTTCCCTTTCTTCTCTTCTTCCTCCTTTTTCTCTTCTGACTCCTTTTTCTCCTCTTCTTTTGATTTTTTTGGTTTTTTTCGTTCCTTCTCCATTTTCTTTCTTTCCTTTTCTTTCTTTCTTATTCTTTCTATTTCTTTACATTTTTTGCCCTTTTTTTCCTTCCTCTCTTCTTCTTTCTTCTCATCTTCTTTTCTCTTTTTCTCTTTTTCTTCATTCTTTCTCTTTTCCTCTTCCTCATTTGAGCTAGAGTAATCAATAATATTGCCAACAATGTAGGTACCAAGATCCTTAAAAGGATCTTCCTTATCTGTTATTGTTATCTATGTATTGTCTACTTGCATGGAGTTGATATTAATTATGATTTGTGGAGATCAGTCTAGCATCTTTGTATCCTCTGCCTCTATCATTTGTGCTACTGTAGTTGATTCAATAGACATAGCTCCCCCTAAAATCACACTTACGTTGGAAACTGAAGTCATGTATTTAACAATTGCTTCTTCTATCTCCTTGTTTACCTCTTCATAATTGCCTTCAATCAAAATAATAGCTCTTCTTTAATTTCTTAGTAGGGGTTCAATACCCTTCATTATATTCTATATGTCCTCATCACTATGGACTCCACAAAATTTCTTGATCAAATTCTCTGTAATACCCTTGTCTTCAGTAGTAACTCTTCTTTTCCTATTTACTAATCTATTATACAGATCTTTTGGTATCTTTCTCTAAATATCTTCAAACCTTTTATTCCTTATAATCATATTTCTAACTATAACATTCTCTAATTGTAGTCTATCCATATTACTACACATGCTATAATACTTATTCAATTAAATGATATTGTCTTTATTAATAATTTACATATTTAAATTTTCTACCTTGGGCTTCCAGGTCTTCTTTCCAACTAATGTCCTTGCTTCACCAACTACTTGTCTAGTTGGTCTATCTTCTATTTCCTCTTCATATTCTTCATCTAATTCTAATTCAATCATCTATAGTGTCTTTCTTCTCTTTCTATGTCCACTATATAATTACTTAGTTCTCTTCTTGCTAGTTGACTCAATATCTTGTTTAACCTTAGTGAGTCTCTCTAATTTTCTTTTGGTTGGAGGAGTAGTTGATTTCCCTTCTACTATCTATACTTCCTCTTCATCAATCCTTTTAACTAGTTGTGCATAGTGGGCTTCACTTGTGCTAGGATAGGATAAGGAACAATAGGTATCTACAAAGTAGATCATTCTATTATTACTCCTTCTATAGGTCCTTCCATAGAAATAGGTATGGCTACCAATACCTTATTTTTCCTACTTGCCTTCATCTCTAGGGCTATACCTTTTACTTCATTGAATTCTTCTCTGGTCATAACATATTCCTTCAAGATAACTTCTATCTTCTTATCTACCTTTTTCTTAATATACTTTCTATAAAGTTTAGTACAAACTTCTTTAATCTTTTCATCATAAGTACCCCATATAGGGTATTCTTTATCCCTATCAGGCTCTAGGATGATCTTTGCATAGCCTTCAACAAGATCTTCACTCATTTTATAGCCCATAGGGCCTACAATCTTAACTTTGGGTTCAACTAATCCCATACATGTGACATCAGTTTCAACCATAAGCATATGTCATTCTTGTATTTATCCACTAGTGATGGAGGGATCCTAAATCTCTTCTTCATCTTAGACTGGAAATTCTACATCATCTTGGTTATGTCTTCAACAATTCTTTCCTTTGATTGTCTTCTATAATGATTAGTAGTCAAATTCATTTTGCACTTTTTTCCATTCCATTCATGGTCTAACATACTTGGAAAATTTCTAATAACTTGGAAGAATAGGTTATTTATCAGTGATTCAAATCTAAAAACTGTACTCTTTGTCCTTTTCAACTTCTCAATATTGTCAAGCATCTATTGCTTTACAATTTTTTAGATATCGATCTTTTCCTTTTTCACTATCATTAGATATGTTGCATGTATAAATCTAGCATGTACAAAGTTCAACCTTGAACTATGGTTCATCTTATAGCCTATAATTTTGCTGATGATTCTTACACTATCTTCCTTAATCAGATCAATTCTCATGTTTTTACCATCTGACTTGGCCTTAAGATTGGTCTCAACCAATTTCTTCACGTTCTTCTCATTCACTTGATTGCTTCCTTTATTGCTTAATCCAATAATCCCATAGGTCATGTCATTATCAATCATTGCAGGGATGTCTCCTACCCAAAACATTCCTTCATGGATTATGCTCAAGATAATTCTACTCCATTCATAGTTATCAAACTCTGTGTAGAACATCTACCTCATAATATTCAATTCTTCTAAATGCTGAAAACCTTGTTTCAATGATAAATCATTGTTACATACCACATCGAAATCCTTGTGAATATCACTATCATCAATGGTATCAAACTTGTAGTGAATGTATGCCCTTACATCCTCTACATCCAATACATTTAATAAAACTTGTAAAAATAATCCCAAAGGATCATTTTCCATTGACACAAATGAGTGTTTCTTGAACTTGTACCTTGGCCTTTCACTTACATCACATATAGTAGGATTTTCCATCTTAACTGATTCATATATTTCCAAAACACAACTTAAAAATTCTATAAAATACCTGAGATTCATGTAACTTGGGCTTTCTTACTTCATGCTTGTAAATTATTCAAATTCTCCTTTACTTCATCCTCAAATAACTCTCAATTATTTCTTAATTCTTCACACGATTGAATGGTACTCAAAATCTTGTTTGCATCCTTTAAATCTTTTTGAATTAAACTTCATATTGATTGCACAACTATCCAATTCATAAACGATGTTCTTTGTTAACTAGTAAACTTTTTTTCATTCACACCACATTGTACGGTCTCCAAATTACTTGTACTCTTAATCAGAGCTTTCTTACTATCTGCTAATCCCATTTCTAAATTTGAAATGTCTAACTCAATCTCTAACCTCTGTTCCATCTTTTTGATACTCTGTCTTTGATAGATAAGTGCTTAATTCAAATAAGATGAATCCCACACAATGGTTGACTTCACTCTTTCATCAGGTGCATCAAAATACTATTCTTCTAAAGCCACATGTGAACTTGATGGATCATTTTATTTGTCAAATACTTCCTTGAATTCTTCAACATGCTCTTTAAGTGCTTCCTTCTGACTGTTATTGCCACTGTCATTCTTTCTGCCATTTTAGTTTTTGTTTCTTTTCTAGTTTGGGTTCTTATTGATGTTTCTCATATCCATTTTGCAAAACCTCACTGTGTCCAAATTTATTGCATAATTGACAGACAGGTGTACTCCTTCTCTAATTAGGTCCATTCTGATTGACTAGTGCTCTTTAATTCCTTGCCATGAATCCAAAGTTGTTACACTTATAACACACAATGTTTCTTCTTGTTCCATTATCTGCTTCTCCATTATTCGATTTTCTTGAGGATCTCCTTCTTTTATTACCTACAAGGTTAGTATCCCTAAACATTGTACTATTTCCATGATTACTATCAAACTTAGGTTTCCTACAATCTACTACTTTATGTCTAAAACCATGACAATTATAACAAAAGAAATTAGTAATAGTTTGAAAGACTTACCTATGCAATATCTCTTTATATGACCAACTTCATTACATATAAAACATCTACATCTGAATTCATGTCTTACTTCTTTAGGTAGTTCAACTCACTTTGTTTGTTTGGGTTCATCAAATTTCTTAGGTTGACTTACTTGCTCAACTTCTTTAGGTATTTTTTTAGACTTGTTTGGTTTAATCCTATTCTAATTATTCTCCTTAGATTCAGGGGTTTCAACAATTGGACTTAGTTCTTTTCTAGCTTTGTCTTTCTTTGTTAATTTTTCTCCAATAAGATATCTAATACCTTTCTTATCATAAGAAGATCTTTGATAGAATAATTGTTCATAAATTTTCTCACCAGTGGAATATAACTTCTCTAACTGTTGCTTAGCTTGAGTCAATTCTCCATTCAAAATAGTGTTGCACTTCTCTAATTTGACATGCTCTATTTTGATAGAATCTAATTTAGATGTCACTTGAGTCAAATGGGATATTAGATCCACGTTCTCAAATTTTAGATCTAATTCAATCTTGCTATCATCTTTCTTCAAGCTCAACTTTAGTTCATCAATCTTTAACTCATGTTTCAAAATCTGATTTTCTTTCTTTAGGGTTGCTACCTCATAACTATCATTATTCTTCTTGCTAGGTTCTTTTCTAGATTTGAGATGATCAATCTTGTCTTTTAGTTTACCAATATAATCTTTTTCATCTTCATACCTTTCTTTTAGGTTGTCTCTTTCTTCAGTAAGAAGATCAATCTATTCAAGGGATTCATTCATCAAGATTCCTCTTTAGTTGATCCATATTCACATAGATCTTACTCAACCTTTTAAGCCTCTTTTAAGTAATTTTTCTTTGATATCAATTAGTAGTGAAGTATTTGAGAAATAAAAATCCATAAAACTCAAAGAACACCTGCATGCAAGAACCTATCATAGAGAAGAAAAGACAAAGAAGAGGCAAGGGTTTTTCTTTGAAAATATGGAAAATCATAATGTCAGACTGAAAAAATGAAATAAAATTTATAATTGATCAATCCTTATAGAAGGAGATCTAAAACCTAAAAGGGAAACCCTAAGAGGTAAATGACATTAAATAATTACTAATTAATTATTAAATGGAAATGCAAGTGCATAAAGAGAAAACTTAAGAACTAAGAAAAGGTAATTTAATAAATTAAATTAAATTAACCCTTTACTCTAGCACCCCACTTAAGATGAGAAACAATGCATCTACAAATAAAAAAAGCAAGGAAACTACAATACTAAAAGCAAAGCTTTTGTCTCGACAATAAGGCTTGATGATGTACCCAATCACAACCAAATCTCTATGAAATAGAGAAATGGAGAAAATTGAGTAGGAAAAATCCTACTCCAAAAAGAGATAGAAAAATATACACAAATGAAATATCTCAAGAGACTCTCTCAAGACCATAAGTTCAATGAAACCACCCATGATAGAGGATTGAGACTCCATAGCCTCCATAGAATGGAAAAACTCCTATGTTGATGAACATTCCAATGTGGCTTCAATCTAAAAGAAACAAAGGCATTGGACAAGGAGGGTGAAACCCCTGAATGTAAGGTGAAGTTGGAAGTCCTAGCTAATACTCAAAGAAGAATGCATGAGAATACTAAAATGGAATCTCTAATGGAGGTGGGATAAAAGGTATGCTGAATTTTTCATCAGAGAGGAGATGTGTGTCCTCTAATATATCCTCAATAACTATAGTAGGTGGCTCAATGACTGGAGCTACAATGGTAGGAAATGCTGAAGAGTAATCCTATACAATAGATGGAATCTAAATAGGAGGTGGAGGTATAGAAGTCACAAAAATGGTATCAAGAACAACACATAAGTTCAAGTGACCCAACTTCACCTCAATAGTCTCTTGTGAAGAAGGAGAGAGAGTATCCGATAGTGGAGATGGTGGAACAAAATGAGAGAAAGAGTATAGGAGAGAAGAGTGGTCAATAGTCATAGTAGCAATAATATTGTCTATCTCACTATCTCTAATGTGCATTGAATCTTGTGCAAACTCAACTATCTTCTATGTCCCACTGTGTGTAATCAGATAAATAGAGAGATAGTTTTAGGACAAAGATGGAACACATAATACATCATGAAATATACCATCGTTAATGTCAATAGAAATTTTTTCCACATATAGTAATAACAATGTTTTTCCCCATCAAAATGTGTGGAGTAGGAGAAGCCTCAAAAGAAGAGAACAAATCTTGAGAAGATGCCATATGGTGTGAAACCCCTAAATCAAGTAACCATCTAGAAGATTGTGGAGTAGTAGTTGCACATAATGCATGACCATTTCCTATATCTTTACTATCTGACTGAAATGACAATGATGAAGAAGATTTGTGAGAAGTAAAAGGAATATCAATGTTTCTCTTTAGAAGGAGAGTTTCCAAAAATGAAACCTATTTGGCATAGCCATCTAACTTCTTCTCATGGAAATGTGAATAATCATGATTGGGCTTATCTTTCTGGCTTTGGTTTATCCCCCTTAGGAGCAGGTGGAACTGATGTGATTTGAGGGCTAGAATCAATCTGAGACTTTATAGGATGTGACTTCTATTTCTTCTCATTCATCCTAGAATATGGCCAAGTTATTAATGCATAAGTTTGTGACCTTGTGAGAGAATCTAATTGAGAGAGCTTAGCTTTCTCTCAAGTCAAACGATCACAAAAAAAATTAAAGGATGGCATGATAAATCTAGTACCCAAAGAATCCTTGGTGGAATAGAAGGTAGAAGCAAAAAATTGAAAGTTTCCATGAGGCTTAGAAAGAATCAAGTATATGCACTCATTGTCAATCTTGGTTTTCCCACAACCCTACAATGAAGATCTCTATTGTTTGAAATTCATCAAGAATTCCTCAGTGGAAGGAAAATAATCTATACAAGAGAGGTAAGCTCTGCCTCAATCTATAGTTCCTTGAACTCATTCACTAATACCAAACAAGTCATCAAGCTTGCTCCACATAGCTAGAGGGGTATTGCACCCATCAAGATGAAAATGTAAACTATCAAATACCTAGAAAGAAATCAACCCCATTTCTCATCCATCTTGTTCCTATGCTACATGACCTCAAGAGGCCTCTATAAAATTGGGTGTACTACATCTAAACAATACCACAACCCTTTCGGCTAGAGAAGTCATGTCATTGGGGACTTTCATGTGTGATAGTTATGAGGGGTCATAAGTTCTAGACAAGAAGAGGTGTTGGCCATTATTTTATAAGGTATTGGATTTTATTTTGAAAGATTTATGGTTTACTAATGTAAATAATAGAAAAAATAATACAAAACAACGCCCAAAATGCAAAAAACTAAACCCCAACTTTTAGAAGGAATGCGTAAACAAGAAAAGAGAAAAAAGATTCAATTTGAGAATCACATATACCTTTTTAAAATGCTGATGAAGATAATAGATAATCTAGATAGTTCTTGAGAAGAGTTTTTAAATAATTCTTTCGGATTGGAAAATGGAGCTAAAATAGGCAATTTATGCCCCCAGGAAGATAGAGAGCATCATTTGAATTCAAGAAAAAATATATGTACCAAACTAGAAAAAAACCCAAAAAGACTTTCATCATCATGTGCATCTTAGAATCATATTTCCAACGCTTCTTTTGGATCCAAAAAATGCCTCCATATACTCAAGTTAGAGCCAAAAAACTAATAGGGCTTTTGTATAACAAATAATTTATTTTTAAACTACACACAAATGGAAAAAGGGCTAAACCCCCCCTAGTTTCTGATAGGACCATGAGTTGGGTGAGGCTCGGGCGGTGAGTAGTTAGCAATGGTGGTAGGGTGGTGGTGCTGAAGTGATGCAATTTGAGTGGAGGATGAGCTACGGTGTTTGAAGTGCGACATGTTCTTAGTGACAGCCAATAGTGACTCTTCTAACCACAAGCAACATAATTCTAACCATTGTGTCATTTAATAAACTGTAGCAATTTGAATTGCCACTTTTTAAATTTTCTATTTAAAAAAATTATCATAGTCACATTGTTATGTGTGCTAGTGGCTGTATAACCTTGGAATGAAATTTGTTTTTTCCTACCCTGTCAACATTGTCCAAAATTGATAAATTTAATATGAAAATAGTAGTTTGGACATCTTCTAAATCTAACTATGAAGTCTATTTGGCCTCAAAGTGGTTCAAAAATAAGAGATCCACCTATTTTCATATAAAATACCTAAAAAAAACTAGATCTATTCTGTTAGACCCTTGTTCTTCTTTTTCTCCAAATAAGAACAAGCTACAAGAAGTCATTCTATGATACCATGAAGGATTTGAGAAATACACATCTACAAAGCTTGAAGAATACCTACATGCAAGAACCTATCACAGAGAAGAAAAGAAAAATAAGAGGCAAGGGTTTCGCTTTGAAAATATGGAAAATTATATTATTAGACTAAAAAGATGAAATGAAATTTACAATTGATCAATCCTTATAGAAGGAGGTCAAAAACCTAAAAGGGAAACCCTAAGAGGTAAATGGCATTTACTAATTACTAATCAATTATTAAATGGAAATACAAGTGCATAAAGGGAAATCTTAAGAAGGGAGTAAAGGAAACTTAATAAATTAAATTAAATTAACCCTTTACTATAATAGTTAGAAATAGATAATACTAGGTTGGGGGCAGGGGGGGGGGGGGGGGGGGGCGGCAGGGGGATGAATATTGTTAATTACTTTATCAAATACATATGAAAGTAAACTAAAAATGTTGAATAGTAAATAAATCTATACACAAAGAGAACTCATAACACCATATTTTATTAACTGGAAAGCCTTGGTGGGGATGGTACCCATAGAATGATCCACTAAAAAAAAGAATAATGTTAAAAATATTGACCCTGTTAGGAGTCTATGAAATACATATAGTGTCTTGATTATTGGTAGAGGACTAGGCCCTATTAAAAGCCTCAACTCTATTAGGAGTTTCTTTAACCCTGTTAGGAGTTGTTAATAAAAATTACAAATATATGCAAGAAGATCCCACTACCCAAACATGCAATTATACAATATAGTGCCTTTATACAAAAGAGATAGATACAAAAAACTCTTTACTTTTGACTGTTGTACTTCACATATCTTTGATCTTTCATTAGAATTCACATCACATGGCCTTCACATAAGTTCACATATCACATACATAGTTCACATTTGCACCACACACTTCACAAATTATGATTTCTTACTTATACCTTTCCTTTTTACAAAACTCTATTTAGTTGGCTTTCAAGATTTCACATTCTTGGCATATTATAAAATTAACTTTTTCTAACATAGGGTTAACTTCTAGGATGTCATCCCTAATTAGTTAAGCAATTATTTTATTCCCAAAATAATTCCTCAACCTGTAATTACCTCTTTCCTTCCATGCTCTATTCTTTCATATATACTATCTTACTAATAAATAGCCTATAAATTATTCCATATTGATCTATGTTCTTGACCATGTCGTCATGACTATCTATAGTGATCATACCTAACTGTGCACATGCCAAATATCTTTGTAGACTTTGCAATACCAAAAACTGTCTATGTATTGTTAGTGAGACTATCTAACACTTAGAAAATTTTCTATCTTTGACTAAAGAATCTTCATCTATACATTATGCCTTCCATTCTAAAGGTATATGTTTCCATAAATGACAACCCTAACTCATTCTACTTAGCCATATTCCCAATAGGGTCCACGCTCGATGAGATTTACTATTGTAGAGATAAGTAAACAATAGAGGTATGATCTAATGAATTAGCTACTACACTTAGCTTGAATATAGATCCCTTTATCACTTCTTTGAATTGTTTAAAACTATTCTTTGCATTCTCTCAGCTTTTCAATTTCAAACACAATCACTTACATGCTTGGCACTTTTTGCTCTCTCATATGATCTCTCTTATTTTGTTCGGACTCACTAGTTTCTCCTCAACACACTAGCTCTTTATCTATGAGTTCAATTTGTTACTCTTTCTCACTTTGAGATTATGATTAACTCAGCTCTCTTGGCTCTCTAGATAATCAATAAACATTCTAACCTCTCTTTGGACAATGCTCTCTTTTATAATCTCTTCTCTTTCAACTTTGAAACTCTAATTCATGAATTCAAAATTTGAACTATCAAGCCTACTCCTAGATTGAATTCTCATTGCTATCTTATGTTTCTCTTGTCACATGTTGTTATTAAGAATGAATTTTGATGTTATTCCTATGGGGTAGTATTTGATAATTATTGGAGATATGATACAAAGGTTGCGTGTTGCATTCATGACAAAGTTTGTAATTGATGTCAACATACTAGTTATTCTGTGAAGATTGGCAACACAAGAGACATCATTTGGTTTTGCAAGGATCAAAGAATGAAGTTGATTTTATTTGGAATTGGGATAATGTTCTATAGAGTTTCCTAATGATATTTTTAAGTCTGCATCTAGAAAAATGAAGATAATGTTAAATTATTTAACATTTATTGAAGGCAACATTTAGACAAAGTTTTTGGTTGAGAAGTTGCTGATATTTTGATTGTTTCTAATAACCATGATAGAATATGGTTAAGAAAGGTTGTGAAAAGGTAGACGAAATGATGAAAATGATGTGGTTAAGTGAGAAAAGTAAGATGTTCATTGAGTCAAGAGTAATGAAGACTATGAGCCAACAACTTTTTGGTAATTGTGAAAAGTTGTAATATTCTAATGTAACATGTAAATGTAATCTCTTAAGATGGTCTTATATTATAATTATAAATTCAAAAAGCCTCAAGGCCAACTCAATAATTAGTTTTAGGACTTGGTATAAAGGAGAGGTCATTTTCTTGGGGTTAATGACATGAAATGTGATTGTGATATCCAATGCAGATATTTGTGTAATGTGAGTATGTGAACTTGTATGTGAGATCTAGTGAGCCTGATAAAGAACATCTTTTGATAAGAGAAGTGTTTGTTATAACTGAGGCACAATGAGCTCACAATGAGACTATATTTGGAAAAATAAATTATTGTTGTACAGTTGTATACTGATATTATTTTGACAATGATAGTACTAAGGCTAGTTAGAGAGTGATTTTGACAGCCTTTCCCTAAAGTTGTTTTGACAATGGGTCCTTCTTCCTTCCACAACTCCTAATAGGGTTGGCACAACTCTTAATAGGGTTGGCACAACTCTTATCAGGGTTGGCACAACAACTCTTAATAGGGTTGGCACAACTCTTAACAGGGTTGGCACAACTCTTAACAGGGTTGGCACAACAACTCTTAATAGGGTTGGCACAAATCTTAATAGGGTTGGCACAACTCTTAACAGGGTTGGCACAACTCTTAATAGGGTTGGAATATCCTAACAAGGATTCAAATTTTTCTAATAGAGAGTTATATGTATTGAATGTATTTCCTTAACTCCTAACAGGGTCCATCCTCTTACAAGGAACTTATATATTAGTACATTATTTTGTGGGCACCATCCCCACTGGGGTTTTCCCTAGTTAAAAAATTTGGTGTTATTGTGTATGGTGATCTTTCTACGATTGTTGCATCTACTATTTATATGTTATAAAATTAATAAGAATATTTATAATTGTTTTAATTGCATAACTAATTCATCCCCCCTCTCAGTTATCTTGGTGGACTTTACTTTCTAACAACTGGTATCAGAACTAGGTTCTTGAAGGAAATTATTAACATTTTAAGGAGATCTATGACACAATTTAAGAAATAAAGTCTAAAGTTTTATGGAGTTAACTATGACAATTGGAAGGAAAAGATGAAGACACATTTACTATGCATGGGTCTGGGATATTGGTTGATTACTGTAAAGAAAAAGGTTGTGATTGAAGAAAATGATCTTGAAACTTGTGATGAATCTCAGAGAGATGTATTCATGCTCAATATGATTGCAAGAGAAGCTCTACAATCAACTCTTCCTAAAACTAAATTCACTCAGGTAAAACATTTGAGACTTTGTCATGAATTTTGGACTTCTTTACAAAGTATATTGTGAAGGTGATAATCATGGCCATAAGGTTATACTAGAAAATTTGATATATATGACTATATAAAGATGATAAAATGATGAAAGATGAATCTCTTAGAAGTTATTTTGGAAGAATAACATAAATTATTGGAGGAATTAAGACATGTGGAGAAGAAAAATCTGAAGATGAGATTATATGGAAGACACTAAAGACTTTGACACCCGTATTAAGAAAAACAACACAAATTATTGAACAAGTTATTCCCTTTACAAAAACTTTTACCAGAGAGACCCTTCATGGAAGATTATAGTTAGGAGATAAGTGGATGAGATAGAGTGGAGAATTTCCTAATGTTGAAATTGCTTTCAATGCATTTAGTGTTCACCCTACATTGATGAGGAGTGCAAGTACTAATGGAGATTATGCTAGTAGTAGTTGAACAAGAGTGAAAGAAGAAAAGAATATTGAGGAAGGACTTTCCTTATGAAAAGAGAACCTAAATGTAACAAAATATTTAAATGTTAGACTTGTAATGAATAGTGTCACTATTCTTCTAAGTGTCCTAAGAGAGTGAGAAAGAATAGAAAGCACTTAAAATCAAGAAAGCCTAAGGAATATTTTTTTGCAAAAGATGATGATAATGAGTTAAATGAAGAAATCTTGAGTGATAGCAATGATGAAATAAAATTTTTTTCTATTAAGGAAAAAAATCCCTAAAACAAAAGAAATTAGAGATGGAAAAGTATTAGTGTCACAAGTTTAAAAGAAGAAATCTAATTGGAATATTCATAGTAGTTGTTCCCATCACATGATGATAGATATGAATAAGTTTTTTGAATACAATAGCTATGATAGAGGAATTTTTAGAGTTGGAAATAATGTAGCCTTTCAAATAAAAGGATAAGGATCTATTACACTTGATGGAAAGACTAAAATTGATGATGTTTATTTTTTTGATGGTTTGAAACATAATCTTTTGAGTGTTGGACAACTAGTGGACAAGGGTTATTAGTTGCAGTTTACTAAGAAGACTTGCACTATCAGAGACAAATATGGTTCATTGATTGGTACTAGTACAAGGACAAGAGGTAATGCATTTTAGTTGAATCATACTGATATGAAATTCTTACTCGCTAAAGTGGATGATAGTTGGTTATTACATAAGAGATTTTGTCATATCAACTTTGATAATATTATGAAGGTTACTACTACACTTGTAGTTAGAGATTTTCCTAAGATTGTAAAACCTGCTAATATGATGTGTAAGGAATTTGAAATGGAAAAATAGAAAAAAATTACATTTCCCAACAAGAAGTTTACTACATCAATAAATTTGGAGATTGTGCACACAAATTTGAGTGATCCTACTAAGACAAAAACATTCGATGGTAAAAGGTGTTTGTGATTCTTGTTGAAGATTTCACCAGAATGATGTGGGTAGGATTTCTTAGACAGAAATATGAAGCTTTTGAGAAATTCAATATATTTAAGTATAGAGTTGAAACTGAATTTGGCTCAAAGATTAAATATTTGAGATTTATAGAGGTGAAGAGTTTACTTCAAATGAGTTTAACAATTTTTCTGAAGAAAATGACATTAAAAGACAACTTTAAACTTGATGCAGGAGCATCTTGGGTTGCCTTGTAATCTTGCTCATTTTGTGCATTCTACTTATTATTGCCAAGTTACAATAGTTCCCAAGTTTTCTAGTATTGGTTGAGCTTGTTAGCATGAATGATGATGATACTACTTTGGGGGAGTATCCTAAGCATTGGAACGTATTGACATGTTGCATTCATGACTGTGTTGGTCATTGATGTCAACATAGTAGTAAGTTTGTTAAGATTTCTAGAGTAACAGACAAAGATATTAGTTGTATAGAGAAGGCTTTTCTTTTCTAGTGATGCATGGTCATGGACATATTCATCACTATATTCTGATGATGTGGTTCAATGCACAACACATAAGTCAAAGACATACGGGAGTTGTACCTGATTTACAAAGAGAAGTATAGAAACAAAGCATTAGGAAAGTGCTCAATCCTTGATGTTTTTTCACTATCTTACATCTGACATGCAATGAAGAGATGTGCAATCAACTAGTGATAGAGGATAGTCTATTAGTGATGTCAGAAAATGCACAAGCCTTAGTATCACATGTGTGAAGTTTTGTATAAACTATGAGTAGGCAGTGCTATTATGATTGTAATTAATTAATTATCTTATTATAATTAATTGGGAAAGCCTCATGGTCAATGCAAGGAATTATTTTGAAGACATGGTATAAAGGAAAGATGTTTTCCTTGTTTGAAATAAGAATCAAGCATTGTATGAATTGCGAAGTGTGAAAATGAGCAGAGTGTTTTACTAAATATGAGTAAGTGATCCAAGGGATTATTGGATGCAAGTTTTTTGATCTGGTTACAAGATCAAAAGGAGAAAAATTTTGGTTCATAGGACAAAGGAAGGAAGTATTATTCATTTCTATTATTCTAAAAGGAATAATACAAAGATCATTTGGATAGTGGGTTCATTGGTCTTAACCTTGAAGTTGTTTGGGTAGTGGGTCCAGCTATCTTCCACAACTCCTAACAAGGTTGCAATCTCCTAATAGGGATTGATGTGTATTGAATGATTGTTATATACTCCTAATAGGGTCCATTTGTTAGAAATAGGAATTATTGAGGTGGGGGTTGAATTTGTAATCTACAAACTTTAGTCACCAACTGAAATTATTCTTTATTTTGAACCATACATAACAAAGTAATAAAGTAATGCTGAATAGTAATAGAAGCCATGCACAAAGATAACTCATAACACCATATTTTGTTAACTAGGGAAAACCCTAGTGGGGATGATACCCACTAGATAATATACTTATATATAAGTTCCTTCTTAGAGGATGAACCCTGTTAGGAGTCAATGAGTAAATTAAGTATAAGGAGTCCTTGTTGGGAGACTTTGAATCCCTATTAGGAGATTCCAACCCTATTAGGAGCCATGCCAACCTTGTTAGGAGTTGTAGTATAGTAAATGCAAGACAAGCCCATTACCCAAATGTGCACTTCCAATTACAAGAAGAGCTCACTACCCAAACAAGTAATCAGACTTCTAGAATATAGATTTTTTCTCAGCCCAATCTTGGATCACAAAATAGCTTCACAAACTTTGCATATATCACTGTCACAAAAGCTCACATACAATTGCTCAACATCACAACTACACAAATCCACTTTTCATCGCAAGATGTCCTTTGCATAAATACCATGTCTTTACAGAAATTTTTGCTAGGTCTGCTAAGACCACAATACACTTTACCAACTTAGAGTAAACATCTAGGATGTTGGCCCTAATTGGACAAGTAATTATTTTTTAAACAAAATAATTCCTTTCCTTCAATTCCATTGTCCTATTTCACTTAAAACATGAATGTCTCTTTTCCGTATAGTCCATACTAACTTTTGAGGTTATACACGTCATCATCAACATGTATACTATCTCCATCTAAATTTTCTAGCTATAATATGACATTAGCAACAAGCTATAAAAAAAATAATACACTGTTGTATACCAAATTCCATACTTAGGCAGTTTTTTGATTACCAAAAGCTACGTATCTTTATTTCAAAGGTTTCCTACAAACATGTACATCATGTGTTTCCATAAATTACAACAATTACATATCTCCATTAGCCAATTTTCAAAACCATCCTCTAACAAGGAATATTTATATTAGTACATCATCTTGTGGGTACCATCCCCACTAGGGTTTTTCCTTTGATCAAGGGTTTCCCTAGTTAAGATATCTAGTGTTATTGTGTATGAGTATCTTGTTGCGGTTTCTAATTATATTGCTCATATGGTTAAGTATGTTTAAGGTTGATAATTGTGATAATAGTTGTATAACTAATTCACCCTCCCCCCCCCGCCCCCTCCCTTAGTTGTATTGGTGGATTATATATTCTAACAATTGGTATCAGAGCAACAGGTCCTTGAAGGAAAATCTTAATAGCTTTGGGAGATCTATGGAGAATCTTTTTAGAAGGATAGTCCTAGATTTGATGGGGTCAACTATGATAGTTGGAAGGAGAAGATGAAGACTTATTTCTTATGTATGGGTCTAGGTTACTAGATTTTGACAAAGAATGAGAATACCATTGTGAAAGAAGAAAAGCTTGAAAGAATGCAGTGAAATAGAGGGAGATCTATTCATGTGTAACATGAGAGAAAGAGAACCATTACTATCACCCCTTCCTAAGAATGATTACATTTAGTTAAAGTCACTTCAAATATCTCATGAAATTTGGAAAGCATTAGAATCTACTTTTGAAGGTGATACACTTGCAAAGAGAATTAGATTGTAGAATTGGATATGTGCATTTCAAGATGTTAAAATGATGGAAGATGAATTTGTAAGAAACTATATTGGTAGAATATCAAAAATTATTTTAGGAGTTTAGTTTCATGGTGGAACCAAGGAAGAATATGAGGTAGTATTCAAAATCTTGAAAAGTTTGGGGCCACCATTCAAGCAAGTAGCTCAGGTGATTCAGCTATTGATACCCTACACTAAGGATTTTACCAAGGAAATGTTGCTTAGAAGATTAGTAGCTACATACATAGATCTAAGAAAATTTGGAGATCTAGAAAGAGTGGAAATAATTTTTAGTGCCCTTAACATTTGACCTAATCTGATAAGGAGTGTAAGCACACATGGAGATTTTACTGGTAGCAACAGATTTGATGAAGAAAAGAAGATTGAGGAAGGTATAGCCCTTCTTGTGAGAAAAGAAAAATATTGTAAGAAAATATTTAAATGTTGGACTTGTGATAAATTTGGTCATTATGCATCTAAATGTCCTAAAAGACAGAAAAATTATAAGGAAAAGTTTAGACCTAGGAAACCCAAAAAGCTGTTTGTATGCAAATGAAGATGAAGAGTCTAATGAGAGAGGTCATAGTGAAAGTGATGATTAATTGGGATTTGTGGCTATCAAGAAAGATGATCTTGATAGAGAAATTAGAGAAGAAAGAGCTCTAGTTTCCCAAGTCAAAAAGAAATCTGATTGGATAATTGACAATGGATGTTCACATCACATGACTGGTGATATATATAAGTTTGTTAAGTTCAGGAATCATGACAGAGGTATTGTTAGAGTTGGTAATAATGTAGCTGGTCATATAACATGAATTGGATCCATTACTCTTGATGGTAAAACTAATACTGATGATGTTTATTTTGTTGATGGATTGAAGCATAATTTGTTAAGTTTTGGATAGCTAGTGGACAATGATTGTCAGTTGCAATTCACTAAGAAGACCTACATTATCAAAGAAAAAGATGGTAAGTTGACTAGAATAAGCACAAGATCCAAAGGTAATGTATTATAGTAGAATCCTATTGAAATGACATGTTTGGTAGCTAAAATGAACAACAATTGGTTGTGGCATAGAAGATTTTGTCACATAAATTTTGATAATATTGTAAAAATTAGTAGTACATTTGCAATCAAAGACTTGCCTAAAATAATAAAGCCTACTAATGTTGTTTGTGAAGAATGCATTTTAGCTAAACAAAAGAAAGTATAATATCCTAGTAAGAAGTTCACCACCACTTGAGTGGTCCTTTAAGAATAAGAAGATTCTATGATGAAAGGTATTTTATGATTTTTGTTGATGATTTCACTAAAATGATGTGGGTAGCATTTCTTAAAGAGAAATCAAAATCTTTTGACAAGTTTAAGATATTTGAGAATAGAGTTGAGAATGAATCTGGTGTTAAGATAAAGTGTTTGAGATCAGATAGAGTGGGGAGAGTTCACCTCTAGAGATTTTAACATGTTTTATAAAGACAATGGAATCAAAAGACAACTATCCTCACCTAGAACACCTAAGAAGAATGAGATTCTTGAAAGAAGAAATAAATCAGTAGCAAAGACATCAAGGGAAATGTTGTTTGAGAATGATATTTCTAAGACATTTTGGAGAGAAGCAATCAATACAATAATATACACTCTAAATAGAGTACAAATCATAAAAGGTATGAGCAAGGCACCTAATGAATTATGGTTTGGTCATTCACCATTAGTTAAGTATCTCAAAATATTTGGAAGCAAATGTTACATTAAGAGAGAAGATGACATTGATAAGTTTGATCCAAGAAGTGATGAAGGTATTTTTCTTGGCTATTCATTGAAAAGCAAGGCACACGAATGTTTTAATCATAGAACTAAGAAAATAGTTAAATGCACAAATGTTAAGATTGATGAAAAGATTGGAACTAAGGAAAAGATGGTAGGTTATAACTCTAATGAAGAAGAAGAAATTCAAGAATTGGTAAAATTAATGTTGAAATATTCTTTGAGACTAACAATGGTTTTTAGAATGATGTTGAGGAAAGAGGAGAACAAAGTTCTAAACCAAGAAATGAGAAAGAGTTCAGATGGCAACTCCCAACTCTAGCAAAAACATGACAAAGAATCACCTTCATGAGTAGATAATTGGGAGTAAAGACAAAGGTATGGTGACAAGAAACAAAATTAATGAAGAGATATGTTTGATTTCTCAAGTTGAACATAAGAGTATAGATGAAGCATGTAAAGATGATCATTAGATTCAAGCAATGAAGAAAGAATTACATCAAATAGTGAAGAATGAAACATGGAGTTAGTTCCTCGACCAAAAGATAAGAATGTGATAGGAACCAAATGGGTATTCAGAAATAAGATGAATGAGAAAGGAGAAGTTGTGAGAAAGAAATCTAGACTTATATGCAAAGGTTATTCATAACAAGAAGACATAGACTATAAGGAGACATATGGCCTTGTAGCCAGAATGGAAACACTAAGAATGTTCTTGTCTTATACAATAAATAAGAAGTATAAGGTTTATCAGATGGATGTTAAATCAACTTTCTTGGATGGAGAAATTGAAGAAGAGGTATACATTGAGTAGCCTAAAGGATTCCCTTTGACAAAAGACAAAGACATGTTATGTAAAGTAAAGAAAGCTCTATATATTCTAAAGCAAGCTCCTAGAACCTGGTATGAAAGGTTAGATAGATATTTGGAAAAGCTTGGATTTTCTAAAGGTATGATAGATAGTAACTTGTATTTGAAAGAAATTGAGAATGGTTTTTTGATAATAGTAATATTTTTTGATGACATCATATTTGGAGGTAATGACGAAGCAAGTGATAAGTTTGCTGAAGAGATAAAAAATGAGTTTGAAATGAGCATGATAGGAGAAATGAAGGTTTTCCTAGGATTATAGGTTGTACAAAATAGTGATGGTATTTTCATTTCACAAGCTAAGTACTTGAAAGACTTGTTGAAAAGGTTTAGATTAGAAAGTTTTAAACCTGTTGGTACACCTATGACAATTAGTCATAAGTTATCTAGCAAAGATGAGACACCTACATTAAAGTAGGAGAAGTATAGATCCATGATTGGAGGTTTGCAATATCTGACTCACACCATACTAGATACAAAAAATGTAGTTATAATTGTAGCTAGATTTCAAGCTAATCCTAAGGAGTATCATTATCTAGTAGTAAAGAGGATATTCAAATATTTGAAAGGAACATTTGACTATGGAATTTGGTATGATAGATTGAGTGATTTCCCTCTATGTTTATATATTGATGTAGATTGGGAAGGCTATATGGATGAAAAAGAGAGCACCAATGATGGATCATTTTTTCTTGGAGGAAGATTGGTTTCTAGGCTAAGCAAGATGCAAGATTGTATTTCATAGATTATAGCTAAAGCAGAGTATGTTGCAGTAGCAAATAAGTGTAATCAAGATATGTGGATGAAGCAAATATTGAAGGATATCAAGATTGAGTTTGAAGAACCTATTATCATATACTATGATAACACAAGTACAATGAGTATGTCTAAGAATCATTTATTTCACTTTAAGACTAAGCATATATCTATTAAGTATCATGTGCTAATAGAGAAAGAAGCAAAAAAATTAGATTATAATAGAGTATGTAAGTACTAAAGATCAAACTATAGATATATTTATGAAGCCTTTACCTAAAGATACATTTGAATGCTTGAGAGGTATGCTTGGGGTTATGCCCCCGCCTACTTCTGAGTAGATGATTGCAAAAAGTGCATCAATCCAATGGTACAGAGCACTTTTGTTAGACTTGACTAAATGCTAGTGCTTCCTATATGGGGGTGTATCTAAAATGAGATAAGTCATTGAGGGCTCTTGGTATTTGGTTTTGAATACTGTCTTTGGACACTCGAGTTGGTTGAAGACTTGGAGCAATTTACTAACAATTGGGATTTAACAATTGGTGTATTGTCATATTAAGGCCTTTGACATTGATTTCAATGAGATAGAATATACATGGAAAATATCTCCTAAGTAATCGGGGAGAAGAAATCCTAAGTATGAATGGGAAATTTGTACCTGAATGGGGGAGAGATATCTCTTTAGGGAGATTTAAAAAGATTCATGTAAGGAAGTAGGAATATATCTAGGAGATATGCACCTGATGTATTGTGAGTTGTTTACTATGAACAAATGCTGTTGATCCTAAAGAAGAAGAAGAACCATGCAATATTCTAGAGGATTTTAGACTTGATTAATGAAGAGGATTTGAAAAGATGAGAACAACAATAGAGTATTGTTTTTGTTTTCTTGGAACTTAGATATTTTTCATCTATATTGCCATCAATGCCAAAGGGGGGGATTGTTAGCATGAATGTTGATGATAGTACTTTGGGGGAGTATTATACACATTGGAAAGTAATGACATGTTGAATTCATGACTGTGTTTTTCATTGATGTCAAAATAGCAGTAAGTCTATGAAGATTACTAGAGTAGAAAATAGAGATATTAGTTGTATGAACAAGGTGTTACTTGTCTGGTGATGCACAATCATGGACATGTTCAACACTATGTCCTAATGACATAGTTCAATGTGCAACACATAAGTCAAAGAATTATGAAAGTTGTACCTAATTTATAGAGAGAAGTATAGAAATAAAGCATTAGAATGTTGATCTCAGATTGGTTTTGACAAGTGAGTGTCAACACACTTAAGTTATTTACTTAGTTCATGCCAAGTAAGTAATATATGCCAACCACATGTAAATAATAGACCATGCTGAGTTCATAGTGAGTGTCGAGCCACTCATGTGCTGGGTAATTCAAGAACCGAGTGAATAGTAGATGCCGAGTGATATAGGTGCCGAGTCATAATAGAAAGATTAGTGTATGTTGAGCATCTGAGACTTCAGATACCGAGTAAGACAGTTTTGGCATATTTGTTTGTAAAGGCACAAACAACTATGTAAACTATTTTTGAGCCAACTTAAGGATGAATTATGATATATTGGAGATAGGGATGAATCTCAAGTTGGATTCCTAAAGCAATTACATGAAACCAATCAAAAAATGGGGAAAATTAAGCAGAAAGATAGATGAATCTTAGCCATAGATTCATACCTAACCATAAGTCACTAGAGTATTCTTAACGAGGACAAAACCTAAACTTACAATGAATATTGAAGGAGCAAAGAGAGAAATTTGCATGTGAAAATAGAGCATTCATGGTGGCTAAGGAGTTATGAAGTAAGATTACATTGCAAAATCATTTAGAGTAGAACATAGGATAAAGAAGAGTATACAACAAAGAGACATCTGATTAAGAAGGATCAAGGAGACATTTTTTAGAGGTGATCTATTATCAAGCAATCAAGTGCTAACCACAAGATCAACGTTGAGACATTCTAATTGGTGATTTTAGTCAAAATCTCTTAACAAAGTAGTCCTAATAGGTTTTATTTGAAATCCTTTAATAGGGTGCTTGCTTAGTTGTGAGTTAAAGTCCTTTAGCAAGGCACACTTCTAACAAGGTGTTGAAATCCTCTAATAAGGTGAGACCTAATAGTCTTTGTAAGCCTTTAATAGGGTATACCTTTTAGAGGGTAGATCATGTTTCATGGTCAAAATATTTTAACCTTAATTGGATACACTTTATTACTATAGTAGTGAATATTTGTGGGTGTCATCCCCAATGTAGTTTTACCTTCTCACTTGGAGGGTTTCTGGGTAATCATATATGGTGTTATGTGTGTGTGAATGTTTACTTTCTTACATCCTTTACATGTTATTTAAGTTTGTACATTAAATGTATAAGATGGATGTGTGGTAAAATTTTTATGGGTCCAACTTTAAACTACTGATTCAACACCACCCGCGCCCCCTTCAGAAGTTTACCTTTCCTATTATAATTCCAACAATTGTTATCAAAGATTTTTTCTTTGAAAGAAAAGCTTTGCAACTTTGAGGAAAATCTTGAAATGGAAGTCTACAAGTTGGGAAAGACTATTTCAAATTAGAAGATTGAAATACGTCTCATTCTAAATCAACTAAATGAAGTAAGAGAACTAAAGAAATCCTTGAAGAGAAGGAAGGAAATTTATATTGCAGAGAATGACATAAAATATAGAGAGATAGATACTACTAAGGTATTTGAAAATGGAGACTCCAATGAATTTGATGCATCCATTGCTGATCTAATGGAAATGAATAGAGCCTAAGCTAAGAAAATTAGAAATCTCAAGTTAGAGCAAGAATCACAAGCCATATTGCTATGTGAGGTGACTAAATAGAAGAAGAAAGCCATGGAAGATAAAGCCATGATTGAAGATGATAAAAGATTTTTGGCCAATAGACTGGAAGAGAAATCATTAGAACTAACCAAGATTTCCAACATTTAATTGGATACTCTAAGTCAAATGATGATGCCAACTATGAGCTAAATGTCAAGGACATTGAAGTTGTAGAATGAGCAATTGCAAAATGACCTAAAGAGGGAAAAGGAATTTGCTGAAAGTTTCAATAAACCAATTGAAGCCATCAAATACTTTGAGAAATTATTGAGATCCCCTAGATCCAATAATGACACATCAAGATTGGGATACACAAGCACTAAAGAAGGAGAGTCATCCAAAAGTGCTAAACAAAGGAACAACAAAGGTAAGAACTCCAAACCTACTTGTCATAATTATGGTAAGAAAGGACATACTGTTAATGTGTGTAGGAGCAAGACTATAAATAAAAATATCAAGCACAAGAGCATGGTTCATTGCCATAAGTGCAACAAGCAAGCTCATCAAGAACATGAATGTAGAACCAAGATCATGCACACACAAAGATTTGAAGGATATTGCAACAACTATCATAAGTATGGACATAGAGCTTTAGAGTGTAGATCTAAACCCATGTGGTCATCAAATGAGAAAATAAAGGTAAGGAACAATGATGATTCTTATAACTGGGATTATAATACAAGGTATAACTATCATTATTATCAAGAATATGGACATGCTCTTGAGAATTGTATTAGGACACACTTCAGAAGTGACTACAAGAGGTAATTGAGTCAAACCACATATTTTAGCTATTTGAAGACTGGTCACATCAATAGATATTGTCCAACAAATTCAAAGGCACCAAGTTGTGAATTTGATAAAGGAAAAGGTAAGGAAGATGTTGAAAATGTCAGAAATGAAATGAACAAGACATGGAAGAAGAAAGATGATTGCAACACATCAAATAGAGAATGGATCACTTTGCCCAATGGGTCAAGTGGTCACACCTCATCAAACTAGGAAATCAAAAGGTATGTGGGACTAATATTTAAAGGTTATATCATACATTAGTTTCAAAATTAGTTAGTGTTGAAAATATTACTTTAGCATGAACAAATATGCAAGATGTTGATAGAAATCCAAGATAAATCTTTAATTTTAATGTTACTATCAAGCATGAAATATTTCCTATGTGTGCCGAGTAAATGCTAGAAGATGTCAAGCTAATAGACTAGCTAGTTGATGTCAAGCTCATAGTGGTTTCTGAGTAAGTGATTGAAATGTTAATGGATGCCAAGTGTGCCTAATGTTGAACTCATAGTTGTGTAAACACTCAACATTTATTACAAGGTTTTCAAAGGGTATTTGATCAATTTTAGCTCATTTTTCATCATTTCAAATTTGAGAAAGAGTGAGCAGAGAAAAAGGCAATTTGGAAATCCATTCAAAGTAGTCGTAGAAGATTCTAGTAGTGATGTCACATCGGTTCATCAGATCTCATAAGGTATTTATCAAGAGCTGACCTACGTGGTTTATACTTTCAAATACCCTAGTTTCACATTATAGCATTGAGTTTGAAGAATGTGGAGGGAAAGGAAGTTTTTAATGTTCAATTAGTGAGTAATAATGTCAAGCAACCCATTTTCCAAGCTATTCTTGATATTGCTTACAAGAAAGACCCTTTTGGTGTGCTATCTATGATACCACCGAATGTATCAATGGTGCAAGATGTGAGAAAATTCTATAACTATAATATAGGAAGCATTGGGAATATGGAGATTAGGGAAGCATAAAATAGACTCTATGATAATGGTGTATTGAAGGAAGAATTCAAAATCATAGAGAAGAAGGGATTGACATGAGCCCTAGGTTTTCTGAATGTATTCAAGACAATGGATTAGGATAATGCTTAGCAAAATTCATGATGGTTCATTATGGCTAGACAATGGACCTATCAAAATTACTAAGAGAATAATCCATAGGGTTACTAGTTACCCAACCCTAGATTGGCCTAAGACACTAAGAAGTGATTTGAAGGAGGTGATTGAGAAAAATACTAGAGCTGTATGGAACAAGAGAAGCATGAAAATTGACACAACCACTAATCCTCTGATAGAATTTTCTGTAAGGGTTATATTACACAAGTTCCATCAATCTAGTAGATTAAATAGTGTGCCTTGTATAGTTGTGGATGTTGGATATAAAATTGTCAAGAAAGATCACACATATGATCTTGCAGAGCTACAATTTCAACAATTGATGGAGAACTTTGGAGCAATCAAAAAGACAAAGAGTGCACAATGTAAATTTGGTTCTTTATTGATATGCATATTATTTTATGTTCAAAACACATTCTATTCATTTGGCACTATGGGATGGAAAACAAATAGATCAGTGGTAGTACATATTGGCGAATATATTGAGCAATTAGGTGAGAATTTTGAATCTTTAATGACAAGTTATTTTGAAGAATTTAAGTAGTCAATAAAGAAGAGGTTGAGAATACTAGTATCACTAGTAGAGAAACACTATGATGAGATTTGTTTCCTAGTGGATGCTGACTACACTTTTGTACAACCTGCTACACCAAGGTTGAGATGGTTGAGACCCTTAGGTTATGAAATAAATGTGGATGAGGCCTCTTTAGCTATAACTACATTACTTGCAGAAGAGGTGGATAAAAATGCTAAGGCATTTGGAAATTATGAATTGGAAAAGTTAAAAATTACAATGGAAATGAGGACTACCTCAGTTATTAAGAGGAAGGATAGGTTGGTGAAGAAACTAAAGGCCAAATTTGGAGAGGGTGTTGAGTAGGAGGAAGAAGAAGCAGAAGAGGATGAAGAGGAAGAAGACTCTCAGAAACAAGCACCTCTTGCACTAACTTAGGGTATGGGAGAAGACCAAGAAGAGGAGGAGACTAAAGGTACCAAGGAAGAAGAAGTTGAGGATGCACCTAATCCTGCTGAGCAAAAGAATTGGAAGACTAAAGCCCAACCAACAACAAAAAGCTAGGAAGGTAGCTAAGATGAGTTAGTCCAAGACAACAACACCTACTACAATAGCTAGTATACATGCAATAGCTCAAAAGGCCAAGGAAAAGACCAATCCAGCAAAGCAAGGAGGTCAAGTGTAGAAAAAGCTGAGAAGGAAAAATGTGGAAAAAGCTGAGTCTAATGAAGAGAAAATAGAATCAGATGACAACGACCAATTTAAGGTGATGAGTCATAATCTTCTTTTAAAATTAGAAAATTTATGTGAAAATGTTAAGAATAGTGTAGACTGATCAAGATTTACACATGTTGGTTTTGATAATTTGGGTAAAGTGGAGAAAAATCAAGTGGAGGAAGCCATATATGCCATGATGGAAATGTTCAAAACTACCCCACAGATCTTGCCAACTCTATGCCAAAGAATTTATATGACAGAGTTGAGCAAAAATGACACTATTTTCTAAATTTGGAAAGACAAATTAGAGAAACATCTCTAGCACAAGTGATGCCTAAACTAACTAAGGCACAAATTACTAAGGCTATAAAGAAATATGCAGTTAGGCTCTAAATATAGAGCCTTTAGCATTTTATAAAATAATATTGAAGATGTAGTTAAGAAGACCACTCATATGTGGAAGCTTACTTATGGGTTAACTACAGTGAAGGAAGGTGAGGAAGACCCCATAGAGGTCAAGGATAATGAAGAAGATGATCAATAAAAAATAGTTGAGGGAGGACTAGAAATGCAAATAGATGATAAGGCAATAGTTGAGTCAGAGCACCATAAAGAACAAAGTGTGCAAGACACACAATTGTCAAGTGTCAGTCCTTCACATGTCACAATTATGGATACTAAAAAAAAAACTATTAAGGGTGTTTTTGATGTCATAGCACAAAAAAATCAATACCCTTACTAAGGAAGATCTCAAGAAGATCTTAGCCTAGTCCACACTATAGGAAAAACTTTGTGACAATCTTGTACTAGTCAGTGTGGACAAACTACATATGACAGTGATTGATACTAAAAGGGAAAAGGTGAATCCATAGGAACCACCTTCTATCATCCCTCAAGTTACTAATGTACAACCTTTGGTCCAAATATTAGAAGATACATCTGACAAGGTTGATACAGGGGAGAAGAGCACAGTGGAAACATAAGCTACTACTATAGAACAATAAGAAATAGGGAAGATAGACTTATCTACACCTACAACACAAGATCAAGGTGGAAGTAAAGTCATTGTGACAAAATAGGGAAATCCTAAAGAAGAAGAATTGACACCTAAGATGAAGGAGCAAGTTTCCATCCAATCCCTGGTAACCTTACCAGCATCTCGTACTCCTTTCACTCAAACTCTTCAGAAGCTGAGCACATATGCAACTCCATTACAAATCTCAGTGCCAAGCCTGAGTTCATCAAAGGCTAAAGAAGTAATTCAATATGGAGATGTGAGCCTTGATGAGGAGATCATTTTTCCAAAGTATGAATATGAAACCATGGCTATAGAATAGATGGGCATACTCCAACAAGCCCTAGCAAGGAAAAAAGTCAAGAAATACTTAGAAGGGAGCACAGGCACTGTGGGATATACAAGACATCTTTTTGGATGCATTTAGTCTACCAACTCTTGATGAGACCAAGCCGCTAATGGAACAATTGATAGACATAGTGGAGAAGGTCAATAATCAAGACCTAGATACAAATGCTAAGTTATTAGAATAGTTAGAAAAGAAGCTTCAAACCAAAGTCAATAAAAATATATCAGCTGACATAGCACTGACACAAGTTGCATTGGCAACTAAGGTTGAGGATGTGAAGAAGGTACTTGAGAATGTATCCTCACTATACACTAAATTGTGCAATCCCTCACTCTTCACCCAAGAGACCAAAAGTCACATCTTGAGCTTGGAAAGTCATATTAGTATATTAGTTTCAAAATTGACAATGAATCTAGCTCAAAGTGAAAAGAATTTTAGAGCATTGCTTCAAATCCAAAGTCAATTAGCTGCATTGTCAGTAGATGAGGCCAACATAAGGGCCAAACTGATTAGCATCTAGACTACTTCCACCCCTCATATGGAAATTTTGCACAAGAAACTAGGCTATTCTAAAACCATAATGAAGAAAGACCCAAATCTTTCTACCTTAGATGGTCTAGTTTAGCTTGCTGCTGAGCTAGCTATCCAAATAAAATCCTTGGATGTAGCATGTGAGAATTGGGATGTAACTCTCAAGATAATCTTAGATGTCCATAAATCTTTTCTGGATAAATACACTATAAGTGTATAGCCCATTGACATAAGTGTCAAAAAGGGGGAGAATAAGATAAAGGGGGAGAAATATTTTGGGGGAGAATAAGAATTTTGGGGAGATATGAGGAGATAAAGAAGAAAAAGGATAGAGAAAGATAGATCAAGATAAGAAAGAGCAAGCGCAAAATAGAGCGTGAAGTCAAAGAGTATCAGTTGAGGTATATTTACTCAATAGGAGTACACAAATTTTGGATATAGAATAGACATATCAACTCAGGGGGAGTTATCAGATTTTGAGGTATCCAAGTTATTGCAAAATTTTAAAATTTTGAAATTTTCTAAATGAGCCGAGTTAAGATATCTTATGCTTGTGAGATTAAGGATGTTAATGTATACTCAAGTGTTTTTGACACTCATGTTAAAGGGAGAGATTTTTAATCTCAGATTGGTTTTGACAAGTGAGTGTCAACACACTTAAGCTATTTACTTAGTTCATGCCGAACAAGTAGTACATGTCAAGAAAAAAATGTAAATAATAAACCATGCTGAGTTCATAGTGAGTGCTAAGCCACTCATGTACTACGTGATTTAGGAGCTGAGTGAACAATGGATGCTGAGTCATATAGATGCCAAGTAATAGCAAAAAGATTAGTGTATGCCAACCATTAGAGACTTCAGATACTGAGTAAGACTATTTTGGCATATTTGTTTATAAAGGCACAAACAACTATGTAAACCTTGCACCAACTTAAGGATGAATTATGATATTTTGGTGATAAGAATGAATCTCAAGTTGGATTCCCAATACAATTACATGTAGCCAATTAGAAAATGGGAAGGATTAAGAAACAAAATTGATAAATCTTAACCATTGATTCATACCTAACCCTAAGTCATCAAAGTATTCTTAATGAGGACAAACCCTAAACTTTCAATGAATGTTGAAGGAGAAAAGAGAGAAGTTTCCATGCACAAACACAACATTCATGGTGGCTAAGGAGTTATGAAGTAAGATTACATTACAAAATTAGTTAGAGTAGAATAGAGGATAAAGAAGAGTATACAACAAAGAGACATCTGATCAAGAAGGACCAAGAAGACATTGTTTAGAGGTGATCTGTTATCAAGCAATAAAGTGCTAACCACAAGGTCAATGTTGAGACATTCTAATAGGTGATTTTAGTCAAAATCTCTTAACAGAGTAGTCTTAATAGGCTATATTGAAATCCTTTAATAGGGTGCTTACTTAGTTGTGAGTTAAAGTCCTTTAGCAAGGCACACTTCTAAAAAGGTGTTGAAATCCTCTAACAAGGTGAGACCTAATAGTCTTTGTAAGCCTTTAACAGGGCAAACCTTTCATAGGGTAGATCATGTTTCATGGTCAAAACATTGTAACCTTAATTGGATACACTTTATTACTATAGTAGTGAAGATTTGCGGGTGTCATCCCCACCCTAGTTTTACCTTCTCCCTTGGAGGGTTTTTGGGTAATCGTATTTGGTGTTATTTGTGTGGGAATGTTTACTTGCTTACATGCTTTATATGTACATGCTTTACATGTTATTTTAGTTTGTACTTGGAATGCATGAGATGGATGTGTGGTGAAAGTTTTATGGGTCCAAGTTTAAACTGCTGATTCACCCCCACCCCTCCACTCCCCCTACAACTTTACCTTTCCTATTATAATTTCAACGTAGGAAAGTAGTTCTGATGTTTTTTTGCTATCTTTCATCTAAGATGCAACGAAGAGATGCACAATCAGCTAGTGATAGAGGATAGTTAGTTGGTGGTGTCAGCAAGTGTGCAAGCCCTAGTATTGCGCAGGTGAAGTTTTTTATAGATTGTGAAATGATAATGCTATTTTAAATGTAATTAATTAATTATCTTATTATAATTAATTGGGAAAGTCTCAAGGCTAACTCAAGGAACTATTTTGAAGATATGATATAAAGGAATGATGGTTTCCTCATTTGAAATCAGAATCAAGCATTGTATGAAGTGCAAAGTGCGAGGAGTAGAGTGTTTTACTAAATATGAGTAAGTAATCCAAGGGATTAATGGAAGCACGTTTTTTGATTTGGTCACAATAATATAAGGAGAAGAGGTCCGGTTGACATGATAGATGAAGTAAGAACTATTAATTTCTATTATTTTGTAAGGAATAATACAAAGATCATTTGGTTAGTGGTTTCATTGGTCTTAACCTTGAAGTTGTTTGGGTAGTGGGTCTAGCTGTCTTCAATAGCTCCTAATAGTGTTGGAATCTCCTAACAGGGATCCAAAGTCTCCTAATAGGGACTGATATATATTGAATTTTGTTAGACTCCTAACAAGGTCCATCCTCTAACAAGGAATATTTATATTAGTACATCATCTTGTGGGTACCATCCCTATTGGGGTTTTCCCTCTGATTAAGGGTTTTCCTAGTTAACATATCTAGTGTTATTGTGTTTGAGTATCTTGTTGTGTTCTCTAATTATATTACTCATATGGTTAAGTTTTTTTAAGGTTGATAATTTTGATAATAGCTAGATAACTGATTCACCTCCCCTCTCAGTTATATTTGTGGACTATATATTCTAATAGAACTATCCAATGTTGACCAGGTTGTCTAGTGTTTGCAGAGTATCTTGGCCTATATTTTCACCTTATTAGAATCCTAAAAATCTTGGTATGAAAATATAGTTAATTTATTTTGAGCTATTAGGGTTTTCAATTTTCATATGTAGTGTTACACTAAAAAAACCCTAGTTTTATCATTCATACGCTTGTTTCCATTAGAAAAACCCCAATTTCATCAATAGTACTGAGGGATTCATATAGTCACAAACATAAACATTAAATGGTAAGTGAGCCTTGCAAAGCCACAAATAACTAATAGTATGTAGTATTTGCATGGTCACAACACAAGAGCTTAATATAATTGTTATAACCTCATGATTTTAAAAAAAATAGTTAATGTCTAAAAAAGTGCAAAAAATATTTTGAAAGCTACTGGTACAAGCGCTACAAAGCTAGATTGTGACACTTTTTGAGCTTTTGAAATTTCTCATGGATGCTGACTTAAAGATGCCATTAATGCAATTCTTTTTCTCAATTGCTATTAAAAAGGTGATGTAATGGATTTCTAATTACAACATCCACAAAATTCAAAGTAAAGGAAATTGAGTGCAAAAGTGATTTTAGAGTTTTTAGTTGTAGAGAAAGTGTTTGAAGAAGTTGAATTAAGAGAAAATGGTGCAAGAAGAAGGAAAGATGATTGCTCAAGTCAATATGGAAGAAGTCACTCAAGGTGCTAAGTAACCAAAGACTAAGTTGACCAGTTTGTATGCTAAGGAGTGGGTCTATTTCTTACCAAGATTCTCACATGCTTAGATAGTAAACTTGCATATTTTCAAAGATGTCTATCATTTTTGTAGGGATGCCACCATGCTAGAAACCAATGAAAATGAGTTGTTCTGGTACTTTTACAACAATAGGTTTGGAAAACCACCAATTTGGAACCCATATAATAGGAACCTAACAAAGCTAATCATGCTAGAGTTAATTGCAGATGTAGACTTGGTGAAAGCACTATTAAATTCCTACAATCCTACTACTCATGGATTCTACAAGTAGGATATGAGTTTACATTGCAAATTGGATAGAGAAACCTTCATTGAAGTTTTTAACCTTGGAGGACCCATGAAAAAGCCCATTGAGCTAGAGAAGATGAATGAGACATTTGAGAATCAGAGGAGTTTCTTCAGTAGAAAGGTTATGCAAAGACATATCTACAAGTCCAAGAAGGAGAAGGGAAAGCTACCAAAGAAGGTAGGAGTGTTAGTGCCATTGGAACATTTTAGCAGATACTTCCAGTATACTACATTTGGAGTAGATAAGGTGATTGGAATAGATGGGACAATGAATACTCCATGCAATGCATACATCATAGCCCTAGACATTATACAAAACTACACTATAATGTAGGGTACAATTTTGTGATGCACATAATCAATGTGATGCATAATGAAATCACTGCTACTCAGAGAGGAGAGATGGGGAACTTCAAGTTCCACCACTACTCATTGCTAATTCACATCATCCTCTATAAGAATATAGGGCACATGAGTCCTAATCTCATTGAAGGAATTGAAGAGAATGGAGAAAACCTACCTATGTAGATATAGACTCAATTTTGGCAAAGGGTTTTGTTGATAACAATTATTCAATTATATATTGTCATTGATGTTACACAAATGTTATACTCTTACTAGGCACTACCAGTTGGAACCAAGTTTAGAAGACTATTATTCACCAAGAAAAATTTAAGAAGAAGCCAAGTTTAGGAATTCCAATATAAAATGAGTCATGTCAGTTACAAAATATTTTAGTGGTAACTGAGTGAGGTCAATTACCGAGGAACTTAGTGGTAACCAAGTGACCTAGTTTGAACTGACCTCCAGCAGATTAGTTTTATCTATTAGTTGTTCTATGCAAGATGAATTAATGGATGTTATTTATTTATTTGTAAGGGTATTCAAGAAGACATGACATTGGATTTCATATATATGAGAGGTCAAGATGTGGATTGAATAGAGTGTAAGAAGGATATCTGATTAAGAGCAAAGTATCCAAGGAGCTACAAAGAATATTCTAATCAAGGAGGATCTAGAGGATAAGCTAGAATAGTGATCTAAATTTGCAATCCATTTGCTTCATAAATTAGGTCAATCATTGTTACTCTATAACAATTGTAGCAGTAAAAAAATCTCTTAACAGAGTTGACTTAGCAAACATTTTGTAAATCCTCTAATGAGGTGGCATTTCTAGATTGAATTGTCATATGACCTCTAACAAGGTCACTCCTAATAGGATGATTTAAATCCTTTAATAGGGTCACACCTAACAGTGTATTTTGTGACCTTTAATAGGGTTGGCTCCTAATAGGGCTTGCTTTAGAAGAGTAAAAAGCTGTAACTAGTTGCATTAGTGGTCTTCCCAAATTGGGTTTCCACATTAAATCTTGGTCTCATGTGTTCATGTTATTTTCTTATTGATTTATCTTTCTTCAACTAAGTTACTAAAGGTTAATACACACTAATATATCAAATTACCTTGTTAATCGAGTTACAGTGAGTATATAGTTCTAACTGAGCTATGAGTTTCAAGGAAGTTTGTATTGACATCTAAGGGATTTAGAATTGTTTTAGTGGTAACTAATTCACCCCTCCTCTCTTAGTTACTCCTCTTATATTTCCAACATTTTTATCCCTATTCCAATGTTGTTTCTTTTTATAATGATTTTGTTTATCCTATTTCCAATATGCTTGTTGATATAACATAGAGGGTTCCTAGTGGGGTTAAAATGCTAAGACTAGGCCATGATTAGGCTAGTTTGTTTCTTTTTAGAAATTTTCCCTTCATGAAGGTTTATAGATGCCCCCAACCCCCTCATGTTCTACCTAGATATATTCCAGAAAGGTTGGGGAGAATAAAATTCTTTTGATAGCTTATAATGATGAATAGGGTATAGCTAGGTCCCACATTAAAGAAGGGTTCCTTTGTCCCTAAAAAAATAAAGATAGGAGATTTTGTCACCGAGAAGGATTCCACAGGAGAGATAGATGGATTCATAAGTGAATTCCTACTACCCACTACTCCTGCTAGGATGTATGATCCTAATGAATTGGTTAGGCATGCCCTGAAGAAGATGAGAAAATATACTCTACCAAGTAGCAAAGCCTATTCGGAGGAGGATGTGATAATGAATTGTTTAGAGACATAGGACTAAAAAAGTAGGACTTTGAGATGGAAATAGATCATGAGGGTGGAAGAGGAAATGAGAAGAATTGATCCCTTATTTAAGGGATTTTACCATGAGGAGATATACTTGGTTAAGTATAATAAGTGCCTAGACAATTTTGATAGTATAATTTCTCAAGTACCTGCTGAAATAAGAGATAGAGTAGAACCTGAACCCCCATAACATGATGATGTGATTACAATTTAGGTTGAAGATGGTCAAACTAAAAGTTCATTATGGGCCTACGGATGTAGAAATAAAATGATAGAAATCCTAGATAAGGAAAGGGAGAAGGCATTGAAAATCCTCCCAAGGGGTAATAAATATTTTGATGACATAAGGCACAACTTCAAAATAAGGTACACTGGCCAAAATGAGAGAATTCCTAATGAACTAGAGCTTGAGACAAGAATACTAGATGAAAGAATAATCTAGGATCAAGAGTCTATGAAGGATGATGACTTCATGAATTATGAGGAATTCAAATCAATCCTATTTAATATTAAATAAAATGAGCTTACTTTTCATTTGCAACCAAAAGATTCACTAGAAAAAATAGCTGAATTGGTGCATAAATTGTAAGAGTACGACCCAAACAATGAAACTCTCACTATCAGTGAGCCTGAGGAGAGCTATTACAAATGAGAAAGATGTTACTCTTCCCAAGATGGGAGCTCAACTCATCCTTCATGCTGGACCAGATCATAAGAGAAGACAAATTTTTCTTATTTGAGGAGACAAGCATTGCAGGAGAGTTGTAGGGGTCTATATTAAATGTGGACTCCAAGACAATGGTAGCATGGAGCATGGCCCCTAAATTAGGCAAGCCAAATCTAATGGAGGTTAGAGACTCACCCTAGGGAAATGTGATATTCTAGAGTGTCACTACTATTTCAAGTGACTAGATTAACAATTTAATGAACACTGCATCATTAATGGGGAAGAGTAAAATGGATATGCTTGAAGAGAATTTGTACCAAACATACAACATATCCATTGATGCAAGGAAAAAATATGATGAGGAGCTAAAGAAGACATATGTGCTAGAAAAGAGAGTGGCTACATCCCTAAAATATAAGGTAAGGACATTGAGGACTATAACAAGGCCTGTCACAAAGGTCAAGGATAAGGAGACCCAAACTAAAGCTAATATGACAAATGGAGGTATAGATCAACTGATGAAAGTGGATAAGTTGGATGCTAGAAAATAAACATAAGTCAAAAAAATGGAGTGTATGCTCTCACACAATATAACTACTCTTAAAAAGGTTTCTCAAGGTGTTCACATCAGTTATATTACACTGTAGGGAGCAAAATAACAATGTACAAAAATAGTATCCTTTCTTCCCCCTTATTTACCAAGTGGGGCCTGTATATACCATTCTTTGAAAAACTAGTCCCAATATTGCCTTAAAAGAAAGAATTACCTAAATAAATCATTATTTACACAAGAAAAATGGTAAATAGAGTAAAACAATTAAATGCATTCTTTTATGGGAAATTGCAATTAATAAGCAATAAAATGAAGACCATTTCCAATGGTACACCTAGTTCTATCCAGAAGACAACTAATGATGAAAATAAGATAAGGGAATGGCAAGAATGGTCATATTCTTTAGATAGTATATTGGAGCATGAGAGGTTTATTACCTACACCAATGGAGAGATAAATATTACAACAATTTTTGACATTGTTGATCTTTTGTACAAACTGGAGATAGAAATGAGAAAAAAATTTGTAGTAGTTAGAGCTTTAATTGATGCAAAAAAAAAAAAAAATTCCTTAATGAATTGAATGTAGCTAGGGGAGCTAGTTGGCTAGATGAAGAATTTGATATTACCATCTAAAAGGTGATTGCTAACATAAAGGCTATTCCATCTACAAATAGAGACCGAGCATGCAGAGAAAAGTCAAAGAACATCAAGAGGGAGGACAACTATCTAATAGAGACACTTTATCTTTGTAGTTCACCAGCTGTGGGTGTCCTCTCATTACAAATTAACAGAGTTGATCCTAAACATCAAAATTGATAGCTATTCAAAATTTCACTATCTCCAATATTCTTTTTGTAACTATTACGTCTCATATGAAAAAGTTGTTGTAACTGAATTTTGAACATGTATCCTCCCATCTGAAGCTTGTTACAATCCTTATTTCCTATAAAAGGATTTCCAAGATGTGGAGTGAGGGTCCAAAATTTGATTTTTGAACTAATTTTTTGTTCATGTTTTGAGTTGGTCCATGCATACTATAATTTTGCTCTAGGATTGAATGGAAAGTTAACATTTTCTAGTCTATTTGAGTTATTTTCTCATAGGGATGGTCATTTATTTGTATACAATTTCAAAGAAATTAATACAAAATGTAGAAAGCTAGTTGTTCATTCTAGATCTTGTCTCTTCATTGTTCTCCATTCTGTTCTCTGGGATTTAATGGAAAAGTTTATTAAATTTTAGTTGTAATTCATTTTGAAATATATTTAAATCTCCTTTTGTTTATAACCTAATAGGTTATGTAAATTCTTAATGTAAATTGGAAGAACTTTATGGCTTTTCATTCAAGATCATTTTGATAAGTATGAGATTTGGAAATGAACATTGATAATCTTTTCACAAATTGTCAAGATAAGATCCAGAAGTAGATATCCAATTCCTATGAGTTTGTAGCCCAATAGATAAGGCAATGATCATCCTTGTGTTAATCTCATTTTGGTTTTGAAAATATAGTAAAAAAATGTTGAAAATAAATTGATACAAGTATGATAAATGTGTTTCAATCATTGTTTTGTCATTAATGTTAAACCTGCTACTTGTTGGTAAGACAATTGCTTATATGATTTGAGTAGTATCATTTACTTGATTGATGAAGAGTATTTGATCAAATAAGGTAACAATAGTAGCTCATGGAAATATTGAGTTATGATATGAAAAGGAGTACAAAGATCAGTTAAGATAGTGATATTACAGTGCATTAATAATCTACTTAAGGTTGCAAAATTTGATTACACTGATTAAGTTCAAAAGAACATGTTAAATGAAGTTTGTCTACCAAGCTTAACAATCTGCATAGTAGGTGCCAAGAAAAGTTAGTGTAAGCCAAGTAGAAAATCAGTTGGAGCTGAGAAAAGTCAATTTCAATGTAAGCCAATTGACATAGTGTAAACTGAGTAAAGCTTAGTTGATGTCAAAGACCAATAAACTTTAGTTCATACTGAGTGAATTGATTGAGGATGTTGAGAAACACAACATGTGCCAAGCATCAAAAGCCAGTTAATGTTGAGTGTCAACATTATGAAGAAGATCAAGAATTTGATAAAATTGAGCTAATAAGTTTGATTTCTTGGATTGTGTAAACCATATGGAAGATAAGATTGATGAACTGGTGGCACAAAATTCATGATGAACCATTTTGAGGTGAATTTAAAGTAGATTGAAGGAGAAATTTCTAGAAGGGAATGAAATGAAATGAGGGGTAGATTCATTGAATTCTACCTACTTTGACCTAACCCTAAAATGGATGATGGAGAATGAACATCAAAAGATCTTAATTCTCTATTTATAGAGATGGTTAATTAGAAGAAAAGGTTTTCATGTGTGAGAACCTAAGGAAGGCAAGGAGTCTAGGGTATTGCTTTATTCAGTGGCCTAAGAGAAGAGGTTGCATTGGAAAGCAAATCAAGACAACTTAAGGGTATGGATGGTTGAAGGGTGAACAAGCTATTAGAGCTCAAGTGTTTGAAAGCCAAGCAAAGTGGAGGACTAAAAAAATATTTGTAATATACAAGTGTGTTGTAAGATATTATCAGATCAAGCCATACTATTACTTTCTAGTAATTGTATCAATCTAGGTTAAATCCTTTGGATTAAGGTTAACCTAATAGTCATTTATAAATCCTTTAACCAAGTGACATTCCAAGTGAATGATCTAAAATCCTCTAATAAGGCTCACTCCTAATAGGGTGATTGAAATCCTTTAGCCAGGTCACATTTAACAGTGTGCATTATAACCTTTAATAGGGTTGGCCTTTCATAGGGCATCACTTCATAAGAGTGAGAATGAGTAGCATGTTACTAGTGGTTTTTCTTAAATTGGGTTTCCATGTAAAATCATTGTGTCAAATGTGTTATTGAATCTGTTATGTTTCATGTTTACATTTCTACAAAGTTGATTTGACAGTAACCTACAAGTTTAAGTGATTTCATAATCTTATGGATACATGCATGATGAAAATGTTTTATGGGATCACTAAGCTATGAAAAGTATTAATTTTACATCTAGACCTTGGATAATTGATTCACCCCCCCCCCGCTCATTTATTCTAAAGAAATCCAACAATTGGTATTAGAGCCATCTGCTTAGGAGGACTAGTTTGAAGGTACTAGAAGCAAAAAGATCAAGATTTCAAAAAGAGAAGTACCCAATCCTAATAGAGATAACTTTCCTACATGGAAAAGTTTTATGAAGCTACACCTAGGAGGTCTTGGAGATCATACACAATCTACCATTGCTGTTGAATATGCTAATCCTACTAGAGCCCTAACTGCCAACGATTTGAAAAAGAAGAAAGAACACAACTAGACAATGTTGGAGATTGCCTCTACCCTAAGCTATGTTGAGTTTGATGATATCAAAGGTCTTGATAGTGAAAATAAATGTGGGATGCTCTACAAAATATTTATAAAGGTTACAAGAATGTGCTAAGAGCCAAAGCCGAAAGTCTCAGAGGTAAGTTTGATGATATGAGAATGTAAGAAGGTGAAAATATTGCTCAATATTGCTCTAGGATAAAAGATGTTGTTAATTCAATAAGAGGAGCTACTGGTACAATAGATGATGATACTATACCAAGCAAAGTCTTGAGAACACTACCCATCTATGCTATTAAAGTTTTTGTAATACAAGAACTGAGGTGTATGCCAGGGAATAATCAGACTCTTGAAGGTCTGGTAGGTAGGCTTACTACTTTTGAGTTATCTAATTTTGATAATTAAAAACTTGTGGATGTTGAATATACTTTCAAATCTAAGTTGACCTTGAAGGAACCTAATGAGAGGAAGAAGAAAAAGAAGAAATATGTGTCCAATCATAGTGATACAGATGAGAAAGATGTAGATCACTTGAAGCACTACTAGAAAGGAGATTTCATAGAGGTAAAGGCAAGTTAAAAGGTAAGATACCCATCATGTGTTTCAATTTTAATGATGTTATTCATATTGCTGCTAGATGTCTAGAGAAAAATAATTACAAAGGTGGTGACAAGTACAAAATTAGAAGAGATGAAGACAACAAATATTACAAAGACAAAGACAAGAAGTCTTGCTACATTGTTGAAGAAGAAACAAAAGAAGGATCTGATGATCATGATGATGAAGTGGTGTATGTTGAAATTAAGGATGAATCTAATGAGGATGAGGCAACTACACTAGTTTCTTGTGTGAAAAAAAATGATAGATGGATCATTGACAGTGGGTGTTCACATCACATAACTAGAGATAAAAGTAAGTTCATTACTTTGAATTATAATGGTGGAAATAGTGTAAGATTTGGTAACGATGTACCATGTTTGATAAAAGGAAAAGGTTCTATGAAGCTCATATAAAATATTGTATGTGACAATGCTTACTATGTTGAAGGAATTAACTATAATTTGTTGAGTGTGTCACAACTAAATAATTCCAGATGTAAGGTTGAGTTTGAAAATAAGATTGCTAAGATATATGATACTAATGGAAAATTGATTGGAAAAGGTGATCAAACTAGAGGTAATCTATTCTACCTTGATATAGAGAATGTTACTTGTTTAGTTTTAGAATTTGATGATGTGTGGCTATGGTACAAGAGGTTATGTCATGTTAATTTTGATAACTTTGTTAGTATCTATAACATGAAAATAGTAATAGGTTTTCCTAAGTTGAAGAAGCCTAACAATTTAATTTGCAAACAATATCAGTTAGGTAAAATGACAAAGTCAAGTTCTAAGAGTAAGACTCATAACTCTAAAAGAATATTAAAGATTGTTCATATTGACTTGTGTGGATGAATTGAAGTGAAAAGCTACAAAGGAGATAAGTACATTATACTACTTGTAGATGATTATTCTAGAATGATGACTATTATGTTTTTGAAATATAAATCTAATGCTTTCCAAATGTTTAAGTGGTACTTAGAAAGACTTGAGAAGGAGAAAAGAAAAAGTATGAAATGTTTGAGATCTAATAGAGGAGGAGAATTTACATCAAATGAGTTTGAGATGTTTTGTAATGATAGAGGAATCAAAAGACAAATATCTGATCCTAGAAACGCTCCACAAAATGGAATTCCTAAAAGGAGGAACAAATTTGTAATCAACTATGATAAGACACTCATGATGAATAAAAATGTTGCTTTGAAATACTAGAGAGAATTTGTAAGTACAACTGTCTATACCTTGAACTATGTACAAGTCAAGAAAGGTACTCATTCTACACCTTTTGAACTATGGTATGGATACTCACCCAATGTAAAATATTTTAAGGTATTTGGAAGCAAGTGCTATATTCTAAAAGATTTTAGGAATGGTAAACTAGATACAAAAAGTGAAGAAGGTATATTTCTTGGTTATTCCTTCAGAAGTAAAGCTTATAAGTGTTTAAATACTAATACTAATAATGTTGTGGAAAGTGCAATTTTGAAATTTGATGAATATATAGAAGTTTATGAGGCTGAACCTATGAAGGAATTAGAAGAATATAAATCATTTGTATACTTTTATGAAGGTATAACTACTATTGAAGATGTTGTAGATCAAGTTACAAACCAATAGCAAGTTTCAATGTCTGTCAAGTCACATACTATGAATGTTGAGTTGCATTCAAGAACTGAGCTACATTCAGGTGCCGAGTTATATAATGAAGTGGAGGCACTTTTTGATTCTAAAATTAATGTACATGAAAAAGATGCTAAACTACCTGACAGAGAGGTACATAGTGATTCAAAAGTTGAGAGACCAAATGTCGAAGCCATAGCTAAACCAAGATTGTTTAAGTATGTCAAGAGACATCACCCTATTGCACAAATCATTAGAGATAAAGATGCTAGACCAATATCAAGGAACATGTTGAGAAATTATACATGTTTTCTGAGCATGAAAGAACCCAAGTTAGTGAAAGATGCCTTAGATGAGGTGGACTGGAGTAAAGCCATGGAAGAAGAGATTGAACAAATTGAGAGAAATAAGACATGGACTCTAGTTCCTAGACCAAAAGACAGAAATGTGATTGGTACCAAGTGGGTGTATAGAAACAAGTTAGATGAAAATGGTGAAGTCACAAGGAATAAGGAAAAATTAGTTTGTAAAGGATATGCACATGAAGAAGGGATTGACTATGGAGAAATGTTTTCCCCTGTTGCAAGATTGGAAGGAGTAAGAACTCTACCTTCTTACTCTGCATAGAAAGGTTTCAAAGTTGATCAAATGGATGTTAAGTCTACATTTTTGAATGTTATATTAGAGGAAGAGGTTTATTTAGAAAAACTAAAAGGATTTTTTTATTCTAACAACAAAAACATACTATGTAGACTACACAAAGCTCTATATGGTTTGAAGCAAGCACCAAGAGCATGGTATGAAAGAATTCATAATTATCTTGTGAAGACTGGATTTAAGAGGATTAATGATAACAAAAATTTGTACTTGAAGACAAAGAAAGGAAAAGGTATTTAATTATCTAAATTTTTTGTTAATGATATAATATTTCAAGGTCAAGATACTATATGTAATGCTTTTGCAAATGAAATGAAGAAAGAATTTGAGATGTCTATGTTTGGAGAGATCAAGTTCTTTGTGGGTTTGCAAGTACATTAGACAAAATATGGTAAATACATCACTCAGTCAAAGTATGTCAAGGAGATATTGAAATTTTTTGGATTGGAGGATTCCAAGCTAGTAAGTACACCTATAGTGACAGGACATAAATTGTCAAAGAATGATGATTCAACTGAGGTGAATTAAATATTATACAGGTCTATGATTGAAAAATTATAATATGTAGTACACATCAGACCTAATATTGCATTATCTATAGGGATAGTTGCAAGATTATTTGATAATCCCAAGGAGAATCATTTGATGGCCATTAAGAGAATAATTAGATATCTAAAAGGAATAGAGGACTATGGTCTATACTACAAAAAAAATGATAAATTTGAATTGAGAGCCTATATTGATGTTGATTGGGATGGAAATATTGATGATAGAAAGAGCATCGGTGGAGGAACATTTTTCTTAGGTAAAAGGCTATTTACATGGACTAGTAAGAAACAAAACTACATTTCTCAATCTTTTACTAAAGTTGAATATGTTGTTGCTGCAATAAATTGTACAAAAATTGTATAGATAATTTATTGTGATAACAAAAGTGCTATAAATATATCAAAGAATTCTATGATGCATATAAAGATTAAACATATTACAATCAAGTATCATTACTTGAGAGAATTAGTTCAGCATAAAGAGGTGAAGATGGAATATGTTAACAGAAAAGAGAAAATAGTGATATCTTCAAAAAAGCATTACCTAAGGATGCTCATGGGTATCTAAAAGCTAAACTAGGGGTGATACTGCTATCAAAGGCTATCTAAGAAGCATGAGGAGTGCCCTGCATCAAACAAGTTGATAGACATATGTTACACATCAATGAATTGGATCTTACTTTAAGGGTTGCCTAAAGTAATCAAAGAGCTAGAGTTACAATTTAGTCACAAGCAAGGTGATAGAGGGAGAAACTAAAGAATTTTCATATTTGCATATGAAGATGGCAAGTCTTTGACATTATTGTTTGCAAAGAGGGAGAAAGTGTTCTAAGTTTCATATAAGCTAAGAAAGATGAAGGAGAGATCTTGACTACTGATTAAATCTACCTAGTAAGAGGAAGAAAATGTTGAGGAAGATATAAGAAGTAATCAAGAGGGAGACATAAGGATGAGTTGATTGATTTGTCTATTGACCAGAACAAAATTTTGTAACCTATTCAAAAGATAAAAGTTTTTGATAGAGGGAGAGATTTCAATAAAAGTAATTATTTTCTTTTTGATATTTTGTTGGTCTATTGATTAAGTCTAGTCAGTTTGGTTTGCCATCAATACTAAAGAGGGAGATAGTTGAAAATAGATTGATACAAGTATGATAAATGTGTTTCAATCATTATTTTGTCATTGATTTCAAACTTGGTACTTGCTAGTAAGACAATTGCTTATATGATTTGAGTACTATTATTTATTTGATTGATGAAGAGAATTTCATCAAATAAGGTAACAATAGTACCTAGTAGAGAGGTTGAGTTATGATACAAAAAGGAGTACAAGGATCAGTTAAGACAATGATATTATAGTGAATTGATAATATACTTAAGGTTGTAAAGGTTTGTTACACTGATTAATTTCAAAAGAACAAGTTAACTGAAGTTTGTCTACCAAGCTTGACAATCTGTATAGTAGGTGTTGAGCAAAGCTAGTGCAAGCCAAGCAGAAAATTAGTTGGAGCCAAGAAAAGTCAATTTTAGTGTAAGCCGAGTAAAGTTTAGTTGATGCCAAGCACTAATAAACTTTAGTTCATGCTGAGTGAATTGATAGAGGATGCCAAGAAATGCATTATGTGATGAGCATCAAAAGCCAGTTAATACCAAGTGTCAACATTATGAAGAAGATCAAGAATTCAATGAAACTAAGATAACAAGTTTGATTTCTTGGATTGTGTAAATTATGTGGAAGATAAGATTGATGAGCTAGTGGCACAGAATTCATGATGAACTATTTTGAGGTGAATTCAAAGTATATTGAAGGAGAAGTTTCTAAAAGGGAATGAAATAAAATGAAGGGTAGATTCATTGAATCCTACCTAATCTAACTAAACCCTAAAATGGACGATGGAGGATGAATGAAAAAAGATCTTAATTCTCTATTTATAGAGATGATTTGTCAAAAGTAAAGGTTATCATGTGTGAGAAGCTAAGGAGGACAAGGAGTCTAGGTTATTGCTTCATTCAGTGGCCTAAGAGAAGAGATTGCATTGGCAAGAAAAGAAAGAAGGCTTGAGGGTATGGATTCTTGAAGGGTGAACAAGCTATTAGAGATGAAGTGTGTGGAAGCCAAGTAGAGTGGAGGACTAAAACAAAGATTTGTAATTTGCAATTGTGTTCTAAGTTGTTATTAGATCAAGCCTTACTATTACTTTCTAATCATTGTATCAATCTAGGGTAAATCCTTTGGATTAAAGTTAACCTAATAGCCATTTGTAAATCCTTTAACCAAGTGACATTCCAAGTGAATGATCCAAAGTCCTCTAACAAGGCTCACTCCTAATATGGTGATTGAAATCCTTTAACTAGGTTACATTTAACAATGTACATTGTAACTATTAATAGGGTTGGCCTTTCGTAAGGCATCACTTCAAAAGAGTGAGAATGAGTAGCATGTTATTGGTAGTTTTTCCCAAATTTGGTTTCCACATTAAATCATTATGTCAAATATGGTATTGAATCTATTATGTTTTAACCTACAAATCTAAGTGATTGCAGAATCTTATGGATGCATGCATGATGAAAATGTTCTATGGGTTCACTAAGCTATGACAAGTTTTAATTATACATCTAGACCTTGGATAACTGATTCACCCCCCCTTTTAATTATTCTAAAGAATTCCAAGACAATATACTTAGTCATTATTTAGTAGAGAATAGTGGAAGATGAGTGCATAGTGCATGGCAAGTGAACATAGTGAGCTAAGTGATTAGTGCAAGCTGAGCAAATAGAGCACACCGAGCATAAGTCTCTAGATAATACATGCTGAGTAATATGATAGTTAGTGTCAAGCACTAGTATGTGTCAATTAGATAGTGTTTTCTGAGACACTTAGGTGCCATGCAGTCAGAGTGTGTTGAGTGATTCAAGTGTTGAGAAAATAGAGTGTGCTGAGCTATTCAAAAGTCAAGTATCATTATATAGGGCACAGTGAAGGCTAAGCATTAGAGCCTATGGATGCTGAGTGAACAATTTATGTCATAGATATTTGTACTAGAAAAAAATTCTATACAAACCATTTTTTGGCCAACATGAACTTGAATTTTTGATTATAAGGAATAAGGACGAAGTCATGTTATGCATCCCTATGAAATACATGCATCCAATCAGATTGAGAGAAGCATTAGGTGGAAATATGAATCAACCAGAGTCATTGATTCTAACCTAATTTTGTCTCCATGATGTTTATACAAGAAGGAAACCCTAAGGGTAACCTAATGTTGTGAAGGAGGATACTAAGGAGAGTATCTTGTGCAAAAAAAGTATGGAGAATATGGTCAAGAAAAAGTTTTAGTCTGAGAGGAACAAAGACAAGTAGTGAAAGGTTAGAGAAGATAGATTTGATCATGAGGATCAAGAGATAAACAATAAAGTGGAGATTTGACATTAACCAGTAAGATGCTAATTGAAGGATGTGGTGCTAGATCATTCTAATAGGTGACACAAAGTAAATCTCTTAACATAATAGTCTTAAGAGCATTTTGTAAATCTCTTAACTGAGTGATTACTTTATTGTGAGTTAAAATCTTCTGGCAAGGTAAGATCTAATAGTATTTGTAACCCTTTAACAGGGTGATCTCTCACAGGGTAAATCATAGTTTATGATCAAAATATTGTAGCTATAATAGGCCATGCTTTACAACTGTAGTAGTGAAGATTTGTGGGTGTCATCCCCACCCTAGTTTTACATTCTCCGTGGAGGGTTTCTCGGTAAGCAAAATCTCATGTGTTATGTGTTGATTTATTTCATATTTTAGATGTGATGAATGGTTACATATTTTAGTTTACATATTAAGTTATGAGATGGATGCATGGTGAAATATTTTAGAGGTAAAAGTTTGAAGTGTTAAGTCACCCACCCCCCCTCTTAGAACTTACTTTCCCATTATTAATTGAAACAATTGGTATTAAAGATTTGTTCTCTAGAAAGGAAAGCTTGACAACTTTGGAGGTAAGATCTTGAAGATGGAGGTCTACAAATTGGGAAAGACTATTGAGAACTAGAAGATTGAAATATAACTTTCCCTACATCAAATCAAGGAGGCAAGCGATGAATTATAGTTTTAATTAAAAAGAAGGAATTGGCCAATCAACAAAATGATACTCAATATCAAGAAGAAGACACTGCAAGATTATTTGAGGATAGAAACTCAAATGAATTTGATGCAACTATTATAGACTGATGAAAAAGAACAATGCCCTAATTGAAGAAGTTAGGAATCTAAGGAGGGAACAAGAAACTTAGTCAGTATTGTTATGTGAGACAACTACATTGAAAAAGAAGGCTTAAGAAGATAGATTCATGATTGAAGAAGATAAAAGACTTCTAGCTAATAGACTTGAGGAGAAGTTATCAGATGTGCAAAAGTTATCAAGCATTCAATTGGATCTAATGAATTAGCTGATGATTACAAATCAAGAACTCAATAGGAAATACATTGAGACACAACTTTGTAAAAAAAGAATTCCTTACTATAGAATGAATTGAAGACTAAGAAAGAAAAGCCTAACAATCCTAGTGAAGCCATAAAGTATTTTGAATAATTGATGGAAGCACCAAGGTGAAATAATGCCACTCCTAGTTTGGGCTATTCTACTACTAAGAAAGGAGAATCATCTAGAAGTGGTAAACAAAGGAAGTACAAGGGAAAGAACATCAAGCCCACTTGTCATCACTATGGAAAATTGGGTCACACAACAAATGTCTATAGGAGCAACACTAGAAATCAAAATCCTAAGTAGAAATTCAAAGGACATTGCCATAACTACAAGGAGTAAGGACATCAAGCACGTGAATGTAGGACCAAGACCATCAACACTCAGAGATTTCAAGGATACCGCTACAACTATCAAAAGTATGGACACAAGGGATATGAATATCTAAACTCAAGTGGACATCAAAAAAGAAAACCAAGGTACATCATCATGGAAATACTTATGATTGGGATTACAATACAAGATACAATCATCATTATTGTGGTGAGTATGGTCATGTTGCTATAAATTGCATTAGGACATATTTCAAAGGCAATTGCAATAGATGGTAGAGAGAGGTTGTATGCTTTAGTTGTCTTAAGATTGGTCATATGAGAGAAATTGTCCAACTCAATCACCTGCATTGAGCAATTAATTCAACAAAGGTAAAGAAAAGGAAGACATTGAAAATACAAAGATGCAGATGAATAAGACATGGAAAAGAAAGAAGATTGTAGCACTTCAAGCCAAGATGAGGTCACTTATCCAATGGATCAGGTGATCACATGACCCCCAACTAGGAAATCAAAGGTATGTGTGGAATTGACATCTGAAATGATATATTTTGCATAAATTTCAAGTATTTGAGCAATATAAAGGATCTATCACCATATATTAAGATGCAAGTAAGTGATTAGAACAAAAAAAAAATCTATCATTTTTTTACTTTCTTTGTTGCCGCCACTCATTGAAAGGTTTGTAGTTACTATCAAACAAGGAAGGTATGGTAGTGATAGCTGAGTATACTAGAAAACCTTATAGTGATCTAATGAAAAATTGTATATGCACTAAGAATTAAATGAAAGGTTTTTGAAGGCTATATACTCAATTTTCCAAGTCATTTCACTTACTATAGTTTGAATAACATGAAGTAAATTTGTGAAAGGAGATTCAAGTGTTTGCAAACCATGTTCTACTACAACTCAACATCATTCAATAGATTTGAGAGGTATTTAACTTTTGTCAAGTTATATTGTTTCATATTTTCTAAACCCTAGAGAGTCAATATGGTAGCTATATGAAAAAAAGGTGAGTACACTTCTATGAGTCATTTTATCCAAGATTGCTTAAGAATGAGGTCTCGAATGGAGGCTCATAGCTCTTTATTCATGGAGTGCAAGGGTTTGTGATGGAGGCTCTTAGTTTGACCTAGTTTGTACCCATGCAAGTACACCATAAAACAAGAGATTCAAAGATCAAAATATGAATGCAAATGAGGATGCAAACTAATCTAAATGATAACAATGCAAAGAAATGCAAGAAAGGAAATCTAATCTATGAAAAAAAATATGACTAAGATAATATGAAAAATGCAAGGATGAAACCTCATGATGGAAGCAATGGATGCAAGAGAGAATAAGACAAGTAGAGAGAAGTTGCAATGAAGCTCCAATGTCCAAACCCTAGGGCTCAAACTCCTTCTCCAAAATTTCTCTCTAAACCTGTAGCATAACAATACTATAACAATGATATTTTTTCTCTATCTCTCTCTCTCTCTCTCTCTATATATATATATATATATATCTCTATATTGCTCTATGTCTTTCTCTAGATCTCTATCTATATCAAAATGAGAAGGAGAGGACTCCTTATAAAGGAAAATGTGGAGGTGGGAGGCTTCTCACAACCAATATGGGATAATAGAGTTTGATCCATGTGAGACAAAGTTTCACCAATGAGAAAAGATGAGTGTTTGAGAAGAAAGTGGAAAGAGAAAAAAGAGGAATCTTACTTAGAGATATGCACATTTAAGTGTAGAGGAAATTTATAAAAAAAAAATTAATTTCTTTTCTCAAGTGGGATTTTATTTAATTAAAAGGGAGCAAGTTCTTTTAATTAAATAGAAAATATTTAATTAAATGAAAAGAGGGGTTTTTCTCTTAATTAATTAAATGTGGATTAATTATTTAATTAAAAGAGATGTTTTCTTTTAATTAAATAAGACTTAGGATAAAATTATCAAACGTTAAGAAATATTGAAATAATTAAATTAATTACAATTTGATCAAGGAAATTGATTTGAATTGATTTAATAAAATATTGCAAACCATTGATTTAGGAAATTTGATAAATTGATTAATGGAGGCCCATAGTCTAGGTGACCATTTTAGGGTGCATACATTTGGCCCTATTTGACTAATGTGTGATCATTTTGGGAACACATGTAGTCAAAGAAAGAAATTGAAGTGTGAGATTGATTTGGGATCACAAAACAACCCAAATGTGTGGTCAATTGGGGAACACATTAGGAAAAAGAATATAAATAAATTTTGACTAAAAAAGGTTGAGGATAAAATTGATAAAATTGAATCAAGGATTGAAGTTGATAAATATTTTCCCCTCGTGATTGAAATCAAAATGAGATAGAGGAGAAAGAATAAATTCATAAATTTGATCAAATTGAACAAAAGATAAAGTTCTTGATGTAAGATGCAAGATATAAGAATCATAGCACCAAGATAGATTATCAAGCATGAAATATTATGCCCCAAAGGTGAAATAGAAAAAAAATAAGTGGGTTGAAAGAGAACGGAAGGTAGAAGTTTGGAAGATATGGAACAAAATAGAAAGAAGAAAAGAATTTTTTTGTAAGAAATAGAATGCCCCAAAATCAATCAACTGTTTAAGATGGAAATTTTGATCATGAAATAAGATAAGGAAATGAAGATCAAAACATGACCATAGTTGATTAATAGTCCACAAGAGAGATGATGGGAAAACACTCTCAAACTCATAATGTAGCCTAAAAATACAAACTAACATGAAGTCTAATAATGCAAAGGTGTACTTGCAATAGAGTAAGTATAACATAGGATTTTGTGTTCATCATTCATTAGAGAATTTTAGAGAACTTATTTTCATCATTGGGCCATTATTAATAGATATTAGAAAATCACACAATCATCACTAGTCACAAGCGCAACTATGAAGATATGAATGTGATTTATATCGGATCAGAATGTGGAAAGATTATAACATAAGCATTAAATACATAAAGGTCAAGATGAATTTGATGTTAGCTTACCCAATTTAATGTAGAAAAACCATTCTTACATCAAGGCATAGATGCCAAGATGACCATAAGAATGGTTGTGCAAAAATAGTCAAGGATGATGCCTCAAATCTCCTAAGTGTTTCAAGGGGACAACAAGAGACACTCTAGAGTTTCAAGACCACACCAGCAAGTAGAAAACAAATAAAAACATGACCCATGCCCCAAGTCCTCTAGGTATGCATTCTAGAGAGACTTATACGACAAGGACACTCAACAAAAATTAATAATAGTCAACAAACAAAGAAAAGATCATGACATAGGTCAAGAATAAAGTGTTTGTGTTTAAAAAGTATGTCAACTAATACTGAGTTCCAAGGATAAGGATCAAATGCTTGCAAGCAGGTAAGATCATGTGAGAAAACTAGATAAGACCAAACTAATAAGTGTTGAAAAACACTTGATGTCAGGGGTTGTATTGAAAAATACAGTTGGGGTGGTGTTGAAAAACACCATTTACAAGGTTTCCTAAAGACTAACATAGCCAAGAGGCCAAAGCTAACACAGTTATGCCCCCTAGATAAAGACCAATTCCAAACCAAGGCAATAAGGACAAGGCATGAGGAGAAAGGGCAAGTGTCGAGGACATAGGCTAAGAAACAGGGGTGCAAAGGCCTCAATTAGCGCTCATTTCCAAGTTTATATTACTTTGATTATTATTACTTTTTTCCCTTTTTAAGGAATATATAATTTTTTTGGAGATACATCAAAGCACTTATTACTAAGATGATTATTTTTCAGGATATTTTCCAATTTTTAGAAGTTTGATAGTATATCTTTTTTTGTATTTTTTAGGATCAATAAATATGTACAAAGATGCCCCTAGACAAAATGGGCATCATGGATAGAACTTCTTCAAGTGCAAGACATTGATAGGATTAGGGAGTTTCTCTCCCTCTATTGTAGATAGTAAATAGGCACTAGACCCAATAGTTGTAATAATGTAAGGTCCAAGCCAATTAGGTTCAAATTTACCCTTTTGATCTCTATTCTATTGATTCTTAGGATTTTCACATAGGACAAGATCTCCCACCTAGAATTCTCTAGGGTGAACCTTTTTGTTGAATGCTTTTAACATGCGCTTTTGATAGACCCTCATATGGTCAAATGATGCTTGGTGTTTCTCATCTAGAAGTTCTAACTCTTGAAGTCTAATGGAATGATAGTCTTCATCTGTAATTAAACATTTGAGGGAAACTTTGAGTAAAGGAATCTCAACCTCTAAATGTAACACTACTTCAACACCATATATAAGGGGAAAATGAGTAGCCTGAGTAGGAGTACGGATACTCATTTTATAGGCCCACAAAGCCAGATTTATCTAAAAGTGAAAATCTCTACCATTATTGTAAAGTATTCTATGTAAGATTTTGAGAATGGTTTTATTTGATGCTTCTACTTGAACATTTCCTTGTGGGAAGTAAATGGAGGACCAATTTTGTTTTATCTTGAATTTCTTACAAGGTTGTTTAAGATCCTTACTTTTAAAATGGCCTCTATTGTCAATGATAATCTTGGAAGGAACTCCATATCTATAGATAATATGATTTAGAACAAATAGAGAAGCTATCTTTCTCGAGGCAACAAAAATTGGGACAACTTCTACCCATTTAGTGAAGTAATTAGTAGTAGTGATAATAAACTTGTGTCTACATGATGAGTTGGGATGAATCTGCCCAACAAGATCAAAGGCCCAACACTAAAACAACCAATGAGAGATAGAAGGAATGAGTAACCTGCCTAGAGCATATATTAGGTTGCCATGTTTTTGACACTTTTCAAATGACTTTGCAAAAGCTACTACATCAATCTACATTATGGATCAATAGTATCCCTCCCCAAGAAACCATCAAGCCATGGAAAGACCATTGGAATGTCCCCCATAGATGCCCTCATGGATGTCAACTAATGCTTGATCAGATTCTTCCGTTCCTAAGCATCTAAGAAGTGTTCCATCTAGACCCCTCCTATACAAATCTCCAGAGATAATAGAATGGTGAGATGCATTTTGAATAAGGTTTCTATATTCAGATCAGTTAAAGCTTTTAAGTATAATGCCATCACAAGGATATGAATAAATAGCACCATAATGGGATGACTCATGAAAAACAAGGGTACAAATAACATGACTTTCTTGGGAATCATAGATAGGGTGATATAGCTCTTCCACTAGGAATTCAAATCTCTATTCATGTTGCTCTAATTGAAGAAGTGAAGAAAGTGTAGTGAAAGCATCAACTACTTTGTTTTTTGCTCTAGGGATTTGCTAAAATGAGACAAATGTGAAGTAGTGTCTCAAGGAATCAACCATTTTTTTTTAAGGTACCAATTTCTTATTTTTTGTTAAATAATTGTCATTGACTTGGTTGATTATCAGTTGTGAATCCCCATAGATGTGTAACTCTACAATTCTCTATTGTATAACCATCTTAACTAATTTGTTAAAGCTTCATACTCAACAATGATATTTGTACATGGAAATAATAACTTGCAACATTTAGGAATCATGTACCCATGAGGAGAAATAAACAACACACCAACTCCAGAACCATTTTGCATAAAGGATCCATCAAAGAACATTTTCCATGTTCTTTTAGTCATATACATGAGGTGCTCATCTAGGAAATCAACTTGAATAGGTGCATCATCTTGTCTATCTTGAAAATAACTAGGGAGATGATCAAGTACCTCATCCTAACGAGCTTAAGAGAGATTTTCACCCTCAGATATGTCCTTTCTTTGTACCTTTTTTTGGTTCTAACACCACCACATAGTGGTTTTCACCATCAAAACTCCTATTCATTTTATTTTATTTTCTCTTTATTTTACAAGTAAGGTACTTGATGTCTGGCTCTATCATGTTGGTAGTTAGTTCACTAGTGGAAGAGACTACAGGTTCAATGGAATTCAAATTGTAGGCTAGCTCATAATCATTTTGAAATATTATAAGCTCAGGTTCATGATTACATTGGGACCAATCAATCAAATCATGACAAACAAGGGGTAAATCAATGACTAGTTCAAGGTTATGAATATTAATGATATCTTTATTGACTAAAGAGTCAAAGTCTGTCAAAAGAGTTCCTAAACTACCCAAATCGAGATTCATCCTAAAAAGCAAAGAATCACTCACTAAGATAACATGTGAGTTCAAATCATCTGATCCTACACACGAATAATCAACTAACTTAGGTTGAGAACTATATGTATGAACAACATCAATGTCCATATCAATTTTAGAAGGCTCCAAGAGGGAGTCCCATTCATACTTATTGGAATCTATTTTTGAATCTCAACTAGGATGCTTACACCATGAAGGCTTGGTGTGCTTGGATGTGGAAGTCTCAATATCATCATGGGTCACACTCTCTTTTTCTAAATTTGCAATTGTCTCATGAGATACTGGACTATCTGAATCTCCCCAAAGAATATTAGTAGAAGGGATCAAATCTTCACACATATCTTGTTGATTTTCCAAATTAGGTATGTACTCTTGTTCTTCTTCATTATCCAACTTATTAAGGATAGGAACAACATTCTTATTGTGATTCACATATCCTAGGCCAACTAGCTTCTTAGACTTGCATCCAAAAAGACCATGATCAAGGGGTTTCGCTCTAGCATCCAATCTATTACTAAGAGGGCCATGTCTAGGATAGCCCATCTTCTTGACAAAAGTATACCCTCTTCCATAAGCTTTAGGATAGGGAGCAAAGTTCTCATTGTGCATATACTTCTCTTCTCTATAAATCCAATCTCTAACAACCACATCTTCTTTCTCATCTTGAGTAGGAACTAACGACTATACAAATGTGTCAAATAACATCATAGCTAAAGAGAAAGGTTTCATCACTTATGAAGGTTTACCATAATACCTAGGTGAAACTAGTAATGATGCGAGGGAGTTGAGTTGAGATCACCCCATGCTAAGGTCTATGTATTTGAACTTTTCTTGCATACATTTGTAATTTGTATTACCAACACCTAATAGGGTTGAAGCAACTTCTAATAGGGTTGAAGTAGCTCCTAATAGGGTTGAGGCTTCTAACAAGGCCTAGTCTCCTAATAGGGACTCGAGACACTATACATATTTCATAGACTCCTAATAGGGTCAATATTCTTAACTGGATTCCTTTATATAGTGAATCATCTAGTGGATTTCATCCCCACCGGGGTTTTCCCTTAGCCAGGGTTTTCCTAGTTAACAAAATATGGTGTTATGAGCTCTGTCTATGTATGGTTGTTTCTATTGTTTAGCATGATTGGTTTATTTTCTTATGCATATGACAAAGTAATTAATAATATTCAATTGTGGGTAAAAAGATTTAAAATATTGATTCACCCCCCTCTTAGTATTATCTATTTCTAACAATTGGTATTAGAGATTACTTATTTAGAAGAGGCTTAACAACTTGAATAAGATCCCTATGGATATGGAACAATTGAAGAAGAAGATTGAAGAATCTCTTGAAAAAATTGATCTCCTTACTAATGAAAGAGATGGCCTAAAAGATAGATATAAAGATGCAAAATCTTAAATTGGTGAACTAAAGGACAAGATAGATGACCTAAAGCAAAAAGGACCTAGTGAGCAAACCAGTGATGATGATATTGATGATTCTAAAGAAAGAAAATGAGATATTGAAAAATGAGTTAAAAATATTTGAACTCAAGCTAAGCCTTAAGAAAAATGGAGGAAAGAATGACTCTAAAATAAAAGCTAAAAATGTAGATCTAAGATCCTAGTTAAGCAAGGTAACATTTGAATTGGAATCTATCAAGTAAGAGCATGTAGAATTAGATAATTACAACACTATTGTGAAAGGTGAGTTGGTGCAAACCAAATAGCAATTTGAAAAATTATATACCAGCAATGAAAAGATTAAAGAACAAATATCTACACAAAGACCTAGTTATGACAAGACTAGACTTGGATTCTTCCTTGGACAATCCACCAAGAAATCTATTGAGAGAAAAGAACTTGATACCCTTGAAGTCAAAAAGCATCTAAGCATAAGAAAAACAAATGACAGATCTAAGGACAAGCAGAATGTTTTTCACTCTAAGAAATCTAAAGAATCTAATCAAGATGAGGATAACAAAAGAGAAAGGAACCTCATGCCTAGTTTAATGAACTTGAACATACTTGAGATAATTGCAAAGGTAAGTCTTTTAAACCTATTTCAAATTTTTATTGTCATAATTGTCATGGATATGGACATTATGCAATAGATTGTAAGAAACCTAAATTTGATAGTGATAATGCAAATAGTAGAATGCCTAGGAACACTAACCATGTAGGCAATGGAAGAAGATCTCATAGCAATGAAAGTGGAGAAAGAAGACAAATTGTTTGTTACAGATGCAACAATCTTGGACACATAGCAAGGAATTGCAAAGCACTTGACAACCAAAATAATGAACAAAGAATGAATGTACTAGTATGCTAATTATGTAATAACTTTGGACACACAAGAAAGTTTTTTAGAATGAATAGAAGAAACCTTAACAAGAATCATAATCATAGAAGGAACAATAGAAGAAATGATGATAGTCTAAAGGAAGAAATAAAGGAGTTGACAGAAGAATTTAAGGAAACATTTCTAAAAGCAAGAGAAGCTAGAAGTTCTCACATAGTTCAGGAAGAAACTCATCCTAATGTACCCAACAAGATAGTAAAGTCACTTATTTTCTATGACCTATCTTACCTACATTACAAAATCTCAGTAAAATAGTGCATCAATTAATCATAACTAATGTTAGAAAGCATGTCACAAGTTGTGTAGTTAACAATACATACTAGACATATAGAAGAGTCTGCAGTTAAGTGTGCATTGCTTAATATGATTAGGATAAGGATATATAAGAAGAATAACCTCTCTATTATATAGAGACAATATTTGTACTAGTGGCAAATGCACATTTAATGCGAAGTATAGATTGCAAAAGATTTAAAGGACTCAAATTGATTTATGAATATCATTTGCTTGTGCGAAATCTTAAGTGTGAGATTGAAGAAAGATTTGAAGTGTTAAAGAAGTTTGGAGATACCAAAAATCATTGAAAACCCTAAAACATGAAATTAAGGTATTTTCTAAATTTTTTGAGTATATTTTTCAGAAATGGCAAGACAAGAGGTGTTTAAAGTGATTTGATTTGATGATAACATGATCTAACACTGAGAGCCTCGACACTAAGAGCCAAAAGATTAGAGTTAGTGGAATGAAAAAATGGGATGAATTAGTATGAAGATGTGGTGAAACCATAGATGTGAACCATTTTTGAGCATCTACATTTTGCCCCTCTTTGATACAATGTGATTTAGAGCGTTGTGTCAAAGAATAACTGATGAGAAAGCCACAACATGCCCTAGTAGGGATGATATATATGGGTGCCCCCTTGATAAATTGACTAAGATAAGCATATGATAATTTAGTTTTTCAAATTCAAGAAGAAAAAACCATAGCAATTGACAGATAAAAAATTGGAGCTAAAATGTGAAAGTTATGAGGTCCAGAGTGCAGAATGTGGTCAACTAGGAGGCCACGAGTAATTGCATGGGTTACCAGCCAATAATGTAAAAAAATGATGAAAATGATAGTTCATTTTTTTTTCAATGAAGATACAAATCCAATGCAACTGATGGATTGCAAATCCATGTTAAAATGCAAAAGTTATGGACTCTAGAGTGCAACATAGGGGCTCTAGGAGTAGTTATGGGCATCCTACAACCCCAAGTGTGCCTAGTGTGCACTTGGTAAGACCAAGTGCACCATGATAGTACCAAGTGCACCCATGATGCACTTGGGAAGCCCAAGTGTACTCAAAAAATGCAAAATTTTCCCTAGAAGGCTCTGAGGGCCAAAATCAACTTGGCAGGGGTCAATCAGGAGCCCAAGAGTAATGTCAAGGATGACCACTCAATATAGTCACCAAATAATGAAAATGATAGCTCATTTTTTTGACACAAAATATATGAGCCCAACACAACTAATGGTTCATAAGTCAAACTTGAAATGCAAAAGTTATGGCCTCCAGAGTGCAACATAGGGGTTTCGAGAGTAGTTCTGGGCATTCTACTACCCCAAATATGCCCAAAGATCATCCAAGTCCATCAAGTGTGCACTTGGTAAACCAAAGTGTGCCATGACAGTACCAAGTGCACCTAGGATGCACTTGGGAGGCCCAACTGCACTCTAAAACTGCAGACTACTCCCTAGAAGGTTCCAGGGGCCAAAATCAGCTCGATTAGACTCAGAATGACCCAAAACTATGCGTGCATGCCCAAAATGATGGAAAGATGTTAGAGAATGAGTGAAATCATCAAAAGTGGTTAGATTTGGTCAAATAGGGTTAGAAAAATGTCAGACTAAGGTTGGACTAGCTAGAAAGCCACATAAGGTTGATTGATAGTGTAGGATGATGCAAGAATGTCAGAATGTAAGATGAAGATGATTTGATGTATTGGAAGACATGATCATGGTGATGGAGAATGAGATGAATGATAGAATATTGAGGATATGGGATGAGAACCAATTAGATTTAGGTGAAGACTTTTTCTTTTGAAAAGTGCACTATATGTCAATTGGAGCTTTATTTTGATATGACAAATGGAATGTAATGCATCATGGCATGAAGGGCCAGAGTGCAAATGCAAGCCTTTTGTGTAAACAAGCATGATGTAAACAAAAAAAATTACCTTGTCCTTCTTGAGGCATACGTACATGCCCCAAACTCTAAAAGGTACATTGTAATAGACAAAAATAGAAAAAGATGACCATGAACCATCCCAGCCGCTCTCATAGATCAGTTTATATCATCGAGTGGCATAGGAACATGATCAAAGAAAAACAAAGCAAGAAATAAATCACTCACTAAACAACATGAGCCAATAGCTATTCTTGCCCATTATTACTTTCTTTTTAGTGTTTTAGGTGTTTAGATGGTGTTTGACATGTTGATGATGTGATAGGTTTGTTTAAGGATTCAATTGATAGGTTCATAGTGACAATTTGGATTGATTGTTGGTTCACATTGCTCAGATACTATGATTGTCTTGAAAGTGTAGTGCTTTGGGTTTTAGTCTACAAAGTGCAAGTGTATATGCAAAAGGGGTGGTTATGTATAGTAAATATGTACAAGGTTTATTGCAAATATTTGGTGGGTTTTGTGATTTTTAGGGGTTTTGAGGATATTTGATGTTTTTGGTGTGACTGGCTTCTTCAGGACGTTTTATGATTTTTAGGGTTTATTTTAGGACTTTTTTATGACTTTTATGGATTTTTTGAGACATTATATGGTTTTTAGTGATTTATTCAGGACATTTTATGAATTTTTAGGATTTTTTTAGGATCGTAAAAGAATATAAAAGTGTTAGCTCTAATCTGTTATGTGATAGGTCCAATGGATAAAAAGTTTTTAGGAATGTGCACCCAGTTCAAGTTCAAACTCATGTACCATGTAGATAATATGCCCCTAGACAAGATGCAAACTATGTACAAAGGCTAATGATAGAGTGTGTGCAGACTAGTAATGCATTAAGTAAGATAACAATGTATATTAACCAGTTCATGAGCCATGGTCAAGAAGCCAAAGATGTCTTGCAATATGAAGGATATGATCAAGGAATATAAAAAGGGTAGAAAAAACCAGATGGAATCTCGATAGATGGAGGAGCAACAACTTATTACACAGGGTGCCTGCTTGCCAAGTTTTTACCATGGTACTTGCCCAAAGCGCTTGTTTGCCAAGTTTTTACCATGGTACTTGCCCAAAGCGCCTGTTTGCTAGATTTTCACTTTTGGATGGGATTTTTCTCTTGACTCAAATTTTCGTGCGAAGTTGCCTATTTGCCAGATTTTCATCAAGGCATCTAATTTTTCATGAGCCCTTTTTTCGCATTTTCTTTTCTTTTTTTAGGGCTTTTTGCTATTTTTTTGATATTTTTTCAAGACTTTTTTCCATTTAAAATTTTCATTTTTTTAGGCCTTTAAGATAGAATCATGAATGTTGCTAATGCTAAGAACAAATCTATTGTTGGTGCTGCTAACTGATAATCTCTGGATCAATGACTGACCATAACTATGTAGGAATTGTTTCAAGTCTATAGCTAAAATCAAACCACTAGAAAGGCCTTGAGATATACCATCATGTACCGTATGTAAGACAATGTTTGCCTCTTTTGAATCAAGGCATTCGAGGATAATTAGGTCAATAGATATGTGATGTGGGATGTTACTAATGATGACATGCACAAAGGCTTTTGGGATAAAGATTTGATCTTGGGTGTTGGGAAAATTAGATAGCTAGATTTGGGGATAAACAACTGGATATAAGGGAGATTTGGGAGGGTTGAGACCAATGACCTTCCACATTAATGCTAATCAAGAGAGCTCTAAAAGACTTTGTGGCATGTTGAACATTGGAACACTGATATTCATGGAATCATATTTTTCATTTTGTATCCTTGGGAGCTACTTAGCTTTTGATTTTTTATGGTCTAATGGCACCTTTCAATTTTCACCAAGAGACCTACTTTTGTCATTTTTTTCTTTTCTTTTAGCTTTGTAACTAGAAGATGGATTTGGCTCCCCAAAATATGCCAATGTGTTCTCTTTAGAAGAAATTATTTCTTTATGATTGTCAAGCATAATGCCTTCATAGATTTCAAAGTCTATTGTGAGAGTGTCATCATTGTTGAATCAATCAAAAATTGGTGGTCCACATTGGTCCCAATCCAACAGTTCAGGATAACTTGAGGGGATGTCATCATTAGTGTTGAATGGGTTTTGGTTAAAGGCATGGATATGGGCATTAGAGTCAGTTATATCATTGGGGTCATGCTTAGAAGCTAAAGGATTGTTGGCTTCAGGTGGGATATCCTCAGATGCCTTTACATCATTCAAAATTTCCATAGTCTTACATGCAGGTACCATAGTACTAGGAGGACCTATTTGTAATGGTTTAAATCCAAGCCCCAAACTAGGAGGTCATCCTTTTGTAGTGATAGTTTCAATTATACCTTGTTTCTAAGATCCAAGGCCACTACATCCACCATAGCCTTTCTTTTGCATGATAGTAAACCCAAGTCCATACTTTCTAGGAGATATCAAAGTGGGTTTTTGTTCTTCTTGTTCATTATCCATACATACATATGTATTCTCATTGATAGAAGTGACATTTTATGTACTGATCTCAAAGTGTTGTGCTTGCAATAGTTGTGATTTACCATAATATTGGGGAGAAAGTGGTGACTTCCTAATGTGGGATACTTGAGACATAAAGTACTCTCCACACCCATTGTCTTCAATCTTCATCTTTTCCTTGGCCTTACTAAGGAGTATATCAGCATCCACATATTTAGAGGAATCTGTAGGTTGTGTTTCATTATTTGTTGGGACTTGGTATGCAATAGCATCTGTTAGATTAGCACAAAAATGGAAAGGATCTGGATCACAAGGGATGGTAACCTCCACATTGTTATAGGAAAACATTAGACATTGATTATATGTAGAGGGTACTACTTTCATGGCATGAAGCCAAGCGTGTCATAGCATCATGTTGCAATTCATTTCTATTTCTAGGACATGGAATAATGTATCTTCAGTAGCTGGACCAACTCTAACATGTAATTTGATGATGCCCTTGGAGAAACGTTCACCATCATCATTAGCTTTTATTGTGATTCTTTGAGAGGGATCCACATCATCTTTACAATAACCCAAACCTTTGACAACCTTAAGAGTGCAGATGTTCAATCCTGCTCCTCCATCTATTAAGACACATCTAACTTTGGCATTATGGATGAAGACTTTGAGATGAAGGGGATCATTGTGGTTAGGTTTGTCCTTAGGAATATTCTGAGGTGAAAAGGTAATATGTTGTGAGGTGGATAGATTCCCAATCATGGCTTGGAATTGGACAATATCCATGTTATTTGGGACTACTAACTCTTTAAGGGCTTGATGCAAGATCTTCTGGTGTTGTGGAGATGCATGTAGTAGGTCCAAGATGGATATTTGTGTAGGGGTTTTTTCGAGCTATTCAACAAGGCTATAATTAGATGAAGTAGGAGCATTAGGTCTACTAGGGGGTGTAGGTCTAGTAGAAGTAGTAGGTCTAGATGGGGCTCTAGGTAGGGTGATCTTGGTATGACTATAGTGATAGTGCAATGAAGGTCTTCAGCCTTTAAAGTGAATGTGGATATGTGGGAATCTGACTCATTGAAACAACTGATGGTGTAGTCATATGCCATGTGTGTGTAATTTACATTACCTTGTGAGTTAGAGTTTGAACTGGATGGTTTCTCTTTGTCATGATTACCCAAATGATCTTTGAAAATAATGTGGTCAGAGTTGGATGCTAATAGTGATGGATCAACTGTGATGACACCATCATCAATGAGGTCTTGTATCGCATGTTTAGTTGGAAACATGGTGAGGTCTTATGTCATTTGGTGCGGTGATAATCACAGTATTTGTTGTCATCCCACCAATCTTCTTTAGTCAACAGTTCATCCTTGATCAAAGGTAATTGTAGGAAGTTATTATTGAGTAATTGTTGTAGTATAGTCTCAAGAGGTATCCCCAATGGTGTGAATTTCCTATCCTTGGTTCTAGGACGTCTTCGAGGTTTGTCTTGTGTGGAAGTCTCAGTTTTCTATTGTGGCGCTAATGTTTGATTAGGAGTTTGTGAATTTATAGGATTTCCACCCTTCAAAGTCAGTTGAGGTTGCACTATGCTGATTTTGTGGGCATCCACAATGCCATCATTAGTCAAATTATTTTTTTTGGAGAAAAATTTAGCCTTGTCATTAGATGAGTTGGTTTTTGTGTTGTCCTTGTTCATCTTGAGGATTCCCTTATGGATAAGAGCATCTTCAATACTAGCCCTTTTTTTCATTAGTTTAGAAATGGTGCTCAGACTTTTCATTTTGAGTTCATACATTAATTCAAGGACTAGGTTTTCAATGCAAAAGTTTACTTTTTGTTCTTTAGGAATGTCTAGTGAGCATTGACTGACAAAGCTTCTCTAGCATAGTAAGAATGTGATAAATGGTTCTCCCATCTTTTGTTTGGTTGAGTACAAATCAGAAAGGGTCACCTAATTTGTAATGTTAAAGGAAAAGTGGGAGATGAACTTGTTTGTGAGTTCCGACCAAGATTTGATATTACCAAGAAGTTTGGAGTACCATTCAAGTGTAGGCCCACCTAGAGAACGAGTGAAAAATCTCATGAGGTAAGTGGGTTCATCACTGAGTTTGGTACATGAGGCATAATTTTTTTTGATATGATCAATAGGGTTGCCTTTTCCTTGGTATTTTTCAAACCTTAGAGCCTCAAAGTGTTTTGGGAATGGAGACATATACAAACTTTTGTCAAATGGATTAGGATGTAGGTCCCTTTTTCTATATAGAGCCTATTTCTTTTGGACTCCCAATGCCTCAACTTGTTTGGAAATTTGTTTGAATTGTTGTAATAGTTCTTCATTAGGGTTTTGCATGATAGTCTTTCCTTCAAGTCCTTTGTACCTATGAGTAGACCATTTGCTGTGGTAGAGCTTTTTTTACTTAGTTCTGACATTTCTATATCTGATGAGTCTGGTGATGTGTCACTTGGTGGTGTAGGTATGTTGGTAGCTTGAAGACAAAATGGTTGATGTTGTGATACCTGTTGGGGTACTTGATGTGGCATTTGATGTGGCACTTGTTGTGGGATTGACTGTGATTGTTGTATCACATGTTTTTGCTACACCATGTGTGGTAGTTGTTGTTGAGGTACCTCTATTGGTTGTATGTCAGACCATGTATGTGATTGTTGTTGTGGAGGTATCTGTTGAGGTTGTGGTGGAACATGTTATTGTTGTAACAAATGTTGCTGGTATGCAATTTTTTGCTCAAGCCGTCTTTGATATTCTAGTTGTTTCATGAGTTGCTCTTGTTGTTTAGAAAACATGGCTTGTTTTTGTTGATACATTTCATAGAAGTCAAGTGGGTTTATGTTGGACTATGTATTAGGGATATTGGATGTTTGCACCACTTGAGGTCATTTTTGTTGTGGTTGATTTTGCTGTTGATATGTGGAATGTGCATTAAGTGGATGTAGACTTGGTTGAGGGTTGGAAGTGTTAAGTCCTTGTACCACCATAGGTTGTTGTTGTTGTGGGAGTTGACTAAGTACTTGTGAACTAACCACCATGTTGGTATTGTTACTTTGGCACCTTTGTGTGTTAGAAGTTTCTAGTTGGGACATCATATTGACTTGACAATGAGGCACATTCCCTTTGGGAATAGGTGTAATGTCAATACGAATTTTCCTTTGTGCATCAATAGGGATTGTTGTAGTTGATGTTTCACATAGTGTACTTATGGGAGGGTCCATAACATTTGATGTCATAACACTTGGTAGGGTTAGGAGCAAAGGTGCGCTTTGTTGATTTATCTCCAAAGGAGGTATGTCTAGCATCCCTAGAGCACAATTCCCTTTAGGTGCATCTTGTTGTTACATCATGTGACTAAAATCAAGTCTTAATGTCCTTTTGGGGTGTTTAGGAATTGGTGGTATTTCTTCGAACAAGGAATTAAAATTGATGTGTTCAAATGTACTTTGGAGGATTTCGGTGGTTGATTCTTGATGAGACCTTATAGGTGCCATTATTGTGTTTGAAAAATCCAAAGGCTATTTTCCCTTATCTAAGTCCAAATTGATCATGGGTTGTACATTTTCAATGGTCATGTTGGCTTGATGTTTGGCCTTAGGTCCTTCCACATTTGGGTTGAATTTGACAATTTTTGAGCTGCCAAAAGTTTGAAGTTCTTACAAATTTTTTTGTCTTGACATGCCCTAGCTATTTCTTCATTAGTGATACCATAATAAGATTCAAAGTCATCACTTAGGTGTACAATAAATTGTTGCATATTTGATGTGTTAGGGTTGAAGGTACTCATGTTGGGTCTACTAAATTCAAAGGAATGGATTTGTTCATCCTTGGGTGTGGTTGGTACACTTCCACCTCTGGGTGGTATCAGCAAAAATATAGGTTCAAAGTCAAGACTCCATTGACCCATCCCATGTTTAGGGGAAGTGTTTGAAGGAAACTTCATGGTAGGTGCATTGTTCAAAGTTTGTTTCATCATCTCTTGGTTATAGTGATCTTGTGGATACATGTTTAAAGGGTCTACAAGTAAAGGTTGTGATGCCTCGATTTGTTCTTTGCCAAAGGTTTGTTGGGTTTTCTTGCTCTTCTTTTGCCTTGGATGAGGTTTTGGTTGTGTTTGTGCTTTAGAAAACAAAGGTTGATAGATTTTTTCAGGTCTTTGGGCTGATTGTGTCCTAGAAAGTGCTGGCATGATACCTAAGAATACAAATGCAATGGAAGGAAGCTTGAATGGACTTTTTGCCTCCCAAGTGCACACCTAAACTACCAATTATGCTTAGACAATACCAAGTGCGCCCATGATGCAGTTGGGGGTTTGAAGGTAAGTAGTTGGTAAGTAGGAGGTATGCAATGGGTAAAAATAGGTGCTAGGGTACCTAAAATGCAAATTTTGAGTGGTTTAGAGTGATTTGCAAGGTTTAGGGATGCAATGCAAGCTGTGGAAGTGCAGATTGGGGTTCTAGAACCTAGAATGAAACACCTAATTGCCCAGTGCACCTTGAAACTACCAAGTGTACTTTATAAATACCAAATTCACACTTGGAGTGTGTAATTGGTAAAACAAGGTTATAGTTGGTAAAACAGGGTTGCAGTTGGTAAAACAGGTCAAAATTTGATAATCAGGATGTGGGTATGCAAGATATGAGTTATTTTTGGATTTTTAAGTGTTTAGGGATGATATGAAATCTAGGAAAATGCCAAATGAACTAGGGTTTTGGTATGCAAAGTAAAAATGTCCTAGAGATCCAAAAAAATGCGTGGTAATCCTTTCAACACATCTTTTCTCTATTGTACCCTTCGTTTATGGTTGAACACTCACAATGAACAAAGCGACAAGCAAAACAAGCAAACACAAGATATGCAATATATATTCAACTTATCAAAGATCTAAAAATCTAATTTTTAAGAGTGATAATAACTAGAAAATAAACCAAATGAAATATCACATCATGCATTGATCCATGTGAAAATTAAATGCAAGCTATTCATTAAATGCCCTTTTTTTAATATTAATTTTTTACCTAGTCAACAAGATTGGACCTATATGATATGAATTCGGATCCAAAACCATAAATTTAGAAAAGAGACCCCTATCAAAAATTAGAGTGCTTTCCAAAAATGTTAGAATTTTGAAAATAGCTTTTCATTTGTGCCTAGGGAGTCATTTTGTCAAAACAGACTAACTTTTGGAAATCAAATTATTGAGCCTTAATATGATCTATAAAATCAAAATATAAAGAACAAACCCTATTTAGAATTTTGAAATATTTCCAAAAATGTATACTTTTACTAAATATTCACTAATTTGTGCCCTAAAATTATTTTTCATGAAAAATCAAGAAAAAAATTATAAAAAATAGAAAATACATCAAAATACTCTAAAAATTTCACTAAAGATTCCTTGATATGTCTCCACCCTTCAGAAAGAAATTCAGACCAAAACAACAAACCATTTGGAAGATATGATCAAATCTTTCAAATTAAGGTTTTTTTTTTTGTCTCCAAACAAATCCAAATAAGGGAGTTAGCTCCAAAAATATCTAAAACCAGCAAGTAAAAGTGGGTTGCACCATGTTGGGCACCAAAAATGTATGCCTAAAATGTGAGCACACTTCTATGAGTCATTATATCAAAGATTGCTCAAGAATGAGGTCTTGAATGACAACTCATAGCTCTCTATTCATGGAGTGCAAGGGTTTGTGATGTAGGCCCTAAGTTTGACCTAGTTTGTGCCCATGCAAGTACACCATAAAATGAGAGATTCAAAGATCAAAATATGAATGCAAATGAGGATGAAAACTAATCTAAATGATAACAATTCAAAGAATTGCAAGAAAGGAAATCTAATCTATGAAAGAAAATAACAATGCAATATTAATCTATGAAAAAAAAATGTGACTCTAAGATAATATGAAAATGCTAGGATGAAACCTCATGATTGAATCCATGGATGCAAGAGAGAATAAGACAAGAAAAGATAAGTGTCAATGAAGCTCCAATGTCCAAACCCTAAGGCTCAAACTCCTCCAAAATCACTCTCTAAACCTATAGAATAACAATACTATAGCAATGAGCTATTTTCTCTATCTCTCTATCTCTCTATATATATTTCTCTATATTGCTCTATGTCTTTCTCTATATCTCTATCTATATAAAAAATGAAAAGGAGAGGGCTCCTTATAAAGGAAAATGTGGAGATGGGAGGCTTCTCACAACTAATATGGGATAATAGAGTTTGATCCATGTGAGACAAAATTCCACCAATGAGAAAAGATGAGTGTTTGAGAAGAAAGTGGAAAGAGGAAAAATAGGAATCCTACTTAGAGATATGTGCATTTAAGTATAGAGGAAAAAAGGAATTTATTTTATTTTTATTTAATTTATTTCCTTTTTCAATTGCGATTTTATTTAATTAAACGACAAAAAGTTCTTTTAATTAAATAGGAAATATTTAATTAAATTAAAAGAGGGGCTTTTCTCTTAATTAATTAAATGTGGATTAATTATTTAATTAAAAGAGAGGTTTTCTTTTAATTAAATAAGCTTAGGATAAAATGATCAAACCTTAGGAAATATTGAAATAATTAAATTAATTACAATTTGATCAAAGAAATTGATTTGATTTGATTTAATAAAATATTGCAAACCATTGATTCAGGAAATCTGATAAATTGAATAATGGGGGCCCATAGTCTAGGCAACTATTTTAGGGTGCATACAATAGCAAGTTCTTTAGTAGCACCAAGCAAAGAGGAGAAGGAAGTTTTCAATGTTCAATTAATTAGAACTGATGTGAGACAACCTCCATTCTATGCCATTCCTAAGATCACATATAAAGGAGATCCATTTGGTGTGCTATCTATGATACCACCAAAGGTTTTAATGATTCAAGATGTGCAATGTTGTTATACCTACAAGGTAGATGAGGTTGGAGATTAAAAGATAAGAGAAACTTATCAAAATTTATGCAAGAATGGTGTGTTGAGGGAAGAGAACAAAATTGTAGAAACTAAAGGGTTAATGCATGCCCTAGATTTTCTAAAAATGTTTAAAATAGAATGGATTAAGATTGTATTGAGCCAGATTCATGAAAATAAAATTTGTTTAGAAGGTGGACCAATAAAAATGTCTAAGAGGATGGTTCATAGAGTGACAAGGTATCTAACCCTAGATCAGCCAAAGACATTGAGAAGTGATTCAAAATAGGTTATTAAAAAGAATACTAGAGCCATGTAGAACAAACATAAAATATCAATTGATACCATAAAAGAACCCATTATATCATTTTCATTAAGAGTGATTGCCCACAAATTCTACTAGTCAAGCTAACTAAACTATCTGTGGTGTATTGTAGTTGACCTAGGTTATAGGATTGTGAAGAGAGATCATAGCTATGACTTAGCCGAGCTTTAGCTTAACCAACTATTAGAAAATATGGAAGCTATAGGAAAAGTTAAGAGTGCCTCATGTAAGTTTGGATCACTTATCATTTGCATATTCTTTTATGTAAAAAATAATTTTTCTTACATTTGGCAAGATTTCATGGAGGACAAAAAGATCTATTACTCAACTGATAGGAGAGCTCATTGAGAAATTAGGTGATAGTTTTGAGTTAGTAATTACTAGTTACTTTGAATACTTTAAGAATTGTATGAAGTAGATGTTAAGAAATCTCATGTCACTAGTTGAACAACATTATAATGATGTCTATTTTCTAGTTGATGTCAACTACACATATGTACAAGAAATAGTTCCAAAGCTAAGATGGTTAAGACCTTTACCATATGAAATCAATCTTGATAAAACTTCAGCAACTATTACTACATTACTGGCAAAAGAAGTTGATAAAGGTGCTACACAATTTGGAAATTATGATGAAGCCAAGTCAAAGATTACCATAGAATTGAAGACTGCCACAATTATTAGCAAGAAAAACAAAATGGTGCAGAAGCTTAAATAAAAATTTGGTGAAGGAGGAGGAAGAGGAGGAGGAGGAGAAGAAGAAGAAGAAGGCTAAGAAACATTGGAACTGACTCAAGGTTTAGGTGAAGACAAATATGATGATGAAGATGGTGTTGAGAATGAAATTGAGGAAATTGGTAAGAAGAGGAAAGAACCATAGAAGGTAGTACAAAAACCAAAGAAAATAGTTAGGCAAACTATAAAGAAGTTAGCTACATATTTGACAAGGTCTAGCACAAGAGATGCCACTACAAAAGCCAAAGAGACAAAGGATAAAGGAAAAAGAGAAAGTGCCCTAGTAGAGCCAAGTTATCCTACTAAGAAGTCAAGGAGGAAGTACAAACCTCAAGGTGATTTAGATGATGAGAAGACAAAATTAGATGACTTAAGTGAATTCAAAGTGGTAAGCCACTATCTCTAATTTGACATTGATAATCTATGTGAAAATGTAAAAACCAATGTAGATTTATCTGGTTTTTCACATATTGATTTTGATAATTTAGGGAGTGAGGATAAGCATAAGTTAGAAGAGGCTATTTATGAAATAATGGCCACATTTAAGACCACTCCAATTGAAATTGCTAACTCTATTCCTAAAATTCTTTATGAGAGAGTGATTCAAAGCTCTCCCTTAAATAGGAAACTATGGTGTGATGTAACCTTAGATTGCTTCAAGTACCCCAAAATGGAGTCAAGAGAGAGCTCTACACCTTTGAAACAAATTTACACAAAAACATAGTCTAGGCACCCAAAAGAGCACAAGTAGGTCTTAAGCACAAAATCCCCAAATACTAGGTTTATGCTTGAAATAGAAACCTTTGAATTTAAAGGGGAGCAAAAAGGTTCCTTAAATTTCCACAAACTCAAACTAGTGGGTTTGAATAGTCTATTTTTCTCCCAAAGTCTACAGATAGCATAACTTCCTTTTATGCATAATTGCTGGGTTTTGTGAAGGAAGTACTGAATAGGTGATTTACCAAGTTAGGCTATCAACTAGGACACATGTAGAGATCTATAGGATATCATTATCCACTCTTATATTGGCTTCATCCATCCCAATAGTACATACAACAATTCAATACCCGTTGTCCTGAACCAAACACATAGAGATGTTTGGCCTAGGGCTTGCTAGCAATATTAGAAGCCTTGCTTTCCATCTCCCATCCTTTAGGGACCTTATTGTACATCTTCCTAACTTGCATTTTACCAAGTGGAATGAAATTTTCACTATGGGAATGCAAGTTAGTGCATCATTCCTAATAGTGCTCACCAAATGGAGGGTTTTGGTGCACTTGAGAAAGAAGTTATGATAACTTTAGTTACAGAGCACTTCAAACCCTCAAACCAATTGCATTCTTCTGCTAAGATGTTGAGGTATCCAAATCAACTATTTATTCACATGTTCTAATCCATAACAATCTGTACACTATGAAAATTCAACATTTGACAAGGGATTATGGGATCTTTTATTGATTCAAATGGAAAAATGACATTCTCTATGTCTTTATGTCTTCCACCTACCTAAAAGGGATAATTTAAGACCTTTTCCAACTAATCCAACCAATTTTCAAAGGTTGTTACTATTGGGAGTGATTAGCTGAAAGTTTGTTAAATATATCAAAAAATTGTTAGCCTTGCCAAGTAATCAGTATTAGTCGAGCCTATTCAGTCCTTGAAGACAATTCCCCCATATCTGCCAATAATTTCAGTGTTAATAGAATTTGGAGATAGTGTTGATTGTGTGGGGTTAGTTAAAAAAGGAAAGTCAGTTTAAACTCTATACCAGTAATTCTCAAGCACTTTCAAGCTCCTACACCATGTTGAGCTCCAAGACCATGCTGAGTTGGGTTGGTTAACAAAGGATTCCCAATGTTAGCCAAGTACACAATTTTAGAAACATATGAACACACCTATCATATCCTAGGACTAAGATGTGCCTAATGACCATAGTCCAAAATCCCATGGTTTATAAAACACCAATGGTGACTAGGCCTTACAAGTAGGCTTGATTTATTGGATAACTATTTCTACCTATTACAAATGTCTCTTAGGCACAAATTCCCTTGAGTAGAACTCATAAAGAGTTAGAAATGATGGATTCTCTAGAGAGTGAAGGGTTAGATGCTCCTGCACTAGGCAGTTGAGAAAAAGTGAAAGTTTTGTTTGGAGACAAAAAAACAAATCAAAGAGGCCATTTTAGCCACATTCAGGATTGAAGTAGATAGAAGAATGATTACTAAGGCTATAGAGAAGTATAAAGGGAGATTTTACCAAGTACAAAGCTTTTAACATTTTGAGAAATAAAGTAGAAGAGGTGGTAACCCAAAGAAAGTTATTATGGAAAGTTATCTATGGGTTATCCACCAAAGCTATGGAAGAGAAGGAAGAACAAGAAAAGGAAGGCAAAACAATAGCATGAGACACAATAGCAAAAGAAGAAAAGAATGATGAAAAGGATGACATAGCTAAGGTAAATGTAGAAGATGCACATGATGGTCAATTGTCAAGCACCAGTCCCCCACATGTAGAGAAAGAGTCTTTCACTATTGAATACCTACTTAATAGTTCAACATAGAATGTTAATCCATTGAGTGAGGAGGACATCAAGAAACTACAATAGGAATCCACCAATACTATTCTACCAAGCAAAAATCATAAATTGGTAAGGATTGATGACCCTCAACAGGTTGAGGTTGTATCCCCTAAGAATGAGCAACAGAAATATACATCTTTAATGCCATCAAGTTTTGCAGAGGTGAAAGAAATTGAACCATAAGAATAGATCACATATCAAAGTGTAATTCTTGAACAAAAAGAAGAGCTAAATCAAGCAAAATCTTCAATGAAAATAATTGTTATTGAGATGAAAGAGATAGAGGTAGATACTTAAGATACATCACTGCTAGATCTATCAAGTTTAATATTACTAGCTACTATGGAAGTTGATGCAGAGGGAAATGAGAAGAGAAATGATGAGAAAGAACATCCAACAATTATCCTAGTGGAACTTGGTGAAGATCAATAGGGTACAAAATAACAAGAGTATGTGACTACTAAAGAGGATAAGATGCCTGCTGAGCTAGAGGAGAAAATTTTAATTTAGACACTAGTTACCTTACTAATCTCTACACCTCCTCCCAATAGCTAGACTCTTCAGAGGCCGAGTACACAAGCTACTCCATTGTAAATTTAAAGCATAGTTCAAGCACACCACAGAGTGTTGATACTACATCATTTGAGGATGTAAGATTAGATGAGGTGATTATATTACAAATGTTTGATCTAGCCACAATCACACTTTAAGAAATGAATTTTCTTCAAGAGGCTCTACAAAGAATGAAAAGGAAAGAAATTTTAAGGTGAGAGCACAAGCAAAGGATTTTTTTTTTAAAAATCAAAGACATATTCATTGATTCTTTTATTCTGTCAAATTCATTAATATATAATCCTATTATATAACAACTTGTCCATATGGTTGACAAGATAAAGGATGAAGATATAGAGACCAATGTTAAGTTATTGGAATGGTCAAAAAGAAAATTCCACACCAAGCTAAAAGAAAAAGATGCAAATATTAGATTGACTCTAATCAACATATAGTCCATGTTGACTCCACACATGGAAGTTCTACAGAAGGAACAAGCTAAGAAAAAGCCTTGATTAAGAAAGATCCACATATTTCTAGTCATGAAGGCTTAGTTGATATGGATTATAGATTAGAAATACTAATTCAAACACTAGATGTAGTAAGAGATAATTGGGATTCTACACTGGGAATCATCATGCAAGTGCACAAGCCATTTTTGGACAAACACACTATAAGTGTACCTCCCAAATTACATAAGTGTCAAAAGAGGGATTACCAATTTTTGAAAATTTTGAAGATTGTCAAGGTAGATATCTCCACATGAGGAGTCACAAAATAGAAGTGAAGTATTTACTTAGGGGGAGTAAAATTGTTAAGGTAACTTCAACATTTTTGCAAATTTTGAGATTTTGAAGTTTTGCATGCAAGCCGAGCAGAGAAGATACATTGTCTGACTTATGCATGAGACACATATGTATATACCATGATAAAGTGTTATTTCCACTCATGTCAAAGGGGAGATTGTTAATCTCATTTTGGTTATGACAAGATAGTGACAAAACACTTGGTCATTATTTAGTAGAGAATAGTAAAAGCCAACAACATAGTGCATGCCAAGAGAACAAAGTGGGTTGAGTGATCAGCTTGAGCTGAGAAAATTGAGCATGCTGAGCATAAGTCTTCAGACAATACATACCAAGTAATATGACAATTAGTACTGAGCTCTAGTTTTTGTCGAGCAGATAGTGTGTATCGAGTCACTTAGGTGCCAAGTAGTTAGAGTGTACCAAGTGATTCAGGTGGTGAGAAAATAGAGTGTGTCAAGCTATTCACAAGTTGAGTATCAGTATATAGAGCATAGTGAAGGCCAAACATTAGAGCCTATGGATGCCAGGTGAACAATTTATGTCACAAATGTTTGTTGATGGCACAAAATTCTATGTAAACCATTTTTTGGCTGACATGAACTTGAATTTTTTATTATAAGGAATAAAGAGGGAATCATATTATGCATCCCTATGTAATGCATGTATCCAATTAGATTGAGGAAAGCATTAGGTGAGAATATGGATTAACCATAGCGATTGTTTCTAATCTAATTTCTTCTCCATGATGTTTATGAAAGAAGGAAACCCTCAGGGTAACCTAATGTTGTAAAGGAGGATGCTAAGGAGAGTATTTAGTACAAAGGAAGCATGGAGAATATGGCTAAGAAAGAGTTTTTCAATGAAGAATTAGTCTAAGAGGAACATAGACAAGAACTAAAAGGTTAGAAAAGATAGATCTAATCAGATGGATCAAGAGATATAAATAAAGAAAAGATATGATATTAAACAATAAGGTGCTAACTAAAGGATGAGGTGTTGGATCATTCTAACAAGTGATATAGAGTAAATCTCTTAACAGGCTTTTGTATATCTCTTAATTGAGAGCTTACTTTATTGTGAGTTAAAATCCTTTAGCAAGGCAAGACCTAATAGTCTTTATAAGCCTTTAATAGGATAGACCTCTCATAGGGTAGATCATAGTTTATGGTCAAAACATTGTAGCCATAATAGGCCACACTTTACAATTGTGTTAATGAATATTTGTGGGTTTCATCCTCACCCTAGTTTTACCTTCTCCTTGAAGGGTTTCTAGGTAATGAAAATCTCATGTGTTATGTGTTGATTTATTTCATGTTTTAGATGTGATGAATGGTTACATATTAAGTTATGAGATGGATGTATAGTGAAATGTTTTAGAGGTAAAAGTTTTAAGTCCTAATTCACCCCATTGTGCAACCCCCCAACCCCCCTGCCCCCCCTCGCCCCCCTTGAGAACTTACTTTGCCATTGGTAATTTGAACACCTTGAAGCTAATCTAATTGGAGTATTTTATATGATACATACATTATTATAAAATTATTCATTCAATGTTCTATTATTGAAGTTTCAAAACGTCAGCCTGCACTTGAGTCATGGAGTTCTACGGTTTGTTAAGATAGCCATTTATCATCTCTTTTTCTAGCATATAATTACAAGAATTAGGGATAAATCATCTATTATTTTGGAATTCACATTGAATTTTCAATTTTAAGGAAGTAAAGAATGAATTCCTAGGCAAACCCACCTGAATCTTGCAGAATTCAAAGTAAAGAAGACATCAAAAGTCTTGTCAATTGGTCCTTTAGGTTTATATTTCAGAATTGTGATCATGATCTATAACTAATATCTAAGTTTTCTTATCATCCAAAAGGTTTTTGAAATTATTTCAAATTAGAAGCCAACAAAATGGTGAATCTACTAGGGATTGTGTGAAGAAATCCATTGTTTAAAATACTAGAGTCTCTAGCATAAATTGTACATCTGTAGTCATACTTTTCAATTGTCTCTTGCCCATGCTATTATTGGTCTATTTTAATATAAAAAACTTTAAAATACCAATACAAATAGGTTGTACATGATGTGGGTTGTCTGAATAGTGCCTTGTCTATAAGGAAAAGTTTGCATTTCCCAATGTGCATAGTATTGAAGTCATTTTGTATTGGGCCCTTGCATCAAATCTATAGTCAAATTGGTGCAGGATCACTTGAAAAAAATGATGACTCATCAAATTCCTAAGAACATATAGAATACATTAGAACTATCATCTAAGCATTTGGACCAAGTTGTAAGACCCATTTCCAACATTAGGCACAGTTATAAGCCCCTAGTCAACTATGCTCAAAGGTGGTCAAAGGTTTTAGAAACTTAGGGTTTTGAATGCTTTCATGTTTTATCATGTTTTGATCCAATTTGGGTCATTTATATTAGTTTTCATTGTATTTTTCCTATAGATTGCAAAAATTGCAAAAAAGTACAAAGTTTCTCAAAAGTTGTCATGCAACTTTTAGCAACTTTTTGCAAAATAATGTAAAACAAAGCCCACTGGCCACAAAAAATTTTAAAATATTTTAACGACAATTTTAAGTCCTAAAAGAAGCCCTTGTAGGTGGGTGATACTCAGATAGATGTAATTTCACATTTTGAATCAATAATTTTCCTACAATAACTTAGTGTATGGACTTGTGCGATCACTCCAAAGGTTGAAACCATCATTTTTGGATAGGTGGATGAATTATCCTTCTAATTAATTTTTTTAAAAAATCTCTACCTATCACCAAACTCAATTTATTCACATTTTTGCATAGGTTTGTCTAAATAGGTTGCTAACCTAGGGTTTCAAGTATTTTTGGTCATAACCAAGGATTTCACCATGAGAATCTAATGACCTTTGGTGATATCCTAGTACTTATCATGTATTATAATATGAATTTGGTTTCAAAATTTTACTTGTGGGGAACCATTAAATATTTGATGTCCTAGGTATGAAAGACCCATGTGCATGCTAGAAAATTAGTGTACCAACTCCCATAACTCACTCCAAATTTGACATCAAGGCTTGAAATTGGGTTTGTGACTCATTTATGTCTTTCCTCTCATGTTCTCATCATTTTTTATATATAGGAATCTAGAACATATACCTCCTTTGTTAATGGAGACCTAATAGGCCTAATTTCCTAGGCAAGATATTGGCCAAAACCTCATTTGTTTATTTCACCCAACCTTGATGCTTCGGTATGTTTGGTAAGTCCCAAAAGGGTATCCCATTCTATGATTTTTCCCCCTATTTTATGTTTATTTTATTGCAACTTGTAATACCCCAAAATTGGCTCATTGCCATGATACCAATTCTGGTCTATTTCTGATCAATCCTAAGACCTATTCTAATAGGCAATTCTCATTCTGCTATTCGCTACTTGACTTAATTGTCAGATGCAGAAAACCCTAATCTGCATTCATCATATTTCTTATTTAATTCCTATAATACGTACTCATATTAGTTGCATTAAACCTACTTGATTTAATTATAATTTAATTATTAAGTATTTATACTTTAATTAAATTAAATTATATCCTAAGGCTAATGTACTATGGAATTAAATTTATTTAATTTAATAAATACACTTATCTTAATTAATTCAATGTAATTATTTAATTAAATGGGAAAGGTATTTCTAATTAATTAAAAGAAATTATTTAATTAAATGGAGTACTTACTTCTAATTAATTAAACAAAGTTATTTAATCAAATGGGAAGCCATTCCTAATTAATTAAATGAAGTTATTTAATTAAACAAAACTGTATCTAATTAATTAAAGATTATTTAATTAAATAGAAAAATTAATTATGAGAGCATATCTCATTTTATTAAATTAAATATCTCAAAAAAATCAAGGGAAATTTCCAGTTCACTATTGATCAAAAATGAGTTAAATCAGTTAACTCCTTTTTCTACTCAAATTAAAACAGTTAACTCCTTATTTTACTCAAATTAAATCTGTTAACTCCATTTAATTTGGAAATCTCCCTTTATGACTGAACCTCATCTTCAATCCTGACCGTTGATTCGAATAGATCTCAAATGTTGATGGATACCAGGAAAGTTTATTTAAGAGACCCTCATCTCTTCATTTTAGAGGATGAATTTGAAAAATTTGCATCCAATTGCTGCTGAAATTCATGCTCACATTTACTTACATTTCTTGCATACATTCTCATTCTTAGTTTAGTCTCATTTTCGTTTAATCATGCATATGCTTAATCTAGCTTGCTTTATTTGTTCTTAGATTACATTGCATCTTTCATTCTAGATTAATCTGCATACTCATTCTTAGCTTAATTTCATTGTCAAATCCTTCGTTCTTAGAGGGTCTGGTTGCTTAAACACCTTGAATCTAAGGATATGTGATAAGCAATTCCCTTTACATAGAAGGCAATAGGTCGCTTTGCAGGCTGATTTTCGAATGAACAATCCAATGTTCATTCTAAGATGAATCCGCATACAATGACCATGTTGAAGTGTGTGTGTTAGAAAAGGCCACATATTCACGCATACATTTCTGGCGCCCACCGTGGACCCAAGAAATCAAATTTTTGGCCTCATTCTTTTTATTTTGCATTTTAATTTTTTATTTATATCGTGTTTTGCAGGTTTGTCTTGTTGCAGGTTTGAAGACACTTTGAGAAGACATCCAACAATTATGAGCAAATGAGCATTTGAGAAACCTCTTCCTCTTCTCTATCTTAATATTCTTCTATTTCTCATCTTCTTCTTCTTCCTTCTCATGTTCTAAAATTTTTTTTAAAAAAATTGATCAAAATTCTTTTTTTTAATCATTTTTATGATTTTTCATAAAAATCATAAAAAATAGACCAACTTGATGAATTTTGGTCTGAAATTTTTACTAAATGTTCTAGAGAATAGGAAAAAATCACATGCAAAATTTTAGAATTTTCTAATTAAAGCTTTATTTTATATATTTTTTAATGATTTTGTCATATGAAAATTATTTGAGCAAGTAAAATAACATGTTTTGATTTGATTTTTATTTTGTAAATTTGCAACAATGTCTGGCATGTACAGTAAAAATTGCAAAATTTTTGGATCAAAATTGAATTTTTAGTAATTCGTTAATGATTTTTTCATTGAAAAATTAATTTGCATAGCAAATCATTGGATTTAAATCTAAAAATTTTACTATAGATTTGGGACATGCTTCGTAGTTTACAATAAATATTTCGAATTTTTTTGAAAAAAAATGATTTTTTATAATTAAAAATGATTTTTTATAATTTTTTAATGTATTTTCATAAAAAAATTAATTCTTGACATAAATCAAAGAATTTCAATCCAAAAATTTTATTGGAAGTTTGGGAGGCTTTCTGTAGACTACAGGAAAAATTTCAGATTTTTTGGATCATAATTCTATTTTTAATAATTTTTTTATGTGTTTTCATAAAAAAATTATTAACTCATGATGCAAATCTTGGAATTTTAATCAATAATTTTTATTGTAGGTTTTTTTTTGGAAAATAGAAGGAAGAAAGAAAGGCCATCCAAATATGACAAAAGAAAGCAAAAAAAAAAAGCATCTCGCTTTTGTTAGCTTCCAAAACAGCACAAGAATTGTTAAAAATTAGGTAAAATCTACTAAGCGCGTTGCGAGGATCACCAGGTAACCTTCCTTAGCTGATAAAAATTCATTTGGATCTAAAATAAACATCTCTCATGTCAAGCTTGTGTGTGTTTCCTTCCATGTTTTCATTTTACAACACATGCATAATTTGATACTAGGTTGTGATCTCTATTAGTTTCATCTAGCAGGCTTAGTTACTAGTGATAGATCTAATTAGCTATCTTGGGTCACTGGAATCGCTAATCCACCGGCCCCTTGTTCCACCCTGTGGTTGCAAGATCAACACGACGTTAAAGGGGAGGGGTCTACAGGAAAGAAGCGTTAAATGCTCCACTAGGCAACCCTTTTGTGCTTTCTAGAACTCACTAGTTTCTAGGTTGTGGACTCGTTTTGGCTTGTGTGAGGGGTTAAATGTTCCACATCTTTGGACTCACCTCACATTAGTTAAAGCATTAAGTGTACCACCTTGTGCTCTTTGATTGCTTTTGGATAGATTTGCTTTCAGAAATTAACATCTGTACACACATAGTAATTAGGCCCCCCATGAACACTATTTGTGGATCTTGAGGGAGTGGGTTCCTAGTGAAACTCCTCTCTAAGATGGATTCCTTGTAGGTGGGGAGGGTACTTTGAGCATCTCACAGATAGATGAATCTTCAACTTGTTGATTAAGGCATCCTTTCTCCGGAGAGGTTGATAAATCACTGGGAGTTGATATCATAGACCTTTAAGAGATACTCTTAGTTTAGCGTGTTAGATTAATCTATCTACTTTGATTGGGCTAAAGGTGAAAAGGTGTCAAAACCTTGAATCTGGAAGCTAAGTCCACTTGTGATACACTATTGTGAGTCGGTCACCTTTAGAGAGGGTTAACCGTAACAGACAATCCCTCTAGAGGGAAAATTGCGTTGACGGAACCTCAAGCGGTAATAGCCATTTTCGCCATGGTAGTGACAACCGCTATATAAATGTCCTTGTGGAAGAAATCTCCACGGGTGTGGTTCATTGTGGTTTGTCAGATCTCCCTAGCAGCTCTTGAAGATTAAGTTCTCAAACTATGTCAAAACATCAGTGCCCCGGGATTGGAGGTCACCCCTATGAGTCATAAAAGTTGCAGTGTCAAACCATTACTAAAAACCTTAGAGAGGCCAAACTTTTATTTTCTACGGATGTATGCGTGATTGCAAAACCTTTTGAAAACATACACAAATAACTCTCTTAGGGATTAGCACAAACTAAGTCACTTGATTGTTCATGCACAAGGTTTCTTTCGCCCTTGCTCATTTTTTTTAGACGTGCTTGAAATCACCTGCTTGTTGTTCTACATGCTTATTTATCTTCCTAGTTACTGAAATGAATCAACAATCTGTCCAAAACTGTCTAAAATCTTCAAAGTCTTTTCAAAATCCAGTTCAGTTTTCAGTCTAGTTTCCATTTTCACACATAGTTTGCAAACTTTTGTGCGAATACTTGTTGTCCCACTATTTCTTCACGCAGCTTTGTCCAAGTTCTTGTGCAAACAGTTGGACATCTCCATGCAAGATCTTTATGCTATCCAAGTTAACCTTGCACTACTTTGCATGGCCTACAACACATCCTCGTGTGAAATATTTATGCTATCTTGAGTCTTTGCATGGCTCTATGTACTTTCTCATGTGCCTTTCAAAGGATCTTCATGTGAGATCTTGAGTCTGAACTATTAAGTTAGTCTATTAGAGCTATATGTGCTCTGTACCAAGTTTGTTTCTTGCATTAGTTTACTGCTTCTCTATCTAAAAATAGTCTCAAACAATGGCATCCCGCTTAGCTAATGACTTGTGATCCATACTTTAACTAGTTTTGTCTCTCAGTTATCTTGCTCTTGTCTTTTAGTGCTTGTTGTACTCCATGTTATGATAGTCATAATCTTTGGCTGTTCTAGCCTTCAAATCAAACTATTCATGCCTTAGTATACAACACTCTTATCTTTTCCCATTGAGACTAAGTTCTAGTGTGGTCCTTGTCTAAGCTTTTTCTTTTTGTCATTGTCTATGACTATGGTAACTTGACTTATGTTCTAAAACTTGGTTGTCACTACTTGAAACATAGTACATCAAAATGGCTAACAACAAATGTGTTAAATCCAATATTCCTAGTGAAGAAGAAGGGATTCTAATTGCAAACATGAAGCAACAAATCCAATCAATGAGTGCTCAACTTCAAAAACTAAAGGAGAAAGATGAAACATCATCGAACAAATTCTCCTTGAGAGAAATTTTCCCTTTCTCCTATGACAATGAAAAATCACATTCTTGTGATCTTGAGTCCAAGCCATCTCAAAACAATCTGCAAACACCCAAGAAATCTAGAAATATTTTTGAAGAAAAACCTTGGGAGCCTAAACCAAAGCGTGATTTCACCCCTTTGGGAAAATCTTATGAATTAACCTTGGAAGAACTTCTTGAAGAAAAACTCATTACTTTACCTAAGCTCACTTTGGCAGGAGTTTCCTTTATGAGTAACTATTGTGCCTATCATAGACATAATTTACATAAAACTTCACATTTTAAGGAGCTGAAAAAATTGATTCAAGATCTCTTTGATAATGGTATAATTCATAAATCTAAGTTCTCAGCTACTAAAGATTCTACTCTCAAGAAGGATCAACCTCATGAAACCATGTCTGGTAATGGTTCAAACACAACTTCTACTGCCTCCAACATACATCCACCTTCTAAATTGTCCAATCTTTCCAACCCATATTCACCAAAAGAACTCACAACTCCCCCAGTTGACTATGTGTACCCTCAAGGACTACCTTTAAAGGAAACTCAAGCTAATCTTGACTTAGCTACAAACCTCTCCCATACTACACAAAGAAAAGATCCAAAACCTCCATGTCTTGCTCCTCCTACTATCCCCAATCCAACTATTCCTCCATTGTCCCTTCAAGAGCCTGTTATGGAGACTCTAGAAATATATCTGAATATAGATTCAGATACTCCCTCATCCATGGATTTGGTTTCATGTCAAGAGGACCACTTAAATGATGAAGAAACAAATGTTGATCAAGACCAAGATTCTTTCATCCCCTTTCAAATCTTCCAAGATCCCGTGCCTCCATCTCAAGAGCCACATAGTCCTCCATCTCCCATGTCATGCACCTTTACTAAGCAAGATCAAGATATTCCTTCCACCATCCTTAAGCAGATTACAAAAGATCAAGAGAAGGGTTCTTTTCCTATGTTACCCAAATTTTCTTTTGAAAAGAAAAGTGTTCCCTCGCTCTCTTATTCTACCTCGCTACATTCACTTCCAAACTATGCTCAAGCTTTAAATACTCCTGTCAAAGGTATTGCTCCTATAACAGTTCCTCATAAATCTATTGATGGCTTTGGTCATTTTGCTCACTCTAAAGATGCTGATATCCATACTCATGGTCCATTCACATCTTCTAAATCTATTCTTGGTCCCTACCCATCTAAGCTAAAACCTTCAAGTCTTCCATCCATATTGGGACCTTATGTTCCTCTATCTCCTATTGCCACTACTAGCTCATTACACATTCCTCCTACCCTACCCCAAGATCAACAAAGATACACATACTTGAACTCTTCACATCCACCTTTCCATCTCAACCAGTCATATTGGCCTCATTCATCCACAAGTCCAAAGTCCTTTGGAAGTAATTTGGATGATCAACTCAAACACAAGTGCATGAATCCATCCTCAAAAGTTCACTATGTCTCCTCTAATCGACATGTGAATTTCAAGAAGGAAAATACACAAAAAAGACCACAAAGGTCCACTATTCAAAGAGCTCAACCAAAGAAAGTATGGGTTCTTAAATCTGTTATTGAAGAAATGCATTCCAAAGCATCTAATGAAAAATCAAAAGCTATATGGATTCCCAAGTCTCTTTTGAAGAACTTGAATATCGAAAACAAATCAAAGTTGACATTCAAGCTTCCAAAGGTTTCCACTCCATCTCCTTCCCAACATCTTCCTAAAAAGGTTTCAAAACCTTCTACTCCAACATCCTCCAAAATGGCTTTGCTACCTCATATATCTAAGCCTCAATCTATTTCATCCATATTTCCTCCATCATTCCACTACCCTTCAATGTGTGTGTCAATGTTGATCTTCCCTAATATCTCATCCACCCTCATGAGATCCTCTAAATCTTATGCATGCTTGCCATCCTTGCTTGTTTTAGTCTTCCAAAACCAACAACCTTATCCTCCATCTACCTCTCATTTTTCTATCATTTCCCTTCCATTACCTTATCAGCATCTTTGAGTGTACCTTGCTATGGCCTTGGCTTATCATAACTTATCTTTCTTATAGGAGCACTATTCAAATTGAAGAAGGCTTGAATTCTTTCCAAAAACTCTAAAAATCCAAAAAGAAAAAAAAAAGAAAAAGAAAAAATGTGCCTCGGTGAAAACCTAGAAATAGGCACCTTGGTAGCAAAAGTAAAGATAAATAAATCTATCCTATGGTGAAAATCACTTCTTGTGGTGCCTTGGATAAGTACCATGATGAAAACCTGGTAAACAGGTGTCATGTGTAATTCTTCCATCCATGACATCCTATCATGATCTTGCTTATCCTTTAGATGTCCTCATTCCTGAAGTCATTCACTCATAACCTCCATAACAAACTTTTCTGTCCTATTCAGTTAATCCTTTGGTCTTGATCAATAAAAGAAAGAAAAAAACTCAGTTCTTAGCAATCTCTTGACATGGTAATTTTCTTGGATTACTTACACGATACCCTTCATTACACCATGAGCTTATATTGTTATATCTTTTTCCCTAGCTTGGGTGATCTTATGAAGACTTTCCTTGAGGGTAAGATTCACTGCTTCATACTCCTTGTCTTTCCATCTCTACTTATTCACTCGCTTGCTACTACATCTCATCCTACACCTTGCTAGACACTAGAACAAAATCAAGGTAATCCTTCTTGAGAGCTAGTAATCTCTGAAAAAATCTAAAAATCAGAAAAAGTCCTGAAAAAAAAATTGTTACCCTGGTGAAAACCTAGCAAAAGGCGCTTTGGTAACACCAAAAAAAAGTAAAAAAATCAAAAATACAAAAAAATTCAAAAAAGAAAAATACAAAAAAAATTGAAAAAATAAAAAGTGCCATTGGTGAAAACCTGGAAACAGGCATCATGGTAGTGAAAAAAGAAAATCTTGCCAAGAAGGTGAAAACCTAGTAAACAGGCGCCTTTTGATCCCAATGCTCCATCTTGTAGCACATCTTCTAGCTATTCTGTACAGTCACTTTTGCTTCCCTACTTCTTGCTCATGTATCCATGGATTGAGTCTTGTCACAACTCGGGGGCATTCCCCCTTAGTGTCACTCTTTTTCGAGATTCTCATGGAATCTTCTTTGTGACAGTCACCAGTCATTCTGACTGCATCTGCCTACTGTTGTCAGTGTCACTCTTTTCAAGATTCTCCTCATAGAATCTCCTTCATGACAGTCACCAGTCATTTTGACTGCATCTGTCTACTGTCGCCAGTGTCAATCTTTTCGAGATTCTCCTCATAGAATCTCCTTTGCGACAGTCACCAATCATTCTGACTGTGTCTACCTACTGTCGCTAGTGTCACTCTTTTTGAGATTGTCCTCATAGAATCTCTTTCACAACGGTCACCAGTTGTTTCAGCTGTGTCTACCTACCGTTGCTCAACTCATGTCTCAAGATTCCTTTATGGAAGATCTCTTTTGCGTCAGTCACCAGTTGTGCTGGTTGTGTCTGTCTACTATCACTTAGTCCTTCTTAGGTTCTTCATCGTGAAGATTCCTCTTTGACCTCAGTCACTAGTCATTCTTACTACGTCTACCTACTATTGTCACCCTACTGAAGAGATTTCTTTCAAACATGTTCTGGACATTGGCACTTGACATCAATCCTGAAAAACATTGAACTCAAAAAAAATGATATACTTGTTTGGATATGCTGAGCATTTTCTTTGTTTTCTTTGTTTTGCTTTATCATATCTCCTTGAGAAACTCAATGATGTCATCTTTGACTAGAGAAGTAATGATTGGGGTCATGATCTTTTCCTTTTCTTTCTGTTTGCAGTTTAGCTACAATCAGTTGATTTATTCCTATAAGAGGGGTGTCCACTATAAGAGCCTCCATCTCGTATTGGATGGTCATGTGTACCTCAACTCTGTTTATATGAATATGCCAATAACATTGGTTCTTCTCTTTTTTTGTTGGAGTGAACTCTTCATGCTATAGTACATACTGATACTCGTCCTATTAAGTGAACGTACAAGTCACTGCGAGTATATCTAGCACACTTCTGTCTTAGGTTATGAATGCAAGGGTCATTACGGACAGAATGAATACTGAATACTTAGCATAAGAGGAATCTCCCGTGTGTTTGGTGTGCCTATCATGCAAGCAACATTCAGGTCATCCTAGCATTTATGCTTTGATGCTTATGTTAACTTGCTACATTAAAAGGGATAAATGTTCTGGTCATTTTGGCTTCTTGTGCCTTGAATGCTTACATTTAATCCCGACATCCCAATAACGTATGTTCATGATTGCAATGTCAGAGGGAGTTGTATAACATACGAGATTTATTTTATATCCAATGATGATAAATCGTTGAGGCTTGGTAACTAGACCTAGGGTTGCATTTAACATAGTCTTGCATTACATACTTCACTTGCATAAGCATGCGATTAAATTGCAAATCTACTTTCACATTCTCTAATGAGGGATTGCTGATCTCTTCAAAGTATCATGTTCTTTCGCGAACTGCACAATGATTGATTAATCACCCTCTTGGCTACTTTGGTTTCTTTGAACCCTTTTTTGGGATCGAATTCAAAATCTGACACACTTAAGTGGCTCAAGATGCATTTTAAATTTTTTTTCTTTTTTGTGCAATCCAAATCATTCTGATACTTTGCAATTCTTGGAATCTTTTCAACTCAAACTTGATCATTCTGATCTCTTCATATTTCTTCAGATCATTCTGATCTCTTTATATTTCTTCAGATTGTTCTGATCTCTTCATATATTTTTAGATTGTTCTGATCTCTTTATATTTCTTCAAATCATTCTGATCTCTTCATATTTCTTCATATCATTCTGATCTCTTCATATTTCTTCAGATCGTTCTGATCTCTTCATATTTCTTTAGATCATTCTGATCTCTTCATATTTCTTCTAATCGTTCTGATCTCTTCTTTATTGTTTAGATTGTTCCAATCTCTTCTACATTCTGTTGAATCTTAGATTTCTTTTGTATCTATTGCTATATTGCTTCGCATCTATTTCTGGTGTGTCATCTTTCGATTTCGCTCTCGAGGGGGCAGGATGATTACATCATTGAATACCTATTGCTTGGGGCATTTGGTTCCCATCTTATGTCCTTATCACTTGGGGCATCTCATCACTTGAGGCATTTTGTTCCCTTCTATCTAGCATCTTTTCCATCTATCTTATCTTTTCATCAATTGATCAACCTTATAACAACTCTTCTCAGAGTTCAATGGACAGGTATTGGGATAGTCTAAGCCCCGACTCTTGAGGATCAAGCCTCATTCTAAGGATGATTCTATGACTCATGATTGGACCTTGTTATCTTTTATCAATCTTAGGTATCTAGGTGTTCTATCTAGATCCTTGAAGGTTAAGCTCCGTTCTAGAAATAATCTTCTAAATGCTATCAATTTTGAGTATCTAGATGTTCTATCTAGATCCTTAAAGGTTAAACTTTGTTCTGAAGAAACCTTTTAAATGCTTATCAATTTTAGGTATCTAGACGTTCTATTTGGATCCTTAAAGATTACGCTGTGTTCTGGAGATAGTCTTTTAAATGCTACCAATCTTAGGTATCTAAGTTCTCTACTTGGATTCCTTAGGATTAAGCTCTATTCTAGAGATAGTCCTTAAAAGCTTATCAATTGGTCTCTGTGTCATCACCTTTAGAACCAATCTCATATTTGCATCATGCTTTCTGATTATCTTTGAATCGAACGTGCTGCTCGCACATTCATTCAAAGAGGGGCAAAATGTAATACCCCAAAATTGGCTCATTTCCATGATACCAATTCTGGTCTATTTCTGATCAATCCTAAGACCTATTCTAATAGGCAATTCTCATTCTGCTATTCGCTACTTGACTTAATTATTAGATGCAGAAAACCCTAATCTGCATTCATCATATTTCTTATTTAATTCCTATAATACGTACTCATATTACTCACATTAAACCTACTTGATTTAATTATAATTTAATTATTAAGTATTTATACTTTAATTAAATTAAATTATATCCTAAGGCTAATGTACTATGGAATTAAATTTATTTAATTTAATAAATACGCCTATCTTAATTAATTAAATGTAATTATTTAATTAAATGGGAAAGGTATTTCTAATTAATTAAAAGAAATTATTTAATTAAATGGAGTACTTCTAATTAATTAAACAAAGTTATTTAATTAAATAGGAAGCCATTCCTAATTAATTAAATGAAGTTATTTAATTAAACAAAACTGTCTCTAATTAATTAAAGATTATTTAATTAAATAGAAAAAGTAATTATGAGAGCATATCTCATTTTATTAAATTAAATATCTCAACAAAATCTCTCTTCAGTTAAAAAAGGGAAATTTCCATTTCACTATTGATAAAAAATGAGTTAAATCAATTAACTCCTTTTTCTACTCAAATTAAAACAGTTAACTCCTTATTTTATTCAAATTAAATCTGTTAACTCCCTTTAATTTGGGAATCTCCCTTTATGATTGAACCTCATCTTCAATCCTGACCGTTGATCCGAATCGATCTCAACCGTTGATGGATTCTAGGAAAGTCTATTTAAGAGACCCTCATCTCTTTATTTTAGAGGATGAATTTGGAGAATTTGCATCGAATCGCTGCTGAAATTCATGCTCACATTTACTTACATTTCTTGCATACATTCTCATGCTTAGTTTAGTCTTATTTTAGTTTAATCATGCATATGCTTAATCTAGCTTGCTTTATTTTTTTCTTAGATTACATTGCATCTTTCATTCTAGATTAATCTGCATACTCATTCTTAGCTTAATTTCATTGTCAAATCCTTCATTCTTAGAGGGTCTGGTTGCTTAAACACCTTGAATCTAAGGATATGTGACAAGCAATTCCCTTTAGATAGAAGGCAACAGGTTGCTTTGCAGGCTGATTTTCGGATGAACAATCCAATGTTCATTCTGAGATGAATCCGCATACAATGACCGTGTTGAAGTGTGTGTGTTAGCAGAGGCCACATATTCACGCATACACAACTAAGTCCATTTTTCATTGAAAAAAGGCTACTAGCCCATATAGTGGTTTTGCAAAGCAACTATGTGCCAAAGGTTGCATAGTTTGATGTTAACCATTGAACCACCTTTTTTGTAACCTAAATCAACTATTCCCTCATTCTTGAGTCTCCCATGGTCACTTCGTGAGTTTCAGAGGTCTTATACCAAAAATTGGTCAAATAGTGCATTGTAAACAAATTGTGATAAGTTGTCTTGTTTGGAGAGTTCCCTTCTGATTGGGGTTTTCCCTATTTGGGTGAGTGGTTGTGATAACCTGAAATCATCCCTGAAGTACTTGTGATTGGTGCTTTCACTTTGATCATCATAAAGGCATTTGGTGGACATAACTTCAATAAAAAGGGTCTTAGGACCAGTTGATCATCATTTGATCTATCCCACTAGGCTCTATTGCATCAAGTGGTATCAAAGCCATGGCTCTTGTTGAAGAAGTATAAATAACTACAAGGGTAGGTTGCAAGGGCACAATATAAAAAGGACCAAAATGATAAGGTTGAAGACCTTAATGAATATGATGAAGTGCTTATAGATTAGATGAAGTGTTTATAGATTAGATATCTCTCTTGAATGCTCTCAAGTCCATGGAGAAGAGAACCATGGATGGGAAGTTGGAACTAGAAAATTTCAATGGCAAGATGAATGTTGATGTGACCTTGGATTGGATTTAGGCCCTAACTAGTTTCTTTCAATATGAAGACATCCTAGAGAAGAAGAGGGTAAATATTGAAAATTCCAAGGTGAAGGGAGTAGCCCTAACTTGGTGGAACTTCATCCAGACTGAAAGGGTGAAGAAGGGAAGAAACATGATTGCTTCTTGGGATAGAATGGTGGCACTAGTTAGGGAAACCTATGTGCCTAGAGACTATGGGGTTCAACCTCATAGGAGGAATTATAGTTTGAAAAAAAAAGATCTAGATGTTAGTTTCTATATAGAGGAGTCCCTAAAGTTGTGTATGAAAACCAACACCATAGAAGATGAGAAAGAAAAACATGCAAGGTACACGAATCGCCTCAAGGTACCCATGCAAGAGGAACTTAGCCTTTACAATCTCACTTCAGTAAATAAGTGCTATCAATTAACCATCAAAGTGGAAGAGAAATGGAAGAGGAGGTAGGACCAAAAGAAAGGGAAAGAGAATAGCAATAACAAGAACTTCAAGGGCAAGAACAACTCTTGGAGCAAGGGGAAAAACAATGGCAGTAAAACTTCTAATTAGAATAAGGATTAGGGAGAATCTAGTTCCAAAGGGAACTTCAAAGGAGGAAAGACTTTAGGCAGAGGTAGAGGATGAAGTAAAGGCACCACCAAGTGCTACAACTATATTTAGTTAGGTCACCATGCATGAAAGTGTCCTGAAAAGAAGAACAACAATCAAGGGGAGAGAAGAACTTAACTTGTTTAGGAAGACCAACTTGATTGTAGGGATCTTGAACCTAATTAAGGAGCATATTTGATGATGAGACAAGAATTCTTGTAGATCCCACACATACAAGAACCATGCTAAAGAAAGAATCTATTTAGGACAAGGATCAAGTTCCAAGGAAAAGTATGTAACTTATTGAAAGAATCTATTTAGGAAAAGGATCAAGTTCCAAGTAAAAGTATGTAACTTATTGATTGATTTAGGGTCAACTAAAAATCTTGTTTCTTTTGAGATTCTAGAAAAGCTTAAACTACCTAAGAAATTCCACCCCTTTCCATACCATGTCTCTTGGCTAACAAAGGGTCAACAAAGCCTAGTAACTAAACAAGTATGGGTAGAGTTTTCCATAGCAGACTTTAAGGATAAAGTACTTTGTGACATGGCTGAAATGGATGCCTCTCATATACTCCTTGGCAGACCCTAATGATATGATGTGGATTCCATCCATCATTGCAAAAAGAATAAATATTCTATAACTAGAAATGGGGTAACTTTTACCATGAAGCCTATGCTTGATCCTAAAGTAGTGTCCACTGTTGTAACCATAGGGGAGAAAGAAATGATAAAAACCTTGAAGGAACCAAATGTTCAAGGGTTCATATTGATTTCAAAACCAAAGGAAAACATCACTTCCAAGGATAGAGATCCCATATCGTAGGAAATACAAGACCAGCTAAAAAAGTATAGTAATGTAACTACTAGTGACCTACCCACAAGCCTTTCTCTCATTAGAGACATAAGTCACCAAATTGAATTTATCCCTAGCTCCTCTCTACCTAACAAGTCACCCTATAAGATGACTCCAACCCAACATGAAAAGATTTCAAAGCAAGTGAATGATTTGTTGGAGAAAGGCCTAATTCAGAGAAGCCTAAGTCCTTGTGCTATTCCATCTATTTGTGCCCTCAAAAAGGATGGAAAGTGGAGTTGTCTACTAATAGCATGGCTATCAACAAGATTAGAATAAGATATAGATTCCCCATGCCTAGAATTGAGGATCTATTGGATCAACTAGGAGGTTCTTGCTACTTCACCAGGATTGAATTGAAGTCCAGGTACTATTAGATTAGGATCAAACTAGGAGATGAATGGAAGACAAAATTCAAGACTATTTAAGGTTTTTTTGAATGGTTGGTAATTCCCTTTGGGTTAAGCAATGCATGTAGCACTTTTATGAAGCTTATGAATGAAACGTTCATTGATTTTATTGGAAAATTTGATGTTATTTACCTTTATGACTTACTAATTTTTAGTCTTGGTAATGAAGAGCATCTTGATAATGTGGAATAGGTATGAAGGAGGCTTCATCACCATAAGTTGGTGATCAACTTAGAAAAATTCATGTTTATGAAGAAGGAACTTGTGTTCCTAGGTTTTGTAATCTCACAGGGCACACTCAAGATGGACCCTGAGAAGGTTGAATCCATGTAAAATTGTGTCCACCAAAGAACCAAGGTGATGTAAGAAGCTTCCATGGAGTTTCCACCTTCAATAGAAAATTCATTAATAATTTTGGTCATGTGTGTGCACCAATTCTTGAAACCATTAAAGGAGGTAGGAAGAACAATTTTACTTGGACAAAGGAAGCCAATGATGCATTTCAGTATTTGAAGAACAGATCTTCTCAATAATCCATCTTGGTGTTCCCTGATTTTAACAAGGTCTTCATTATGGAGACAGATGCAAGTAACTTTGCTATACTTGCAATCCTAAGCCAAGAAGGTAAGGCAAATGCTTTCTTTTCTAAAAAATTAAATGAAGCCAAAAGGAAGTACTCAACATATTATTTGGAATTGTGTGCCATGGTTTAATCCCTCAGGAAATGGAGGCACTATCTAATCCCCAAGGAATTTGTGCTTTATACTGAAAACCATGCATTGAGTTTTCTAAATTCATAGGAAAACCTCTCTTTCAAACATCTTAAATGGATAGAGCAATTGCAAGCCTACACCTTCAACATTAAGCACAAGAAGGGTGTAGCAAACAAGGTTGAAGATGTCCTTAGTACGAGGGTTGGATTGTTTCAAGAGATGAAACTTCAAAGTGTAGGAATTGATTCCCTAAAGCATATATATGTTGATGATCCATGTTTTACAGAGATTTTTTAAGCTTGTACAAAGATGGTAGAAAAATACCATACTAATTTTTTTGAATACCTAATTTAGAATGGACTCCTATTCAAAGGAGCTCAATTATGCATCCCAAAATGTTCCATGAGAAAAAATATCATAAGGGAGAAGCATTGTGGGGGCTTAGGAGGACACTTTGGTATTGACAAGACAACAAACATGGTGAAAAGAAGCTATTTTGGCCAAGGATGAAAAATGATGTTAGGAAGTTCATAGAAACTTGTACCATTTTTCAGCAAGACAAAGACGTATCAATAAACCAAAGATTATATCAGGCCTTACCAATTTCCACAAGGCCTTGGAAATCAATTTCAATGGATTTTGTCATGGGTTTACCTAGAACAAAACAAGGTTTTGATAGTATCTTTGTGATAGTGGATAGATTTAGCAAGATGGTCTATTTTGTACCATGTAAAAGAAAAAATAATGCATCTCATATTTCACACCTTTTCTTTAAAGAGGTATTTAGGATCCATAGTTTACCTTAAAAAATTATATCTGATAGGGTTGTAAAGCTTTAGGGCCACTTTTGAAGGACACTTTTCAAGAAACTTGGAACTAATCTAACCTATAGCTCTACCTATCACCTACAAACTGATGGGCAAAATGAGGTGGTAAATAGATCCTTAGGAAATCTCCTAAGATGCTTAACCAAACAACATGCTCAGACTTGAGATCTACTCTTACCTCAAGAAGAGTTTGTATTTAATGATTCCATGAACATGTCAACTGGTAAGGCTCCCTTCCCAGTAGTGTATTGCCTTCATCCTAAAGAATGATTAGACCTAGTAGAACTACCATTTGATTTCAAAATCAATGTTCAAGGAGAAGAATTGGTAGAACTCATTACAAAGGTGCAACATGAGGTAAAAGAAGCACTAAAAAAATCCACATTGAAATACAATGAACATACTGACAAAAGAAGAAGGAAAACCCAATTCAAAGTTGGAGACAAGGTATGGGCATTCATGAGGAAAGAGAGACTACCTAATGGTAGATATTAAAAACTTCACATGAAGAAAGTAGTACCATGCACTATACTCAAAAAAAATGGGTAAAAATGCATATGAGATCTCTCTCCCCTGTACCTTGCAAATTTCTTCGATCTTCAATGTTGCAAACCTCACCCCCTACAAAGGCATAACAGGTTCAACAAGTGAACAAGGTGAGAATACATATATGAATGATGGAGATTATGTCACTAACCTCCCTCAAATAAAACTAGTTGAGTTGGAGAAAATATTGGACACCAAGTTGCCTAAATAGACTAGAAATAAGTACATATAGTACCTAGTCAAGTGGAAAGGACTCACCAATATTGAATCAACTTGGATGCCAGAAGACCAAATAAAGCAACATGGAACCTCTGTGGAGAAATTATCCTCAAGTGGGAACTTGATTTGAAAAATCCAAGGGTAGCATGGTGCAAGAGCACCCACAATAAATGATGACTCATCAAAGTCCTGAGAACATCTAGAATAGGTTAGAACTATCATCTAAGCCCTTGGTCAACTATGGTGAAAGGTAGTCAAAGGGATTAGAAACTTATGATTTTTCATATTTTCATGTTTTGATCCTATTTGGGTCATTTAGAGTAGTTTTAGTTGAATTTTTCCTATAGATTGCGAGAATTGCAAAAAAATGCAAAGTTGCTCAAAAGTTGTCAAGCAACTTTTAACAAATTTTTGCAAAATAATCTTTAAAAAAGCCCATTGGCCACAAATAGTTTTGAAATATTTTTATGACCATTGGAAGGCCTATAAGAATCCCTTTCAAGTGGGTGATAGGTAGAGATATGTGATTCCACATTTTAAATAAATAAAATAACCCTATTTTCTTGCATTCTGACTAATATAACTCGATGTACGAACTTGTACGGTCACTCCAAGGGCTGGAACCCACATTTTTGGATATGTAGATGAATTATCATTCTAATAATAACTTTTAAGTCTCTACCTATCACCAAACTCAAGTTATTGACATTTTAGCATAGGTGGGTCTAAATAAGTTTCTAACCTAGGGTTTAAAGTATTTTTGGTCATAGCTAGGGATTTCACCATGGGAATATAATGAAATATATTGAAATCCTAGTAATTATCATGTATTATAAAATTAATTTAGTTTTATACTTGTACTTTTAGGGAACCATTAAATATTTGATACCCTAGGCATGCAAGACCCATGTTTATGCTAGAAAATCAGTGGAACAACTCCCATAACTTGCTCCAAATTTGATATCAATGCTTGAAATTTGGTTTGTAACTTTTTTATGACTTCCTTCTCATTTTACCATCCCTTGTTTCCATATTGGGAGTCTAGAACATCTACCTCCTTTGTTAATGGAGTCTAGTAGGCCTAATTTCCTAGGTGAGATATTGGCCAAAACCCCATTTGTTTGTTTCACCCAACCTTGATGCTTCAGCATATTTGGTAAGTCCCAAAATGGTATCCAATTCTATAATTTTTTCCATGAGTTATGTTTATTTTATTGCAACTAAGTCCTTTTTTCATCAAAGAGGGCTACTAGCCTATAGAGTGGTTTTGCAAAGCAACTATGTGCCAAAGGTTGTATAGTTTGGTTTTAACCATTAAACCACCTTGTTTGTGACCTAAATAGAAATTTCACTCATTATTTATTCTTTCTTGGTCACTTAATGAGTTTTAGGGGTCTTATACCAAAAATTGGTCAAATAGTACATTGTAAGCGTAAGAATTTGGTATAGCTCTGATACCATGTAAGAATTTGTCTTAGGGAAAATTCACCCAAGATTGAAGAACTTGAAAACAAGCATAACTATAGACCAAAAAGGAGTATAGTATGTCCTCATACATTTCTTTGTATTGTATGTGATTGAGTGTACACACTAGGAGAGCTTGTTTATAAAGGCCTCTTAAGAAGCACCTAGAATGTTTCTAGAAAGAACCAGGAGATAAGATAAGCATGAAAACTAAGCACATGTCTTATCCATCATTCTAGATGATAGAATAAGAATGATGAGGTGTATCTAAAGTAGAGATGTTATAGACACCATGTGCATAAAAGAGGTGTGAACTCCTAAGTTGTCAATATGACAACTCATAAGGGTACGCATACTCCTAGGTGAGTAATAAATAAATATTAAAAATATGTATTAACCTAAGTAAACTTAAGTAAGTGTAAATAGTAAATATGTATTTACACCAACACCCACCCTTAAGTGAAAATTAGGGAAATGCACTTAAGTTCACAAGAACTAGGATGAAATGCATAATGGGTCCTGACTACTAGGCCATGTTAGGTACCCATGCCCATAATGAAATGTAGTCTCTCATAAAGTGGAGAAAGAGGGAAAACCTCATGGGAAAAACCCTCCCCTAAATAGAGAGATAAAGAAACAAGATGCATGGATGAATGGAGTAATCAAGACCCCCCCATTACACCATACATCAAGTATATAAAAGAGAGAAATGGGAGAAGGACAAAACCTACTAAGAAGAAAAAGTACCCCCCATAAAAGAGAAGAAGAAGGAGACAAGGCAGTCCCCCCCCCTTGAAATGTAAGGTGCCAACTAGTGAGAAATGCTCCAATGTAGAAACTGATCCATGATTGTTGAATAATGTTCCTCCCCTTTGGAGGAAACAATGGTAGGGGTATAGGTGAGATGCTTTCCCTATGTGTGGAAAGAATATCAATGATGAATAGTGTCTCTAAAACCTACTCAATTGTCCCTGTGTTGATGATGATGGTGGCTCCTTCCAAAACTGCTAAGAAGAAGTGCAGATCTAGCAAGGATTGTTGTAGAACTTTTTTCAAAGAACCAATAGTCTCATCAAATGATACAAAGACCTCTTACAATTTCTGTACATAAGGATCCATAATCACATTAGCTTGTAAAGACTGATCATGTAAAGAATGGACATGAAGGCCAGAGTGGGCCCTCGCAACAATTGTAGAAGGATCATCCTTAGAAAAGAGAAGCATTAGATCATCAAAGAAGTCATCCAAATCTTCTATGTGTGACTCTACAAATAGAGTTAAAATGTTTGGCAAGAAGTCATCACTTGGAAGACAAAGTGTACCCTACTGTGTTGAAGTACATGAATCTATCACTACAGCAATAGATGAAGAATTCACCTCAAAGAGAAGATGAATATCATCTAGGATGTCTCCCACATCTTCAATGTGAGACTCCATGAACATGCCTACAATGGCAGGAAGGAAGTCATCACATGAAGGTAAAGTAGGAAGACATAAAGGGTCCTATTTCATTGAATCCAAAGCATTTGTGGCTGAAATAGGATCAGTATGAACAACATGAGCATCTGAAGGTGTGATTGCATCAAGAGTTGAAGAAGCCATACTTGGAGTGACAGGATGTAGAATGTCCTCTAGAGATGGAGGAACACATGGATCTCCATATGCTTCCCAAATAGACATCCAAATATCATAAGGAAACCTTACCATTCTAAGAGGAGCAATAGATTCCTTACTCATACTATTATATAGAAAGTCATGAAGGTGCACAAGATGTGTCCAATTAAAATGTGGTAGCAATGAATAGAGATAAGGAAGTAATTCTTGATGGTCTCTTAGATGATCAAGTATCAAAGCACTCCATTTGTGATAGTTCCTTATTGTCAACTATAGTCTAATACTAGACTGAAAAATCTGACAAGATTCTATGAGATCAATCAATGAACCCCCAAAGAATCAAAGAACCCCCCCTAATGAATGATTTAGGCACTTGGTAGCCACTTGCCAAGTTAGGCCATATTTATGAAAGTAGTCTTTTTGTCCATAGAACCTATAATATGATTACATATCTGGAAAGTAGACCAAAAAAATGCACTTTTGGAAAAAATAGAACTTGATTTGGAGTCTAGATGAGCCCATACTAAGCATTTTAAGTGGCAAAAATTGGGATTTGTAAGTAATAGAAAAATTTAGGAATAGAGATATCAAACCAACTGCACAATGTGTAGATCACAAAATTCTACCCTAAAACAAAAAAATTGCTTGCAAAAAGGAATTCGTATGAGGGAGATATCATTGTTTGGAAATTGATGCTGTAGTTATTTTTTTTGAATCATCGTTGGCGCACCTCTAAAAATCAAATCGCTCTAGATTTTTCTTCATATGTCAATTTTGGATGAAACAAAATCTTATTCAGGGTTTTTTTGACCTTTTGAATGTGATGCAAATATCTAATTTGCACCAACAAGCACTAATCTTCACCTACAAAAAATCTCTCCTATGGCCTGATGGCCAAATTTTTTTCAGAAAATAATGCAAATATGAAAAAAAAAGTAGAGATGTAGATGAAAAAAATGTAGATCTAAAAATTAAATGCATAGATCTGAAATGATCATACCAATTTTTCAAATCAGTCCTTCAGGTACTAGTTTAAATTTTTTTTTTGCCTCACAATCGACTTTGGCCTAGGGTAGGAAACTTTATAGTCAATTTTCAATGAATTGACATTCTAGATGCAATGGCAAGGTCAGCTCTAGTTCTAGATGCTCCCAATTTCTTTGATATTCTAGATTTGGGCCAAGGTGTTGAAGGAAGAAGATGGTCTTGAATGGCTATGTGAAGAGAAATTCTCAAAGAGCTCTGATACCATGTAAGAATTTGGTATAGCTTTGATACCATGTAAGAATTTTTCTTAGGGAAAATTCACCCAAGATCAAAGAACTTGAACACAAGCACAATTGTAGACCAAAAAGGAATATGATCAATATATTAGAGTATATCCTCATACATTGCTATAGATTGTATGTGATTGAGTGTTTACACCAGGAGTGCTTGTATATAAAGGCCTCTTAGGAAGCACCTAGAATGTCTCTAGAAGAGCCAGGAGATAAGATAAGCATGCCAAATAAATACATGTCTTATCCATCATTCTAGATGATAGGATAAGAATGACGAAGTGTATCTCAAGTGGAGATGTTGTAGACATTGTGTGCTTAATTAGTGTGCTAACTCCTATGTTGTAGAAACCATGTACATAAAAGAGGTGCAAACTCTTGTGTTGTCAACATGACAACTCACAAGAGTACGCATACTCCTAGGTGACTAATAAATAAATATTAAAAATATGCATTAACCTAGGTAAACTTAAGTAAGTGTAAATAGTAAATACATATTTACGGCAACAGTAAGCAACTTGTGATAGGTTGTCTTGTTTGGAGGGTTCCCTTGTGATTGGGTTTTCCTATTTGGGTGAATGGTTTTGATAACGTAACATCATCCCTAAAGTACTCGTGATTGGTGCTTGCACTTTGATCATCATAAAGGCTTTTGGTGGACATGACTTTAGTGAAGAGTGTCTTAGGACTAGTTGATCATCGTTTGATCTATCCCACTAGGCTTCATCGCATCATAAAATTTCCATCCTATGATATTTCCCTATTTTCTAGCTATATTTATCTTTTCCCCTTAGTGGGTGGCCAAATGGTCAAAGGTTTTGTAGCTAGTGCTATATTTTAAGTGTTTTTTTAAATGGCAAATAGAAGAGAAAATACAAGAGTTACACTTAGGAAAATCTAGAAGTGAGTCTATACATAGAATTAGCTCATGTTTATAGCAAGAACTAGAAAAAGGAAAAAAGGAGATCCTAACCACACATGGAAACCCCATGATAACACCTTAGCTCATTCCCAATATAATTATGTGGTAGAGAGAGAATCTTTTTCTTTAAATTTTGAATCTGAGAATACTAGACTTTTGGGTGAGATATTCACAACCCCATTACCAAAAGAAAGAATCTATCAAGATAAAATTGTCTCTTCTGTTGGAGATGCCACTTTTAGACCCAATGTGTCCAAAGAAGAAAATAAAAGATGGGGATAAAAGAACACTTTAAATTCTAGGCAAAATATGTGGTAGTTCCATATATTAAGAGAAATCATATATATCTAGATGGTCTTGTAGATTTAGAGGCTACGTCTATGGACCGTGATGATTTGCTATTAGAAATCAAAATATCGAGGAAAAAGGTTGCCGAGGAAGATGCCAAACACATTTGTTTGGAAAAGGAAAAAGAAGAAATTACTATGAATGCTCTTATAGAAAGAGAATCTTTTCTTAGAAGAATGGAAGCTCTAAAAGAGAAAAATAGAAAACTAGAGGAAAGATCAACTACTTTGCATTTAGATGTTTTTGGAGATGTGGGAGAGATAAGGTCAAAGATCCAAGATCAAGAACACCTTCTAAGAGAGAAAGAAGGACATGTTATTTCCAAAGTCCAACCCTATCATCCTATAGAAGAAAATTTCATAGATCTTACCATGAAGAATCTTGATAAAGGAAAGAAAAAGGTTGTAAGGATACAAATAAATGAACCCTAGGCTACATTTGAGAACCCTGTCATGTAAAAAATTGACTTAGAGTTAGAGAACATGAAAATGAAGAGGGAAGATCTTGCTGAGTTGGAAAAGGTTAAAAATGAGGCTAAGGCCATAGAAACAAGAAGAAATATACATTTCCTCAAATCAACCTCTGGCCTAGAATTTCGGCTAAACTAGACATCACAAGCCATAGCTTCAGTTCCATCTTGTGGGCATGTAGTAAATAGGAAGATTTCTTCTCAATAAATACTAGTTTCCTCTTCTATTACTACTGCCCAAACAACTACAACTCAACAAGTCAAAATTCCCACATAGACCCAAGGAGTTGGATCAAGTACTTCAAATATCTTAGGTTTCTAGAAGATACCTATTTATATGGAAATGTACAAGAAAATGTCTTTTGTGAGCACCCCTAGCTTTCACCATCCTATCTCTAATGACTTGAGAGATAAGGTCTCAATTTTTTTAGGAAATAATGCTATAATTGGTCAAGAGCATCTCAAAAAGTTTACTAATATGTTAAATGAGTATGAAGTGGAGCATGATGATGTGGTCATGAAATTGTTTATGCACTCACTTACTGAGGATGCAAGGGACAGGTTCAGATGACTAACTGATGATAGTATTAGTTCTTGGAATGATCTAGAAAAATTGTTTAAGAAGAAATATGGTGATAATACAAATACAAGTTTCATGTTGAAAAAATTCAATAATATTAAGAAAAATCAAAATGAGTCAACATTTGATTTTAATGCAAGATTCCAGAAGGGAATGTATAAAATAGTTCAAGTTATGTGACTGGGTGAGAATGTATGTCTCACCACTTATTTTGATATATTGGATAGCAAAATGACATATATTGTAAGAGCTAAAGATCCCAGGACATTAAATGATGCTTTTAAAATTGTTTTCAACTTTGAGAATAATAAGAGAGCATCTAGTAAGCTAGGAAGAAGAGATGATCCCAAATTGTTCAATCTAAGGGGAAATAGGAAAGAAGGTGATAAGCCTATTACAACTAAGAAGCTTGAGGATTACAAGATGGATCAGATCCTAAATCTACTTAAGAATTTAAATCCCTCACCAAACCATACAAATAGGCCTAATCCTATTGAGAAGCCACAATACAATAATAACTTTAATAAGTAGACCAGATTGTAGAACTATCCTTATAACACACTGTGGAAGGATGGCAAGCCCATTCCTAACCCTGCCCAAGGCCCAAAGGATAAAAATACACCAGATCCATTATAGAGAAATTCTATAAATATGATGGAAGATATTCTTTGGTACATTATTTTCCAATCTCCTCATTCTCAAGTGACTATTGTGCTATCGCTCAATCATTTTTTGCAAATCAATAAACACAACGTAAAGAAGGAGAGGAATAAAAGAGCCATGAGGATATAACATGTAATATGATTAATTTATGTCAAAATGGTAATGAATATGATGTAGAAGAATCTAAGATTGATGCCAATAATCAGAGAAGCATGTATTGACTACATCATCAACAAGTACTTTTACATGATGAAGATCAAAATGATGATAGGATGAATTTGAGGAATCCATCCAAAGAAGAAATTGATAGAATAACTTCTAAAATGATGGTCCAAGTTCACAGTATTTATAATCTAAGAAATAGGACAATAAACAATGCTATTGGAAAAGCATTTGGCATTTTCATCAAAGACATATCTCATAAGATGGATTGTGGAAGTAAAGAAGATAATCTAGTGATTGTTAAAGTCAAGGATAAAAAGAATAAAAATAGGAGCCTAAAAAGAAGGTGCAATTTCAAGATGCAGAGGCAGTTAAGATGAATACACAGGAAAATAAATTAAATATTTATGCTTCAAGAAAAGTGGAGGAGCCTGGTATTCAAATGCAAGAAAAAAAGGAAACCTATGTAAACCTCTTGTTAATGATCTTGTTGACATGATTTCCATGTTATTTAAAATTACTATTAAAGTTCCTTTATCTAAAATGCTTAGGATAGAAGGACATAAGATAAAAAGCCCTCTCTCGGTTAGGGGGATTAGGGAACAATAATATTGTTAAAAAGGAATCATCAATAGGGTAGGAGGTATCACTTGTAGTAAAAGAGAAGAGAGATAAAGGAGTCATGTCCCAAATACTTCAGATGTATTTGGATAATTCTTCTATAGCCTACATAGAAAATATTGATCCTTTATTCCTTAGCTTACTCATAAATGGAAAGACCTTGAAGAACTACATGATTGATTTATGTGCCTCAAATATTGTCATGCCTTTTAGGATCATGGAAGCCCTTGCTTAAAGGTAGATACAAAGTAGGTTAGGTGTAGAGACATTGATGCTAGAGAGGTCCCTATTATATGAACAATTAATGCATTTCCATTTAGATTAGTTGCCTACCCTAATGTTGACCTAACTATGACTATCCTAGTAGTTGATGTTCCTCCACAATATGGAATGTTGCTCTTAAGAAAATGGAGCACTGCAATGGGAGGTAGCCTATAGTGTGACTCGTCTTTTGTCACATTTCACATAGGAGATAAAGCCATCAACGTTGACAAAGAGACAAGGGTCATCCACATGCTTGAGGATAACATTGATACATATTCCACTTTCTTTATAGACACATAAGTTCAAATGCTTTTAGAGCCAAGATCAACATTGATAAAGTTGAAAAGATAGTCCCATTAATTTTGCAAGAAGCAAAAAAATGCATAGATTCTTATAATCTTTGGACTATATATTTTGATGGAGCTAGTTCTAAAGAGTGTTTAGGGGCTAGAATAGTTTTTATATCTCTAGAGAAGAATACATTTAGATACTCATTCACCCTGAACTTTACTTGTACTAATAACATAGTAGAGTATGAATCACTTTTACTTGGATTAAAAGTGGTAGAAAACCATGGTATAAATAAGCTGCATGCTATTGGTGATTTACAATTAGTTGTGCCTCAAATTAAGGGGAAATATGCATCCAAGAACAAGAGGGGTTGAAACAATATATGAATGCTATTTTGGATTAGGTTTAAGTATTTGATGCTTTTGGAATCTCTTGGATGGATAGAAGTAACAAAGAAAAGGCTGATCTGCTAGCTAAATAGCCATTAAGCCTGATGACATAACATTTGCTAGTGTTTCTAAGATTGAGGTATAGAATAGAACATCAATTCTTGACAATATAAAGAATTAGCAGGTATTTGAGGATGATAAAGACATTTTGAATTTTCTCTTAAATGATGCTAAATACCATGGCCAAGAACTAAAATACCATTGCCATGAATTAGAATGCAACACTTTGGTTGGGAATATAGATGGAAAGGACACCATCTTTGGAAAAGAAATTATGTAGCTAAAAATAAACAAAGTGCCCAAAGGACTACTAGCTTTAGAGAGCTTTTTGACAATCAAGATAGAGTTTACTTAGAAGTCAAGGACCAAAAACAACAAGAACTAGAAGAAATGAATCTAGGGACTAGCGAGTCTCCCAAAAAGGTATACATAGGTAAGACTCTCTCCTGAAATAAGAAAGTTCCTATTTGATCTATTACAAAAGTTTACACATGTCTTTTCTTGGTCATATGATGACCCTAAAGCTTATAGAGAATATCTTATTCAACATGTTATTCCATTGAAAGAGAATATCAAGCCTTTTAGAGAAAAGAAAAGACCCATTAACCCCACATTAGCCCCCAAAATGCAAGAAGAGCTTATGAAGCTAAGGGATGGGGGGATCATTAAGCCCATCCAACATTTTTAAGGATGTCTAACATAGTGCCAGTTAGAAAGAAAAATGGTGACATTAGGTTGTGTATAGACTTCAAAAATTCAAATGTTGTTTCCCTAAAAGATAACTATGGCTTGCCAAACATGAAAGCTATGTTCTACCATATTACTAGTTCTGAACTAATGTCCATGATGGGTGGCTTTTTTGGATACAACCAAGTGCTAGTTTATGAGAAAGGGTAGTTCAAGGTAGCCTTCACAACTCCTTAGGGAACATATGTATATGTTCATATGCCTTTTGGCCTAATCAATGCAGGATTTACATTTTAGAGAGCCATGGATGTTTCTTTCAAATAATATAGATTATATAAATTCATGGTTGTCTATCAGGATGATCTGACAACCTACTCTAGGAAAGCTAAAGATCACTGTAGGCATCTAGAGAAAACCTTTGTAAAAGATTTGGAATATGAAGTCTCATTGAATCCAAAAAAGTGTACCTTTGGACTAATAGAGGAGATATTACTTGGCCATATGGTATCCAAGGTGGAGTTAAGATTGGTCCAGAAAGGGTGACATCAATAGATAAGGTCCCTAATACAAAAAATGTAAAAGGTATACAATTTGTCTTTGGCCAAGTCAACTTTTTAAGGATGTTTGTCACCAATTTTTCTAAGATTAGTAGATCTATTTCAAAAATACTTAATAAAGGGGCAGTGATAAATTAGGAAGGTGAACCATCAATAGCATTTCAAGAAATAAAGGATGCCATAAATAATGCATCACTACTAAGGACACCAAATTATGCAAAAATAATGCATATTTTTTCATTTGCATCTTTTCATACTATTGCAATAGTCCTCCTCCAAAAGAATGAAGAGGAGTATGAACAACCTATTGCCTTTTTTAGTAAATCACTCCAACCTATATAGTTAAAGTAAATTAATGAAAATTATGCATGTGCTCTTGTCAAAGTTTTAAAAGCTTTCAAATGTTATCTAGTAGGTGCTATTATTATAGCATTTGTGCCCAGTTCGGCTATAAAAGATATACTTTCCCAACAAGAGGTTTCTGGTAGGAGATGCAAGTGAATTAACATAATCTAGGAGTTTAACACTAAAATTCAGATTACAAACCTAGTAAGGGGCCAGGGATTAGCAAAATTGATAAATCAATCAAATTCAGATGTTAACCAAAAAAACATTGTAAATGAGGACCATAGGTTAGATATGTGTGATATGGATGATTATGATTGGTATAGAAATGTTATGTACTACTTGCAATACATGGAAGCTCCATTTGATTTGACTGATAATAAAAAGAGGTCTATGAAGCTGTAGGGAATTAGATATATTATTGTCAATGTGAGCCTATGTAGGTCATTACATGGCCAAAAAGATTTCTCATAAGGTGATGAAAGATGGCTTCTATGGCCAAGCCTATTTAAGAATACTCATGATCTGGTTGGGAAATGTGATCAATGCCAAATGTTTGCTAGAAAGTTGATGTTCTCAAGAAATACCCCTTTGAAATCAGTAGAAGTACAAGAACCTTTGTAGAAATAAGTCTAGTATAAGTTATTCATGGATTTTAGTAGCAATAGACTATTTTACAAAATAGGTAGACGCCATTTCTACCATAAAAGCTGCTAGCAAAGTGGTAAAAAAATTTCTATTGACCAATATAATAACTAGGTTCAAAAGTATTGAAAGAATAGTAACAGATAATGCCATGTGTTTTGTTGGCTCCCAATTTGACAGAATTTTAACTAACTTTTATGATATCAGAAAGCCTAGGAATTCAATAGAAAACATATTGGGTGTTTTGAAAATGAAATAAAAGGACCAACTAACAAGACCTTAAGGTCTTCTCCACTTTGAATTCTACAAGATTCAGGAGGGTTTACCTTAGGTATTAAATTTTATTTACTTTAAAGGCAATTTTCTCAACATGAACTTCATAACTAATAGATTATTTATCCTTCTTTCTTCTAATTCAATTGTAATGAAGAGATGATATTTAACTATTTTACCAAACCCTAGACAACATAAATCAAGTATAGACTCACATTAATTACTCAAACAACAAAATATTAAAATATTGATTGATTATAAGTCTTAGGCATTGTGCAAAATATTCCAATTAGATTGATTCACAAGGATGGCTAGTTCCTTATGCATTGGGCCATAACTCATTGAGATCACACACCTACTTTTGAATCTTACCTTAACACTTTGTGTTAAGATTTATCTATATTCATTTCCAAATCTGATACTTATCATATCTTTTCTTAAAACTATAGTGTTCTTTCAACTTATATTGATCATTTACATAGTCCATTAGATTATCAATAATAGCAAATTGGAATATAATTCAGAATGAATTAGAATTGAAACTTAATAAAATTTTCTATTAAATTTCATAAAATAATATAGAGCTAAGGAAAGAGACAAGATATTGGATGAAAACAAACTCTTAGTATTTGTATTAATTCCTTTGAAACTATATACAATTTCATTGATCATCTCGATCAGAAAATAACACACATAGACCAACAATTGTTAACTTTTTGTATTCAACTCTAGAACTAAGTTTTACAATATGCATGGGCCAACTTAAAATTTACATAGGGTCATGCAATAAAAGAAATTAGGACCCTCCTCTAGCCTTTGGAACTCACTTATATAGTGTGAGTTGCGACAAGCTTCAGGACTAGAGGGAAAATGATAGCTGTCATTAGAGAAAAAAGGTTACACAAAAGACAAAAATATCATATTTGAATACTTCAAGAGAAGAAAAAGAAATTATGATATTTTATCTAACAAAAAAATGAGTCCCAAAATTATTTCAAAAATGTGTTACTTAGAAGTGCACAAAGCCACTCTCCACCAATACAACCTAGTGATCCATAATAGTTCCCAAGCACTACCTAGACTAGATCAAATTCAAAGTCTAGACACCTCCTTCAGGCATAACAAGACAAAAAATCAATAACAAATGTTTAATGGATGGAATATGGTCTTCTTCAATACTAAATTTCAAATCTCAAATGTTTAAAATATAAACTCCACAATATTTGCTTTGGAAAATCAAACTACCTCCACATAGGGCTATAAGAAGAAATCTTGGAATTATGAAGGAAAAATCCATGGAATCCACCATAGAAAGTCTTAATCACCTTTAGACACTTCAATCCATTAATCAACAACCCTCACCGAGTTAAGACCCTTGATCAATCCCCTAACTCAAGTTGCTCTCCTAGGCCTAATAAGGCTAATTAGGTCACTTTTACAAAGAAAGTATGACGAATTCAATTCATCATCCAAAAAAACATATTGGAACACTTTATGAACATGCCAAAACATCTACCTCCAAGAACTTAGATATCTATTCCACCCTTGGGCCAAGTCATGCCTCAAAAACCCAAAATTAGACAGTCACATGCAGATGCATGTCTAGCGGGTTTAGTATTTACTGTCCACATCTTGTACCTCCTAGTTTGATACCCAAAAATTATTATGGTATATCCTTCCTCCTTTATTTCCACCAAGGCTTAGTTTTTTCTCATGGTGGAATCTCTAGGAAAGAGAGATTTTCTCTTGAAACCCTAGTTAGGGCCTTCCTACGACCAACGAGCACACAAAAATAGATTTACCTTAACCTGTCTAACTTGAAGACTTCAAACCACTTGAAAACCCTTCATATGAAATTCATTCAAAATTTTCAACCCTTTAGAGGTTCACATGAATTTGTACAAATCTGTACAAATGAAGTTTCAGACAATTTTTGTAGGAAAACAACATATTTTACTGATTTCAATACCAACGATACTGTTGGCGCTCAAAATTGCCTTCCCGATTTTGAGCACCATTGAAAAAATCAAGCCCTTAAACACTTTTAAAATGTATATGTGCTTGGTTGTACCCGACTGTCCATTTGAAACCCCTAAGGTGTTTAATGCTTCTAACACTTTTCATTCAGCATGCCTAAGCATTTTGTGAAGTTAAATTGAGTTTCTGAGTCATTTGGTAAATGAATATCTCGCACCCAAAAATGTTTTGTGATTCATCACTTTGGGAGTATCTAATATCCATACCTGAGAACCTATGTTTCAGATTTTGAGTTGTTTTGAGTCCGTTTGAATAGGTTTTGAATCCCTCAAAGTTGGTCAGTTACTATTTTCATGCTTTTGCACTTTGCACCTAATTCTAGGAAGCCCTGTTTGACGTGCAATAACTTTTGACCAGTTGACCTAAATGAGAAAATTCCTTTTGCGTTGTATTGCAAACATCAGAGACTTGTTATGTTCCAAGTTTCAGCTTATGAAGAATCCGTTTGGTAAGTTTTTCAAGCATGATTCCAAATAAAATTTATAAGTTTTAACTGGTGTTAGTAATTGCAGATTGATTGTAACCCTTGTTCGGGATGTCATATCTCCTGATCTGTGATAGGTGTGATCGAATGGTTGGTTTCCTTGTGTTTTATACTGAAAGTACTTTAAGTGTGCCAGTTTGCAAGTTATGAAAAATCCATTTGCACACTTTTCCAAGTCAATTCATTTCGCAAAAAATGCTTTCTGTTAGCATGTCCAGTTTGCAAAATTCTGAGTAGCCCACTTTGACTAATCGCCATTTCCGCCTTGTTATTTGTCATGAGCCTAAATCATAGATCTGTAATGTCCTCATGACAAAGAATGAGGGCCCCAGTTTTTGTTTGCCCATGTGCTAATTTGCCCAGTTTTCAAGGTCAATTATGAGCCCAGTTTGTTGTTTTCTGACATGTTTACTTGTAGGTAATTCTGAGCAGGCAACTTTGACAACAAATATCTTTTGACGCCAAATTCATCATGAGACGAGATTTGACAGGCTAAAAGTGTGCGGAACAGAGATTCAGTGTGCTAGTTTTCAGATCCTGGTCAGTTATCCGAATTAGTTTTTAAAGGCAGTCAACAGACCTCCTGGCATGAAATTCACAGTTTGATAGGAAGTGGTAAAATGAGTTTCAAATTGATTGTCCATTAGTCAAATTTGACATGAATCAGTATAAGGTCACCGGTGGATCAGTTTGAGGACTCAGTTGTCCGAAAACAAATTTTTATTTAGAGTTGAACCCACTGAGGGCCTGAATGATTCCATTAGATTGATAAGGGTAAATGAGGGTTATCATGGAGGAAATTGGATTCAAGAGTGTTTTCTTGATAACAAAATGGCCTTATACTTCCAGCAATGAATACAAAATTTGATTCAATTAAATCCCTCCACCTAAGGTCACAATTGGGTATATAGTTCTAGAGTGGATCGAGATACCAAGTATTGAATGTCTTAGATGAATGCATAGTAGGCAATGCGGAGATGCAACATAGATGGTCATAAGAAGTTTGAGTTCTTTTGAACAGTCAAGATTGAGGATATAGCTAGATCGCTATGCAAAGATCGCTGAAATCTTTGTTTCAAGTTAGAGTGAGCACATGCATGGAAATGAGAGCAACTACAGATAGAGGAAGTTGACCTTCATGCCATGTAAAGAAAGAAAAAGCAGTTTGAACATGCATTATTTAAAAAGAAACCCACACTTCTAATATCAGAGGCGTCCAATCTCATAAAAAGAAATACAACCTGCATTAAAAAAGAGGACCACGTGGGGTTAAGGAGAGAGCTCACTTAAAGGGAATGCGTGAGCAGTCAAGAGCAGCTCCATATCCACAGCACAAGTGCCCACGTCAAACAGTTAGAATTCGGCAACCAAAGAAGGGATCCCTACATTGCAAGAAGGGACATACAAAGTTTTAAAGGAAGTCGCCTAAGCATCAGACGTCCAAGTTAAAAGGAGAGCCACAACTTGCGAATGGGAAGCCCACAATATGGATTTAGACGCTAAGACATTCAAATGAGAAAGCCACCCATGTTTTGATATAAAGACCAGGCGGTAGCAAAATGAAACAAAATGTGGCTTGCGTAAAAGGGAATTCATGCACAGTAAGTAACAAGCTGCTCACATTGTAAATGAACAAGCTCACGCTAGAAATGGGAGCCGCGTTTTCAAAGAGCCTTCACGTTTTTGAAAGAGCAAGCCCACGCATTGTCAGTTTTCCCAGAGAGGAAGCAGTTTGCTACCAGTCCCTTCCACAACCAGACTCATTTATTTACCCTAGCTATAAAGCCTTAACCAGCGGCTCATAATCTGATTGGTCTCTCGCTTCTGATCTATCCATTGGCAGAAGGGATGGCTTGCTTGCGTCTGCCTATCAAGGTGGTTCACCCACTGGGCTATCGATTAATGCCCACCTAAAAAAAAACAATAGGGGCTACTGGTTGCTGTATCCTCCAATGAGATTGGTCGAGACCCCTGATGCTGGAGCAGCCGAGACGTAGCATTGTAAATAGAACCCACACGCCTTGAAAATGGAGTGTCCAAGCAATACAGAGAAGTTGATAACCCAACAGACCAGTGCTCACACATGTAAAAAGAATAGCACCGGTTAGTAGCAGGGCACATAAGGAATGCCAACAGCTCCGTAGTAAGGGAAGAACCCTTCAGCCAATAATGAAGAAAGATTCTCGTATGTCAAAGGGAAGTTATCGCAGGCACTTAAATAGTAGCAAGCTGCCAAATTCAAAGAGAGAAGCTACTGACCAGTGAGGAGGGTAATCCTAGGAGGAGTTTTTAAAAAAAACTCTTAATCCCACATCAGGGAGGGAAAATCTTTTCCGAGTGTTTAAATACATCAACAAGCAATAAAGGTTGTGTCTAAAAGACACACACACTTTTGAAGTAAAAGCATTAGTTCATTGTGGAAAACTTGTGCACGTGGACACTGACAAAGCACAATTTTGAAGGAAAACACAATTAAAATCGATGACATCAGCAAAATCAAAAAATCCAAGAATCTGGCACCTCGCTACTTCGCCAGTTGGAAAATCTTGGCAACTCCGGCTAGCGAGATAGCGAGGTCACCAGAAAATTTTCAAAATCCAACAAGAGTTAGAATTCCAAGTGGGTCCTGCCCATAGACAACAGCTAATTGGATGGTGACAAGTGGTGGCGACAGAGTGACTGGATTATGATGTGGCGAGAAACTGTCAAGAGCACACCAGATTGCGCCACGTGGCAGATCTGACTATTCGCGTTACCTCGCTAACCGAAGTTGCTCATCGGTTAAGCATGGAGAAGTAGTGAGGAGATGACACATGGCAGATGATGCAGATCAGATGTCCAATCAGAGTGTGCCACGTGGCATTGGTCAAACCTAGAGTTGACTCAAATTTGGAAGGGCTAGGAAAAATAAAATGATTTTAAAATTTTCATTTTAAAATTATTTTTGCCAACAAATTGACGTGACATGCAAGGTCTTTTAAATTGAAATTTTTATTTCCTAAAGTTTAAACTTTAAACTTTTTGAAATTATTTTAAATACAGACCTGAACAATCTTAACCAGAGGAGTGTTTTTCAAATCAAGATTCTGGGCATTTCTGGAAGGTAAAGTATGCCTTATCATATACCGTCGAAATCGTGAAAGTCTAAATTTTCTAATTCTGAGATTAGTTTTTACACAGGTATCAGTCAGTTTGAACTACACGAGGTTTTCCATTAGGTACCTGAATCGCAACTATATTCAGACCAAGAAGTTCAATTTTGATTTTTTGTTAAGATAATGACCTGGATATGCATAAAAGATGGTAATAATGTAGTTGGGGTTGAATTGGTTACATTAAAATTAGTAAAAACTCATAATTTCACCAGAATTGCATAAGGTTTCAGATATTTTAGATGGAAAAGGATTTCATCATTTGGCAAAGATATTTCAAAGCAGTTGCAATGTAATGATGAAACAAAAAATCAAATCATATGGGATGAAAGAAGAAAGAGGTTACTCAGTTGCACAGGATTGAATTTCAAGTGGACACTTGTCGTCTTCAGAATAGATCTGGGAATTCTTTCTCTTCTATATCATTCTTTCTTTCTATCATTTAGGGGGTTCCAGTTTCTGGGAAGAAAAAGTTCATTGCTGTGATACCATTAGGGATTCCAGTTTTTGCACTGTGAGACCATTAGTTCCAGTATTTTGACATTTTTCCATGACTGTGACACCATTTTCTTCAGCAGAACTCTCATGTGAACAGCATTGTAGAGATAATATAGATAGTTCTGAGATATTAGGTTGTTTCATGTTTTAATTTTATGCATCTGAATGTATAGTTTCAAGGAAATGAATACATATGAGCAACAATTTCACTAGTTTTGTTCTTGTTCTTGTCTCCTGTCTTAGCAATCTGTAAGTCTTATGTGGTTTTGGAACAAATATTTGAGACCCATTTGCATCCCTTTCAGGTTGTATGTTTGATGTATTTTTCTGTTGGACCAAAGGGCCAAGTAAATGCTTGATATGTTTAAACAAGGTTACTGGTTGTTTGAGAAGGATATTTTGTGAGAATGAGACCTGAATGAACACTGATGTCTGAATCACAAGGTGGTTGGATAGATCTGATGTCTGGGTATATGAGATATGTCTTGATGTCATAGATGTATGTTTTGAATTCATGGAATTGCCCAATGGATTAGGCACTGATCAGTCATAGGATCACTGGTTATACTATTGCATTTTTGAGGTTTTGTTGAATCAACATCTTTAATCAAATGAATTTCCCTTTCATGTTGAAGAGCTATAAATAGAATGCCCTCACTTAGCTTATAAATTTCATTATTTTGCATCTAGCTACTGCAGATATATGTTATTTCATAAGCTATTAGGAGAAATAAGGGTTTCTATGTACTTTGTATTAGATTCAGTGTATGCTTTGATAACTGGTACCATATAGGGAATCTATAGGTTCACCCGCCTAGGTTTTGCAGAGCCTAAAGTGCAGAAGGAGTATAGCCTTATAGTTGTCCTGGTGTCTAAATGGATTTGTTGATAATGGGAGTTAGTTGCCCCTAGATGCATCTTGTTCTCATCAAGGTAATTGGAAATGGGTAACATTTTCGAACACCAACAGATACATTAGATTCTTCTCTTCTATGTTGAGAAAGGTTTCTCAACCTTATTTATCACATTCTAAATTAGTTCAAATTGATAAAGGTGGTTGTAAATGTTGGGATTCAAATCTTGCATTTTTGCACAAAAGTTGCATTATGCAACATTGACAACTTTGACAACTTTTTGAAAAAGTTGTCAAATGTCATCAAACTCTTCTAAACATTAATCCTAGACTCTACCTAGGAACTTATAATGGTTATGATCATAATATAATCATTATTCAACCTTCTAAACTACTTTTTCTTATTTCTACCTAGAAATTTCCTATAAAATGACTAAGGTAGACAATTAGGTTTATAACACACCTAATGTCTCCTTGTTTTACAACTTGGAGATTATTTCCAACATTAGATTATAGATCCAACTACTACCCTAACCCTTTTCCTTTGATCCTCTAGATGTGCTTGTAATGGATGGAATTGAAGGAGCTCCTACACCAAAATGATACCCTTTATTGGTTACTTTGTGGTGGGGTCAATTGTGTTGTGGCAATTTCTTGTTCCTCAACTCCATTTTATGATTGACCTTGTTCATCAAGTTGTGGCTCCACCTCTTCTTTTTCTATTATATTTGGCTCTAACATTCTAACATCTATTATATTTTGTTGATTATCTGCCAAATCATCAATTTGGGTGGCTATATCAACTATTGCAATCTGTTGATCTTTTTCTATGTCATCTATTTGAATAGCTTCATCAACCAACTATATTTCTTCTATGGTAGTTGCTTTGTCTAAACTTTTGTTTTTAGCTGCCATCTATAGCAATTGTATTGTTGGAGAATAATTTTCCATCCACTTGTTGAAAATTTTTTCATCTAGCCAATTGAAATCATAAATTTCTCTCTCTCCTTAGGATACCTTTCCCCAATTTCTTTATCAAAACAAAATCTTCATTGAAAGAATCAAAGAATAGTTGTACTTGCACAAAATCTTTTGTAGCTCTAGAAAACAAAAATTAATTATCCTTATATACTAATTCATTCATTCTTATGCTTAAGAAATCCTTTAATTCATTTCCCCATTCTTCTTTACCCTTTATACAAATCAAACTTTTTAATGCATGGGGAAAGAGGTCAAATTTTTTTACTAAGATACTTTGAGAGAGAAATTTGTAGTCTTCTCTGCAACAAGTCCCTCTTATAATGAAAATTCAAAATATCACTCGCCTAGTAAAAAGTCTTTTATATCTAGTCATTAGATGTCAATAATAGAGCAACATAGGGCAATGACAAAATCATCTTCGTTGATTAATTTATTCAGAATTGATCTTAAGGTGGCTTCAATTTTATTCAATTCCTTCCATACATTCACAAATTATGACAAATCTAAGTGAAAAGGGGCCAATTTAATTTATCCACTAAATACAAAATTATATCTCTTATTCTATCTTCATGTTGGATACCCAATTCCACATGCAGTGACCAGATCTTTGCTTTTTCCTCATTTAGCCTATCAACTATGTAGAATTCCGATTGCTAAGGTGTACTAGGAATTTCTACAAGAAGACCAAAGGATGGTAGCAGCATAGGGGAAGCTTCAATTCTAAGCTGACTAGATTGCCTACCCCTTTTCCTTTTTCCAAATTGTTTTTCCATATTTGCAATTGTATTCTCCAATTGTTAGATTTTCATGCCCCTTTCTTTGTAGGCCTCTAACACCTTCTCAAACTTCTCATTTAGTTCAAGGAACTTATTTTTGTCCTTAGCAGCCACTACTACACCAAAATATGATACTTCTATATTCAATAGAGCTATTTTTTCACTATCCACTTCTTCAACTCTAAGGACCATGAGGCTCCCTATATGCTCAAAATTTGCAACTTCCTAGATCCTTGAAAAATATTTCTTTTGAATGGACTATATGACCAAATATTTTTGGTCATAACTATACTTCACCCCTTTATGGGCTTTCTTTACATCTTCTTGAGTCCTTAATTTCATTTCCTTCTCCTTCCTCACTGCATCAAAGATCATTGCACTAACAATGTCCCATTCTAGTAGTATTGTGACTCCTAAATCTTTTAGTTTTTGTCTTCCCCTTGTAGGGATTATTTGGATGAATTCTTGCATAAGGTTAGCCTTAACCTCCTCCTCAATATCAGAGTCTTCTCTAGTAGGTTGCTTTGCTTTTATTCTCTTACACTTTGCCTCAAAATTTTAAATGTTGCTCCTCCATAAAAATTGGATGAATTCCCTAGATTTTACAAAATATTCATCATCTAAAAACTTATTTTTTGCATGGTCTACAATGGGACAAATCTCCTTCCCTCTAAATTCTTTTATAGTGAGGGCTAGGAGTGGCATTGAAGGCTCTTTAGGTGCTCCTTTCTCCACTTTTGCTCCAACTATAACAATGCCACCCTCACCTCTGATCTATTTTAATTGTTCCCTTAAGGACTGTTCATTATCAAAATGGAGGGGAGTCTATGAGGGGGAGTAATCCTTAGCTCTAGATGAAGAACCTTGTTCTAACTTCTTCTTTTTGGTAGTTGGTGATGAGGGAGGGCTACCCAAGAGTTGCCTCTTGTATAAAGGGATAGGCTTTATATTCACACTCTTGGCCACAACATATCATGCATTCCTCTACAAGGTATACTGACCTAGGCTTATGATTTCTTTACTTGCCAACCTCTTCTCAATATTTATGGCCTAGTTTGGGTAGGACTATATCAAAATTGGCTTTTTCTCATTAAGGGTTTGGAGGAACCTAGAAAAATTGTTCATGAGTTAATTAATTTTATCTCCCCAATATTTAATATCAACTAGGGATCATATTTTTTTTATGTAATGCATTAATATACTCTAGAATTATACTATACACTTTCCACTTGTCCTTTTTTATTTCTTTCTCTTGCGATTAAAATTCATTTCTAATAATGTCCTTAGGAAACTAAACAAAATGTGCATAGGATTTAGCTTTGGTCCTATCTTTAAACATATCATAAAAATTCTCTAGGTTAACAAAACAAGGATGGGATTGTGCCATTTAGCACCTATCAAGGAACTTGCCAAGATGTTTCCATCATTTATTTGTAAGCACAAAATTGTGGACCACTGTGAAGTTTGGGAAAATTGTGCCTTGAGATTTTCCCACCAATTCTCATTATTCTAGTTCTCCTATCTTCCATAGAAATTATGCAATTCCAATCTTCAAAGACACTTTATAGGGAAGAAAATGAGGCTTCTCTTGGACACTATACACTCTAAAAATAATAGACACTAAGTGCATGGCATAATATCCCCCCAATTATGGCTCACTATTAGACCCTTGGCATGATCCTTGGGCCTTATCAGCTCTAGTAAGGTATAGGGTATCCTAGGGTTGTTTCCTATCAAAAAAATCCTTAGCTTTGAACAAAAATACCTATCAAAGAAAACAGAATTGGCATCTATAACCTCCTAGGTCATGTTAGCACTCCATAACTAAACAAGTAGCTTCATCTCCTTAGAGAAAGCATAATCCCCTTTATACATGCATATATACATCAACATAAAATACCATGAGAAGGGTTTTTAAACCTTGGCCTTACTAATTCCAATTAGCCCATTATGAACTTAATCTACAATATATAAGGAAAAATCAAATATAGAACTTATACCATATTGCAATGTCTAGGAAATAATAAAAACTAGGGATCCTTGGATGTGATCCTTCTCATCCATCCTAAAGAGTCTACAAAGGGAGAAGTAAAGTGCTTGTGCCCTTGGATTAAATTATTTACTTAATAATAGCTTAGGGTTGTGAGTTATTACCAGTGGTAGACGCCCTATCTTTACAAAAATTTTGTGCAGTGACCCTCCCCTAATGTATTCCCTTTAAGCATCATACCGTGCTTGTAAATCATCTAGGTCAATCTTTTCATGTAATATGGGGTTAAGGTTTGACATGAAGACCTCTCTAATTACCTCAAGTGTAACCCTAAAGAGGTTTTATCTTGCATAATTCTTCACTACCCTTAGCACTTGATCATACCTCTTTGTTATCATTGTCAACAAATCAACGTTAAAGAAGATGCCAAGGACAATCAACTTTCCAATATCAAACTTGTCAAACATTGCTTAGTCAAGTATCATGATTCCTCTCTAAAAACCATTTTCTAAACAATTTCAAACCACTAGTAGGTGTTTCATCATTACTAAACCAATTTTCCTTATCATAAAAACCCTCATTAACTAGAAGTCTAGGGTTCTTAGGGACTAAATCTTTTCCTTTGGTTGCTTTGTTGGTGGAAAAGGGTAGTTTCTCTAGAGAATCATCATGCACATTTCTTTGTTGGTTATCAACCTATGCATAAAAATACCTTCATGGAGGCATCTTATCAATTTAATACAATTGAGACTAGAATTTTTTCAGTGAACCAAAGGTTTCAAGTACTTACCCACAAATTCCTTTCTTTAGCTAAGTGCTCTATTTGCAACAATTCACTCTGTGATGACAACTCGTTCTTCTACACTTCCAATCTCTTTCTCTTTGTGACTAGTTATGAATTGAATCAAATATTTTATGCAGATTTCCTACACACATATTTGGTTTGATACACCATCAATGCTTCAACAATAAAATTAAGAATGTTACAATGAAAATTTGAAATTTGGCCATTGATCTAGGTATGATCGAACGGTCTTGTTTTAAACTTAATGACTGTATTATTTTTTTTGCAAGTTGGACATGTGTCAAGATCTCACATTCTCACTTAGGTTAAATATCTAGCACTTTAATTATGCAAGAATATGACCATCATTGATCCTTTCACATCCTACAATCATGAAAGATCCTAGTTGTCATTACATTTGTTTTAAAACTTGGGCTCATTGAGACATGTGTCAACATGTTGCAACTTTGGTTTGATTAAAATTTATGCATCTTCAAATTGTAAGGAAGAAATTTGATCTTTATCATATAGATGGTTAAGATCTTTTCCCGTGGCAATATGAATAGTATGGCCCACATGGCTACATGGAAGCTTCTTGTATTATTTTTTTTAAAAAACTTTGAACAACTTTATAATGTGAGAATTGGAGAAACACTGATCAACTAAAGATCTGACAACTTTGGGAGATCAAAGTCTTTTGTTACAATAAGCATGAATGGAAAATCAAAATATGCCACCTAGAACTCTACATTGACAACCTCCTTTAGCGACTCATAGCTAAAACTTGGCCCCAAAAATTCCACATGTCAAGACCTCACAACCTCGCTTTGGTTAAAAATTGATTACTTCTATTTTGAAAGATTATGATGACCATTGATCTTTTGAACATCTATGGCTATAAAGTTGCACTCTCTTCTAGCTCTTTGGAAAGTTTCATGGGCCCACACAGACATTGTCAATATGTTGTATTGTCACACTTTTTAAACAATGAGAAACTTCACTTTGTGAGGATGTGACATCCATTGATCTAAGAGGAGATCAATGTTTTTTGTAAAGAAACTAACTTTCTACACTTTTTCAAGTCACACTAGATAGGTGTCATGCATTCACAATCTCACTTTAGTTAAATAGTTCACATCTTGAAACTACGAGAACGTGATGATCGTTGATTTAAGAAGAGATCAATGGTTCCAAAAGTAACTGACCAAAAGGGTTTTGAACAAGGGAAAACATTGCATGGGCTAACCATGACATGACCTTTGGTTAAGGATGAGTTACAAGCTAGGGCGAGAGCAGTGATTTTGTGAAAGATTTCAAATGATTTACAAAAAGAACCTTATAATAAGATTTTTTTTGAAAGATATTAGGGCTTTATCTAAAATTCTCTTGCCTTCATTTGAAAATTTGAACACTTTTAACAAAGAACCTAGGGTTAGGGCATAAATAATTAGGGATTTTCTAGGGCATGAGTAATCAAGAGGCATACAAGCCCTAATAAAAAAAGATACTTATATTTTTACAACAAAATTTAAGGAATTTTTATCATGTTGACAACTAGGCCAACTATGGCCTTGTCTAGGGACAATGAATGAAACACATGCATACAAGGGCTTAGATTCTCTGGTAGAAGCAAACCAAAAACATGACAAAACTAACAACTTTTAGAGAGCAACAAGAAAGCAAGGGAACACAAAAAATTTATATAGAGGGACAAACAAATATACAATAATTCACAAAATGCACAAACCTAGACCACTATTCATGGAAAGAAAAGCACTTTAAACATAAGTACTTCTTCAACAATTGTCCATGAACTACCAATTCAAGAATGTCTTATGATAATTCCTTCAAAATATAAGAATCCTGAACCCATTTAGAAACAATCAAATATGGGCCAAACAAAATGAGATCAAATTTACCATTGTTACCCTTATCTTTAATTCTTGCATTCCACATTAAAATTAAGTCTTCAGGATCAAACTTTTTTTCCATTACTTTTTTGTCATATAAGTACTTTTCTTGCAATAATAATTTTGTATTTCTAATAGAGGTTTCCTTTCTAATCTCTATCAATCCAACCAATTCATCCATTATCTCTTGCATATCATCTACAATATCATCATACATAAGGATATAATTGTATAGGACCATTAGGCCATTATTTTGGGGTATTCTTGACTGAATCCCATATAATAAGTCAAAAGGTGAAACACCTATTGCCTTCTTAATTATTACTATGTTAGCCCATACTTCTAGTTGTAGCTTGGAATCCCATGCCTTTTTTATTTTTATGTAATGTCCTTTTAATAATCTTTAACAAGCTTTTTTTATTATTATTATGCCTATCCATTTCCTTGTGGATGATAAGGGGTTGATGTTGATCTTGTAATACCATATTTTTCACAAAAAGTTTATGAATTCCTCAAACCTAAAGAACATGGCATTATCATTCACAATTTTTTGGGGATATCTAAATCTGGTTATTATATTATCCAATATAAAATTGTTCACCACTTTACTAGTAGCCTTCCTAGTTGGAATAGCCTACACCCATTTTGTGAAGTAATCTGTTGCCACTAATATCCATGAATAGCCAGTATTGGACTTAGTTGAGATTTCACCTATGAAATCCATTCCCCACTACTAAAATGGAGCTTGTACTTCCACTAACTTTAGAGGAATATTTCTAGAGAATTTTAGTCTTCCAAAAAATCTCTAGCAAGCATCACATTTTTTGACCAAAATTTGTGCATCCTTAAATAAACGAGGCCATCAAAAACAACCCTCGTTACCTTGTGGGTAGTGGTCTTTCCATGTAATGAGATCCACATACTCCTAAATGCATATCATTGAGTATGTATTATTGTTATTTATGGTCAATACATTTCAAAAGTATTCCTTCAAAGTTCCTCCACCATAGACTTCCATTAACAATGATGTATCTAATTGTATGTAATGTAACAGATCTCTTTTTATTATCTATTACATGAGATGGGGCCTCCATGTGTTGTAAGTAGTGTATAACATCTTTATACTAATCACAAATATCCATGTCACATGTTTCTGATCTAAGGTCTTCACATACAACATTTATTTGGTTAGCATCTAGATTTGACTAAGTCATTAGCTTTGGTAACCCTTGGCCTCTTACCAATTTTGTGATTTGGATTTCAATATTAAACTCTTGAATTCTATTTATCCATCTACACCTTTTGCAAGATACCTCTTGCTAAGAGAATATATCTTTGACTATTGCACTAGGTACAAATGCAATAATAATAGCACCAATTAAATAACATCTAAAGGATTTAACAACTTTGGCAAGAGCATAGGCCTACTTTTCTTTAATTTAACATTTCAACTCTGTAGGGTAGAGTGATTTGCTAAAAAATGCAATAGGTTTCTCATAGCCTTCTTCATTCTTTTGAAGAAAATCTATTGTTATGGTATGAAATGAGGCAAAATAAAAAATATGCATTTTTTTTGCATAGTTCGGTGTCCTCAATACTGGCGCATTTTTTATGGCATCTTTAATTTCTTGAGAAGTAGCAAATGGCTCACCTTCCTAGCTGATAGTTTCTCTTTTCTTGAGCATCTTAGATATAGGCTTACCGATCTCAGCAAAATTTGTTACAAATCTTCTCAAGAAGTCAACTTTCCCAAAAGGATTGAATTCCTTTGATATTTTTGGGTTTAGGGACTTTGTCACTTGTAGCTCCTTTAGATACTATATGGCCTAGAAATTTCCCTTCTATCACTCTAAAGTACACTTTTTTCGGTTCAATGAAACCCCTTACTATAAGGCCTTTACAAAAATCTATTCTAAATGCTTATAGTGGTCCTCAACCTTCTTTGAGTATGCTACTAGATCATCTTGAGAAACAACCATAAACTTATCAATATATTCCTTGAATGCAACATCCATGGGTCTCTAAAATGTAGCTCCTACATTTATCAAACTTAAAGGCATCCTAACATACACATAGGTTCCCCAAGGTGTTGTGAAAGTTGTCTTAAACTCCTCTTGCTCATCAACCAATACTAGGTTATATCCTAAGAAACCATCCATCATGGACATTAACTCTGAACCAGTAACCTACTATAACATAGCCTCCATATTGGGAAAATCCATAATTGTCTTTGAGGATACAAAATTCAAATTTGTAAAATCCACACACAACCTAATGTAACCATTTTTATTTCTAACAAGAAATAGATTGGATACCCATGAATAGTGTTTAATATGTTTAATTATCCTACCATCCCTAAGCTTCATAATTTCTTCCTACTTTTTAGGGGCTAGTGTGGGATTGACAAGACTTTACTTTTTCCTAAAAGGCTTCACATTCTCTTTAATGGGTATTACACATTGAAAAAGGTTTTCCCTATAAGCCTTAAGATCATCATATGACCATGCAAAAACATGCCTAAATATTCTCTGCAGATCAATCAAAGGTTTTCTAATTGCAGGAGACAAAGTTTTACCAATGTATACCTTCTTAGGTGATTCAATTGTTCCAAGGTTGATTTCTTCAAGTTCTTGTGGTTTCTTATCCTTGACATATGAATGCACTCTGTCTTGATTACCAAAGACACTTTCAAATACCACTAATCCTGTAGGTACTTTGTTTCTTTTTAGTTGCATGATTTCTTGGAAAAAAATGGTTTTCTTTCCATCCACTCTTTCAATCATAGTATTGTAATCCATTTCTTGGCTATGATATTTTTCCTCATTAAGAAGAAAATTCAAGATATCTTTATCATCCTCAAACATCTACCGATTCTCTATGTTTCCAGCAATGGATGGTCTATTCTTCATCTCAATCTTAGACACACTAAAAAATGATATATCACTAGGTTTAGTTGCCACATTAGCCAATAGGTTGACCATTTTATTGTTACTTTTGTCCACCCAAGAAATACCAAAAGAATCAAATGCTTCAATCTGATCCCAAGCAAAATTTCTATACTATTTTAGCCTCTTATTCTTGGAAGCATATGTCTCCTTAATTTGAGACACAACTAACTCTAAATCACCAATAACATGCAATTTTTTGATAACATGATTTTCTACTACTTTTAACCCAAGAAAAGGTGCCTCGTACTCTACAATGTTTTTGGTACATGTAAATTTTAGGGTGAATGAATACCTAAATTTTTTTTTTCTTCTGGATCTATGAAAACTACCCCAACACATAACCCTTCTTTAAAGTTAACCCCATCTAAATACATATTCCAAAGATTGTGGGAGTCTAGACATTTTTTTGCTTCTTGTGAAATCAATGGGTTTGACTTTTCTATTTCTTAAATGGTGATTTCAGCTTTGAAAGCATTCACCTCAGTGTCTAGAAAATATGTAGCATATGTGTCAATATTATCTTCAAGCATGTAGGTAACTCTTGGTTCCTTGACAACTTTAATGGCTCTCTCTCCTATATGAAATGTAGCATAAGGCAAGTCACATTGTAGGGTACATCCCATTGAACCACTCCATTTTCTTGAAAGCAACATTCCATACTACAGAGGAATATCAACAACCAAGATGGTAATATTTAAGTCAACCTTGGAGTATGCAACTAATCTAAAGGGACATGCATTAATTGTTCCTATGATAGGGACCTCTCTCAAAACCATAGCTCTACACCTACCATATTTGGTATCTACTTTCAGACCAAGGGCTTCCATAATTTTGTATGGCATGATAGTATTTGATGTTCCTAAATCAATCATGTAGTTCTTCAAGGTTTTACCATTTATGATAAGGCTAAGGAAGAAAGGATCAATATTCTCTATGTATACTATAGATGAATTATCTAGATACATCTGAGGTACTAGGGACATGACTCCTTTGTCTTCTTTTTGTTTCAATACAAGTGGCACCTTGTGCCTTACCAATGACTCATTTTTAACAATATTATTGCCCCCTATTCCTCCTAACCAACAGAGGGCTTTGTTTATGTGTTCTTCTATCCTAAACATCTTAGATAGTGGGACTTTAAGTATGATTTGTGATAACATAGAAATCATATCTACATGATCATATGTAATAGGTTTTACCAAATTACCTTTAAGTTCTTGTACTTGAGGAATGAGTTGTTCAACTTTTTTATAAACATTAGGAATTGTCTTCTTTTCTTGTTTGTTGATCTTAACTATCTACACATCTTGGAACTACACTATCTTCTTGGGTTCTCATTTCTTGGTTGTGACATCCTTAATCTCGATAGTGACTAAACCTTCCCCCTTTGGGGAATCGTTCATCTTAGGGGTTATCTCCTTGATGAAAATACCAGATGCCTTTTAAACATTGCTATTTACTATTCTATTTGTAAGGTTATAAGTGATGTGAACTTGGGCTATCATTTTAGTATTTATCCTATCAATTTATTCATTTCATGGTTTCCTAAAGTTCAAATGATCAACATCTGATATCATATTACATGTTCCATTATCACTTTAATATTCATCATCTAAATTTTTTTTACATAATTGATACATATTCCTTTGATTAGTAACATCAATCTCAGAATCTTCTAGATCAAATTCCTCACCATTATCACATAGATTTATCATGTTACATGCCAGATCTTCATGACTCTTTTCTTCTTCTCCTTCCTCTTGCTCTTTTTGTTGGCTTGTTGAAAAGGATTGGACAACTGTATTATAGTCAAGAGAATGAGAATTAGGCATTTCTTCAACCATGTTCATAGAATTTCTTTGTAGTGGATCTAGTGTACCCTTATCTTTAGTGCCTTGGGTAGCATTAAAGATAGGCTATCCATCTTTCCATTGGGTAGTGTACGGATAATTTTGCATTCTGGTCTATTTATTATAGTTATTATTAAATTGAGGCTTCTCACCATATTTGATTTATTTGCATAGTTTACTGGTGGATTAGAAACTTGGTCCATTTTGTCATCCTCAAGTTTCTTAGCTCTAATAGGATTTTCACCTTCTCTTCTCTTACCCCTAGGGTTGGATAACTTTGGATCATCTCTTCTCCCTAATTACCAGGTGTCTTCCTAGTGTTCTCTATATTGATAGCCATTTTATAAGCATCCCTCAATGTCTTGGGACCTTTATCTCTTAAGGTATAAGTCATCTTCCTATAAAAAGCATTTAAATAAGTTGTAAGACTCACATCTTCACCTAATCTCATTACTTGGAACAACTTATACATTCCTTTCTTAAATCTTACATTGAAATCAAAGGTGGATTCATTTGGATTTTTTTAATGTTGTTGAACTCATTTAACATAAAAATTTCATTAGTGTTATCACCATACTACTCTTTGAAAAGCTTCTCCAAATCATTCCATGAGCCATTAGTATCATCTGGTAAACTTCTAAACCAATCTCTTCCATCTTCAATAAGAGAATGAACAAATAACTTCATCACCACATCCTCATGCTCTATCTCATAGTCATTGAGCATATCAATGAATTTTATAGATGCTCTTCACCAGTTACAACACTGTTGCTTGAAAAAATAAGGACTTTGTCACTCAAATCTTTTGAGATGGGGTGAGGAAAACTAGGTATGCCTATAAAAGACATTTGTTTATATTTTTCCATATAAATAGGTCTTCTCGAAAAACCTATGGTATTTGAAGTGCTTGGTCTTGCCCCTTGAGTCTATATAGGGATTTGAACTTCTTGAACAATAGGTATTTGGCTTGTAGTAGTTGTGGAAGAGGAAGCAAGTGTTGATTGACATATATTTTTTCACTATTGGTCCACTGAGAGGAACAAAAGGAATGGCTTGTGAAGGCTAGTTTGGCTAGGATCCTAGGGTAGAAATGGATTTGATAAAATATGTTTTTCTTCTTGTTTTTGTAGCCTAAGCCTCATTTAAAAATTTTTCAAGCTCCTAAGCTAGATCTTCCTTTTCCTTTTTTTCCTTTTCTAACTCTAAATCAAGTTTAGACATGATAAGATTTTTAGAAGAAACTTGGGGCTTATTAATCTGAATCTAGACTACCTTTTGCTTTCCTTTGTTAGGGTTTTTTATAGTCAATTCTATGATATCTTCTTCAATAGGCTTGTAGGGATGGATTTTGGAGAATAAACGTCCTTCCTTCTCTTTTAAAAAAGGCTTTTGATTTTGAATTTTAGACCTCAAATCTTCCACATCCCCAAAAACATCTGAATGTAGTTTAGAAGATCTTTCTTATAACTTCCTATTTCTCTCTTTTAGAGGCTCCATTCTTCTAAGAAAAGATTCTCTTTCTATAAGAGAATTCATGGTGATGGCTTCCTTTTCTTTCTCCAAATGAAGGCATTTGGCATCCTCTTCCATAACCTTCTTCATAAGGATCTTAATTTTTGACAATAATTCATCTGGGCCTAGAGAAATGGTTTCTAAATCAATTGGGTCATATAAGTCTATGATATTTCTCTCAACATATGAAAATTTTATAGGATTAAATCCAACATGCATATTATCTTTATATCCCCACTTATGGTTAACATCACTCACCATGCTATGCCTAAGAGCGATGTCTCCTATGGAGGAAACAATTTTATCTTGGTAGATCTTCTCCTCTAGTAATGGGGTGGTGAATATCTCTCTTGAAATTCTAGTGGTCTCTGATTTAGAATTTATGGAAGAGGATTAACCTTCTACCATAGGTTGCTATTGTGAATGGACTGACACACTACCCCTAGGCTTCCACATAGTGTTAGGATCTACTTTCTTTTTTTCTTGGTTCTTCCTACTCGTATGAGGTAAGTCTATGTACAACAACACTTTTAGATTTTCATTTGTGAATTCTCTTTTATTCTTCCTTTTATCAGCCATTTTTGAAAATGAGAAAACTTTAGAAAAGATAGTGCTAGCTATAGAACCTTAGACCAACTTGCCACACAATGAAGGGAAAATACTTTAAAAATTTCTTAGAGACAAGAAAATATCACGGAAAAATCAAACACTTAAAGAAAAATATAATACAAATCACCTAATCACATAAAACTTTAATACTACATTTCAGGAAATCTATGTTGCAAACAAGGCACTATTTCGAAAAAAAACCCATGTCAGGTTCCCTCTATTGTATTGGAATTTTGTTTTTAAATTCTCAAGGTTTTTCACTACAAAGAAAATAGTACAAACACGGGAAAAAAACAATAGGCTACAATAATTTACAACATGGATTTCTTCTAACAACTCCATAGTAGAGTTGCCATTTTATTGGCTCTTGATTTGATAGAATTTAAACTAAATTTTATGATATCAAAAAACTTAGGAATTATCTAGAAATTATATTGGGTGTTTTGAAAATGAAATAAAAGGACCAACTAACAAGACCTTAGGGTCCTCTCCACTTTGAATTTTGCAAGATTCAGGTGGGTTTAACTTAGGAATTCAGTTTTATTTACTTTAAAGACAAATTTCTCAACATGAACTCCAAAAATAACATATTATTTAGCCTTCTTTCTTCTAATCCAATGGTAATGAAGAGATGATAACTAGATATTTCACCAAACCCTAGACACCATGAATCAAGTATAGACTGGCATTCATTACTCAAATAATAAAACTTTAAAAGATTGATTGATTATAAGTTTTTCACATTGTGCAAAACATCTCAATTAGATTAATTCACAAGGATGGCTAGTGCCTTATCCATTGGGCTATAACTCACAAAGATCACACACTTACTTCTAGATCTTACATTAACACTTTGTGTTAAGATTTATCTATATTCATTTCTAAATCTCATACTTATCATATCTTTGCTTAAAACTATAGTGTTCTTTCAACTCACATTCAGAATTTACATAATCCATTAGATCATTAGCAAAAGAAAATTGAAATTTTAATTTAGAATGAATTACAAAAAAAACTTAACAAAATTTGTTATTAAATGAAAGAGAATAATATAGATACAAGGAAAGAGACAAGATCATGGATGACAATCAACTCTCAATATTTGTATTAAATCCTTTGAAACTACATAAAATTTCAGTGATCATCTCTATCAGAAAATAACACACATAGAGCAACAACTATTAACTTTTATTATTCAATTCTAGAACTAATTTACAATATGCATAGACTGACTCAAAATTTACATAGACTCATGCAATGAAAGAAATGTAGACCCTCCTCTAACCTTGGGAACCCACTTATGTAGTTTGAGTAGCAAAAGGCTTCATGCCTAGAGGGAAAAGAACACTTGTCCTTAGAGAAAAAAAGGTTACACAAAAGAAAAAAATATCATATTTGAACACTTCAAGAGAAGAACAAAGAAATTGTGAACTTTTATCTATCAACAAAATGATTTCCTTTATTGGTTACTTTGTGGTGGGGTCAATTCTATTGTGGTTTCTTGTTCCTTAACTGTATTTGATGATTGATCTTATTCATTAGGTTGTGGCTCCACTTCTTCTTTTTCTATTGTATTTGGATTTAACATTCTAACATCCATTATAAGTTGTTGATTATCTACCAAATCATCAATTTTGGTGGCTATATCAACTATTACAATTGGTTGGTCATTTTCTATGTCATCCATTTGAACTTCATCAACCAACTATATTTCTTCTATGGTAGTTTCTTTGTCCACACATTTCTCTTCAGCTATCATTTATGAAAATTGTGTTGTTGGAGAATAATCTATCTTCCACTTGTTGAAAAGTGTGTCATTTGGCTAGTTGAAATCCATTATTTCTTTCTCTCTCCTTAGGATATCCTTCTCCAATTTCTTTATCTCAACAAAATATTCATTGAAAGAATAAAAAATAGTTGTAAATGTAGTAACTCTTTTGTAGTTCTAGAAAACCAAAATTAATTCTCCTTATTTACTACTTCATTCATTCTTATGCTTAACAAATCCTTTAATTCATTTCCCCATTCTTCTTTATCCTTTATACAAGTAAGACTTTTTAATGCATGAGGAAAGAGGTCAAAAATTATACTAAGATACTTTGAGAGACAAATTTTTAGTCTTCTTTGCAGAAAATCCCTCTTATAATCAAAATTCAAAAGATCACTAACCTGATCAAAAGTCTTCTCTATTTGGTCATCGGAGTTGTCAATAACAAATCAATATAGGGCAATGAAAACATCATCTTTTTTGATCTATTTATTCAAAATTGGTCTTAAGGTAGCTTCATTTTTATTCAATTCCTTCCATATATTCACCAATTTTGACAACTCTAAGTGAAAAGGGGGTCAATTGACTTTATCCACTCAATACAAAATTGTATCTCTTATTTTGTCTTCATTTTGGATACCCAATTCCACATGCAGTGACCAAATCTTTGCTTTTTACTCATTTAGCTCATCAGCTATGTAGAATTCTAGTTGCTAAGGTGTACTTGGAATTTCCACAATAGGACCAAAGGGTGGTAGTGGCATAGGAGAATCTACAATTCTAAGCTAGCTAGACTCTCTACCCCTTTTCATTTTTCCAAATTATTTTTCCATATTTGCAATTGTATTCTCCAATTGATAGATTTTCTTACCCCTTTCATGATAACCCTCTAGCATCTTCTCAAACTTCTCATTTAGTTCAAGGAATTTATTTTTATCCTTGGAAACCACTAATACACCATAATATGCTATTTCTTTATTCATTAGAGCTACTTTTTCACTATCCACTTCTTCAACTCTGAGGACCACGAGGCTCCTTGTATACTTAAAATCTGCATTTTCCTAGGTCCTTGACATATATTTCTTTTGAATAGACCACATGACCAAAGCATCATTATACTTCACCCCTTTATGGGCTGGCTTTACCTCTTCTTTAGTCCTGAATTTTGTTTCCTTCCCCTTCCTCATTGCATCAAATATCATTGCATTAGCAATGTCCCATTCTGGCAGTATCATGACTCCAAAATCTTTCAATAATTGTCTCTCCCCTATAGGGGTTATATGGCTGAATTCTTGCATAATGTTAGCATTAACCTCCTCTTCAATGTGAGAGTCTTGTCTAGTAGGTTTCTCTATATTTATTCTCTTTCATTTCACCTCAAAATTTTCAATGTTACTCCATAAAAACTAGATGAATGCCCTAGACTTTACAAAATCTTCATCATCCAAAAGCTTCTTTTCTACCTAGTCTACAATAGGATCAATCTCCTTCCCTCTAAAGTCTTCTACAATGAGGGCTAGGAGTGGCATTAGGGGCTCTTGAGGTGATCCTTCCTCCACTTTTGCTATAGTTATCATAATTTTACCCTAACCTCACATCTATTTTAACTATTCACTTAAGGACTCTTCATTATTAAAATGGAGGGGAGTCTATTAGAGGGATTACTCCTTAGATCTAGATGAAGAACCTTGTTCTAATTTCTACTTTTTTTCAGTTGGAGCTAAGGGAGGGCTTTCTAAGAGTTGTGTCTTGTATAAAGGGACAAGCTATTTATTCACACTCTTGGCCACAACATATCCAACCTTCCTTTGCAAGGTGTACTGACCTGGGATTATGATTTCACTTCTTGCCAACCTCTTCTCAATCTCTATGGCTTGATCTAGGTAGGCTTATATCAAAATTACCTTTTTCTCATTAAGGGTTTGCACGAACCCAACAAAATTGTTCATGAGTTTATTAATTTTATCTCCCCAATATTTAGTATCAACTAGGGGGTCATATTTTTTATTTAATATATTAATAAACTCTAGAATTATACTACACAGTTTCTAATTTTCCTTTTTTAATTCTTGCTCTTGCAATGAAAATTCATTTCTAATAATGTCCTTAGGAAAGTAAACAAAATGTGCACAAGATTTAGCTTTGGTCTGATCTTTAAACATATCATAAAAACCTAATGGGTCAATGAAATGAGGATGGGATTGAGCCATTTGGTACCAAGGAATTTACCTAGATGTCTCCATCCTTCCTTTGTAAGCACAAAATTATGCCTCAAGATCTGCCTACCAGTTCCCTTTCTTCTAGTCCTATCTATTGTAGAAATTCTACAATTCCAATCTTCAGAGGCACTTGATAGGGAAGAACATGAGGTTTTCCTTGGAAACCATACGCTCTAAAAATAGTAGACACTATGTATGGGATAGCATCCCCCCAATTATGTCTAACTTCTAGACCCTTGGCATGATCCTTGGGCCTAATCAGTTCTAGTAAGGGCTAGGGTATTTGGGGGTTATTTCCTATCAACAAAATCCTTTGCTTTGGAGTGGAATAACTTTAAAAACCAAAGAAAGATGCCATCTATAACCTCCCAAGTCATTTTAGCAGTCCATAGATGAATAGGTACCTTCTCCCCATCCTTCTCTAATTCTAGCTTCATCTCTTTTTAGAAAGCAGAAACCCCTTTATACAGGCATATATACATCAAATTGAATACCATAAGAAGGGTTTTTCATCCTTGGCCTTACTAATGCCAATTAGCCCATTATGAAATTATTTTGCAAAAATATGAGGCAAAATCAAATATAGTACTTATACCATATTGCAATTTTTGGGCAATAATAAAAACTAGGGATCCTTGGATGCGATCTTGCTCATCCATCCCAAATAATCTACTAAGGGAGAAGTAAAGTGCCTATTCCCTTTGATTAAAGTATTTCCTTAATAATGGGTCAAGGGTGTGAGCTGTCACTAGTGGTAGATGCTCCATCTTCACAAAATTTTCTTACAGTGGCCCTCCCCTAAGGTATACCCTCTGAGCATCATACCATGTTTGTAAATCATTTAGATCTTGATCTTTTCATGTAATGTATGGTTAGGGTTTAACATGAAGACCTCCCCAATTACCTTAGGTGTAACCCTAAAGAGGTTTTCTCTTGCATGACGCTTCACTACCCTTAGTACTAGATCATACCTCTTTGCTATCATTGTTAAAAAATGACATCAAAGAAGATGCCAAGGCCAGTCAACTTTCCAATATCAAACTACCAAACATTGCTTAGTGGAGTATCACGTTTCCTCTTCAAAAACTATTTTCTAAATAGCTCCAAACCAATAGTATATGTTTTGGTATCCCTCAACCAATTTGAATTATCATATAAACCCTTGTTAACTAGCAATTTAGGGTTCTTAGGGACTAATTCTTTCCCTTTGGTTACTCTATTAGTGGAAAAGGGCAATTGCTCTAGAAAATCATCATACACATTTCTATGTTGGTAGTCAACCTTCCCAAAAAAATCCCTTCATGGAGGCATCTTATCGATTTAATACAATTGAGACTGGAATTTTTTCAAAGAATCAAAGGTTTCAAGTACTTACCCACAAATTATTTTGTCCAACTAAGCACTCTATTCACAATAATTCATTGCATTAGAAAAACTCAGAGCTCTGGTTCTTCTGTACTTCAAATTTCTTTAGCTTTGTGACTGGTTATGAATTGAATTAAGGATTTTATACAAATTTCCTTCACACAAATTTTCTTTGATACACCATCAATGTTTCAACAGTCAAATTATGAGTGTTATGCAATTTTTTTGAAATTTGGTCATTGATCTTAGTATGATTGAATGGTCTTGTTTTAAACTTAATGACTACTTTATTTTTTTGGCAATATGGACACATTTCAAGACCTTAGATTCTCTCTTTGGCTAAAGATTGAGCACTTTCATTATGCAAAAATATGACCATCATTGATCCTTTTGTACCCTATGATCATGAAAGGCCCTAGTTATTGTTGAATTTCTTTTAAAACTTGGGCCCATTGAGACATGTGTCAACATCTCTCAACCTTGATTTGGTTTAAAACCATGCATTCTTAAATTGCAAGGAAGCAACATCTGTAGATCTTTATCACATAGATGATTAAGATCTTTTCCTGTGGCAGTATGAATAGTGTTGCCCTCATGGCTACATGGTATCTTCTTACATTCTCACTTTAGTTAAACTTTAAACAACTTTATAATGCGAGAATGTGAGAACCATTGTTGGAGTAAAGATCTAAAAACTTTGAGAGATCAATGTCTTTTGTTATAGTTAACAAGAATAACCAATCAAAACATGCCACATCAAACTCTTGAACTAAAGATCTGACAACTTTGAGAGATCAATGTCTTTTGTTATAGTCAATATAAAGGACTAGTTAAAACATGCCACATGTCTTTTTTCATAGTCAAATTATGAGTGTTACTCAAAAAATTTGAAATTTGGTCATTGATCTGGGTATGATCAGATGGTCTTTTTTAAAACTTAATGACTTCATTAATTTTTTGGCAAGTGGACACATGTCAAGACCCTACATTCTCTCTTTGTCTAGAGATCAAGCACTTTAATTATGTGAAAATATGGCCATTATTGATCCTTTTGTATCCTATGATCACAAAAGATCCTAGTTGTTTTATTTATTTTAAAACTTGGGCCCACTGAGACATGTGTCAACATGTCACAATCTTGCTTTGGTTAAAAACCATGCATCTTTAAATTGCAAGGAAGAAATGTTTGTCGATCTTTAACACATAGATGGTTAAGATCTTTGCCCGTAGCAGTATGAACAGTGTGGTCCACATGGCTACGTGGTGGCTTCTCACATTCTCGCTTTCGTTAAAATTTGAACAACTTTATAATGCGAGAATGTGAGAACCATCATTGAACATAAGATTTAAAAGCTTTGAGAGATCAAGGTCTTTTATTACAATCAACATGAATGACCAATCAAAACATGCCACTTGGAACTCTGCACTAGCAGCCTCCTTTTGTAACTCATAGCTAAAACTTGGCTCCACAAATTCCACATGTCAAGACCTCACAACCTCACTTTGGGTAAAAATTGATTTCTTATGTTTTGTGAGATTGCAATGACCATTAATCTTCTGAATATCTATGGCTCTTTGGAATGTTGCATAAGCCCACATGTACACTTCTCAATACGTTGTATTGTTGCACTTTTTAAACAATGATAAACTTCACTTTTTGAGAATGCAACATTCATTGATCTAAGAGGGAATAAATGGTTGATGTAAAGAAACTAACTTGATGCACTTCCTTAGGTCCCACTGGATAGGTGTCATATAGTCACAATTTTGCTTTAGTTAAATAGTTTGCATCTTGAATCTATGAGAATACATTGATCATTGATCTAAGAAGAAATCTATGGTTCTAAAAGTAACTCACCAAAAAGGTTTTGAACAAGGGAAAATATTGTGTGGGCTAACCACAACAAGACCTTTGGTTAAGGATGAGTTACGAGCTAGGGCAAAAGAAGTGATTTATTGAAAACTTTCAAATTATTTGGAGAAAGAACCTTATAATAAGATTTTTTTATATAGATACTAGGGCTTTATTTAAAAATCTCCCACCTTAATTCAAAAATAATAACAATTTCAACAAAGAACCTAGGGCACAACTAATATTAGGGCATAGTAATTAGGGATTTTTCAAGGCATGATTAATGAAGAGGCATACAAACCCTAATAACAATAAGATAGGTCTAGATTTTTTCAAAAAAAAATTAAGGAATTTTCATCATGTTGAAAACCATGCCAACATGTTTTAGATTAGAAGAATTGATAAAATTTTGTGATAAATATGACATTCTTGTTGAAGAAGATTGATGAAACCTATCATGGAACAATGATTATTTTGTCACTAATGTCAAACCTACTACTTGTTGGTAAGACAATAACTAAATTGTTCTAAATGCTATCATTTGATTGATTGATGAAGAGGATTTGAAAAGAAAGGATAATAAGAGTACCTAGAGAAAGGTTGAGTGATATGGTGTATAATAGAAGCACTAAGACCAAGTAAGACTTTGATGATATAGTATATTTATTATCTACTTAAGCCTATAGTGAAAGGATACTTGAGAAAAGACTAGAAGAAGGATAAATAAAGAAAAGTGTCTGCCAAGCCTAATAGAGTGAACAATGGAAGCTGAGTAAGTCAGTGTAGGCTAAGTAGAAAGTTAGTTAAAGCCAAGTGAAGTAAGTTTATAATGTGTTGGGAAAAGAGAAATATAGTAGGCATCAAGTGAAGAAAGTTTAGTATGTTCTGAGCACCAATAAAGACTTAGTAAATGCTAATAAACCTAGTGTTGATTGAGCATCTGAAGATAGTGATTGCTGAGAAAACAACATATTATATTTGAGTGCTAGTAAAATGAGTTTGATTAAAAGATTTGATGAATCTAAGCTAACAAAGTTGACTTTTTGAAATATTGAAGCATGTGGAAGATAAATATGATGAGTTGGTGGCAAAAAATTCAAGATAAACCATTCTGAGATGAATTTGAAGAGGATTGTAAGAGAAGTTTCTAGTAGGGAATAAAATAGAAAAGTGGGTAGATTCAATGAATCTGACCTAACCCTAAGATGGCTGATTGTGGCTAAGTAGAAAAATATCTAAATTCTCTATTTAAGGAGATAACATGCTAGAAGAAAAGTGTCATAGTGTGAACCAGAGATAAATAAGGAGTCTTGAGGTGTTGCTTCATTTGGTGGCTGAAGGGATGAATTTGTAATTGACATACTAAGAAAGAAGGCTTAAGGAGGTAAAGAGTTAAAGGGTGAACAAGCTATTAGAGATGAAGGACATTGAATGCCAATCAAAATAAATGATTAAATAAGTTATTTGTAATTTTCAAGTTAGTCATTTTGTTATCAGATCAAGTCCTACTATTACTTTTTAACAATTTTATCAATCTAGATAAATCCTTTGATTAAGGTTAACCTAATAGTCATGAGTAGATCCTTTAATAGGGTGACATTCTAATGAAATGTTATAAAGTTCTCTAACAAGGCTCACTCCTAACAAGGTGATTGGAATTATTTAATCAAGGTCACATTTAATAGTGTGCATTGTAACCTTTAACAGGGTTGGCTCCTCATAAAGCTCACTTTAGAAGAGTGAAAATTGGTAGCATGTTATTGGCAGTTTATCCCAAATTGGGTTTCCACATAAAATCCTTGTGTTAAATTGTGTGAATGATTTTGTGGTCTTTCATGTTTACATTTCTACAAAGTTCATTTGACATAGGATAGTAATATACTATAGTTTGAGATATTGGATGATCAATTCATGCACAAGTATTTGTTAAGTACTGACAAGTTTTATCTTTATATTTGGACCTTGGGTAATTGATTCACCCCACTCTTATTTATTCTAAAGCATTCCAACAATTTGTATCAAAGAGTTTAGTTCTTATGAAGGAAAAAGTTTGAAGGTATTTAAAGCTAAAGATCAAGATGTACAAAAATGAGGTCCCCAAGTTAAACAAGGAAAACTTTCCTATATGAAAAAGTTTGATGAAGTTGCATCTAGGAAATCTTGAGATTATACAAATGCAAACATCACCATTGAATATTTTGTAGTAATTGGAGCCCCAAATGTTGAACAACTCAAAAAAAAAGAAAGAACACAATCAGATACCATTGGAGATTGCATCTACCCTAAGATTTTTAAAGTTTGAAGACATCAAAACATGTACCACTTCTAAAGGAATGTGGGATTCCCTACAAAATATCTATGGAGGAGAAAACAATGTGTTGAGAGCCAAAGCAAAAAGTCTAAGAGGAAAATTTGATGAAATGAGAATGCAAGAAGGTGGGACTATAATTTAGTATGGTGCAAGAATCAAAGATATTGTAAATGCAATCAAAGGATCAAATGGAGTTATTGAAGATAAGATTGTGATCAACAAAGTGTTGAGAACCTTACTTCCTATCTATGTTAGTAAAGTCTCTACTATACAAGAACTATGGTGTACTCTTGGTAGTGATCTAACCCTTGAAGGATTGGTTGGTAGTCTCACTACTTTTGAACTTTTAAATTTTGTTTGTTTCAAATCTGATAATATTGATTCTTCTTTCAAAGATAAACTAAAAATCAAATAACCTAAAGGAATGAAAAAGTTAAAGCATGTTGCTAGTGACAATGACAAAAATTATGAACATCTAGAAGAACTAGAAGCATTGTTGGCTCAAAGATTTCATAAAGACAAAGGAAAATACAAAGACAAGTTACCCATCATATGTTTAAATTTTAATAAAGTTGGTCATATTGCAACAAGATATATTGAGAAGAAGAACAACATAACAGATGAAAAACTCAAAGGAAAATAATATGAGAGCAACAAAGGATATAAATACAAAGGAAAGAAAGATTGTTGCATTGCTAAAGAAGAATCTAATGAAGCATCATATGGTCATGATGATGAAGTTGTGTATGTTGCTATGAAAGATGATTTAGATAAATATGAGAAAACTGCATTAGTATCCTATGTAACCAAAGGTGAAAGCTAGATCATTGACAGTGGATGTTCTCATGACATGATTGGTGACAAAATTAAGTTCATTACCCTTGAGAATTACAATGGAAATAGTGTTAGATATGGTAGTGATGCACCCTATCGAGTGAAAGATAAATGATGAAAAAGATTGACAAACAAAATCATGTGTGACAATGCTTACTATGTAGAAGGACCTAACTATAAATTTTTGAGTGTGTCATGATTGAATAGTTTAGGATACAAGGTTTAATTTGAGCACAAGAAAGCTAAGATCTATGATGATGATAGAGAACTCATTGGGAGTGGAGATTAGAAAAGAGGTAATCTATTTTATCTTGACATGAATGAAGCTACTTAGCTTGTTTACAATTTGATGATGTGTGGCTATGGCACAAAAGATTTTGTCTTGTAACTTTTGACAACTTAGTTAGTACCAGTAAGATGAAAAGAATCAGAGGTTTGCCAAAACTAAAGAAACCTGATAAGGTGATTTGCAAATAATGTTAGTTAGGCAAGATGACAAAGTCTATTTTTAAGAGTAAAACTCATAGTTCAAAAGAAATTTTGGAATTAGTTCATATTGATCTATGTGGACCAATTGATGAGGAAAGCTACAAATGTGACAAGTATTTTATTCTATTTGTTGATAATTACTCAAGAATGATGATAGTTATGTTTTTGAGAGAAAAAATTGATGCTTTTCAAAAATTTAAGTGGTATCTAGCTAAATTTGAAAAGGAGACTGGTAAAAGGTTTAAATGTCCAAGATCTGACAGAGGTGGAGAGTTTACATCTAATGAATTGAATAACTTCTACAATGATAGAGGAATCAAGAGACAAACTTTTACACCTAGAACTGCTCCACAAAATGGGATAGTTGAAAGGAGGAATAGATCTATGGTGGATTGTGCTAGAACATTGATGATGGAGAAGAATGTTACTTTAAAATACCAGAGAGAAGATGTTAGTATAACTATCTATAACTTGAACTGAGTACGAGTCAAGAAAGGTACAAATTTCACACCTTATGAATTATGGTATGGATACTTACCTAATATCAAATATTTTAAGGTATTTAGTAGCAAGTGCTACATTCTTAAGGATAAAAAAAATGGTAAACTTCATGCTAAAAGTGAAGAAGGTATATTTCTCGGTTATTCCACAAGAATTAAAGCTTATAAGTGGTTTAAATATTAACACTAACAAATTTGTGGAAAGTGAAAATATAAAATTTATACAGAAATACATAAAGATAAACAAAAGAAGGAACCTAAGAATTACAAAACCTTTATGTACTACTTTGAATGTATGTATATTGATGTTGATGATACCATAGCTACTAATCAACAAGAATCAATGACTGTTGAGTCACATGCAATGCATACCATGTTGAATTCAGAAGCTAAGGTACATTCTAATGCTAAGATCAGTTTATAAGAGAGTAATGCTGAGTTACCTAATAGAGAAGTACATAGTGAACCTAAGATTGAACTTCATGAATGAGCTATTGTTGAAAGAAGAATAGAGACAAGATTAACAAAATATGTCAAGAGACATCATCCTGCTAAAAAAATCATTGGAGAAAAAGAGGTTGGACCAATGATAAGGAATAGATTAAGGAATGAGACATGTTTTTTAAGCATGCATGAGCCTAAATCAGTGAAGGGTGCATTAGAGAATGAAGACTAGAGTAAAGCCATGAAAGAAGAAATTGATCAGATTGAGAAGATAAAACATGGACAATAGTACATAGACCAACGAACAAGAATGTAATTGGAACTAAGTAGGTATATAGAAATTCTAATACCCCAAAATTGGCACATTTCCATGCTAACCAATTCTAGCCTATTAATTCTGAATTTTGATAATCGCTAGTTGACCTAAGTGTCAAATGCAAAAAACTCTAATCTGCATTTAAAATACTTTTTTTTAATAATTCCTACGTATTGACTCAAATTAGCTACATTAAACCTATTGATTAAGTTTAATTTAATTATATAAGTCTTCATACTTTAATTAAATTAAAATTACCTTTTAGCTAATGTACAAAGAAATTAAATGAATTTGATTTAATAAGATAATGTCCTCATTTTAATTATTGAGTTTAATTATTCAATCAATTAAGATTATGCATTTATGAGGTCATATTCTACTTTATTAAATTAAATATACTCTCCAAATTCTCTCTTCAGTTCAGAAATGGAAACTTTGAGTGAACTAAAAGTCAAAATGGAATTAACTTAGTTAACTCTTTCTCACACTTAGAAGAGAATTAATTAACTCTCCATGAAACTCACATATTAAATAGTTAACTTTATCTATAGAAGGAAGTTTACACTCTAACTTAATCTCATTTCCAATCTCGACCATCTATTCTATCTGATCTTGACTATTGATTGATTCTGGAATTCTATTTAGGGAACCTTCAATTCCTCATTATAGAGGTTGAATTAATTTTGCATCAAACTTATGCTGAAATATTCTTATACATTCATAGCTTGTTATATTTATTGCATTACAATATCATTATAGTGTTAAAATGCATTCATTTAGAATAATATCTTCTCTTTATTCTTAGCTTAGTATATGCATTTCATTTAGATTAATTTGCATTGTCATATAGCTTAATTAAATCTTTTATACTAGAGGTCTAGTTGCTAGCTTCTCATCCTTAGAGCAATAGCATAATCCATCTAGTTAGGAGGCAACAAATTAGTTTTCCGAATTGTTTTGAGTGAATGACTCAATGTTCATTCTAGAATGATTTTGCATATAATGATCATGTTGAAGTGTGTGTGAAGAGTGAGGCCAACATTTCCTGCATACATTTTTGGCACCCACCATGGGGCTAAGAAATCAAAATTTTGGCCTCATTTGTTTTGTTTTTCTACATTTTTTTGGATTATGTTGTGGTTTTCCGTATAGTATTCTAGATTCGTGCAAAAAAATTCTCATTCTCGCATGAAGAAACTAAGATTTCACCCATTTCACTACACTTCCTCATGCAAAAATGTGTATAATTGTGTGATTTCTTGCATGGTACACACCATTTTCTTGCTCAAGCCTGTGCAAGATTTTGCACAAAATTTTGCATCAGCAAATGCAAAGTGCAATCTTTAAAATTTGTTTATCATGATGATTTGAATAATGATTATTTATAGATCATTTTCATTTTTCATTTTTGATCTTTTAAACAAGTGGTCTGCAGGACACTTGTCGAAGGCACCCTTGAAACTGTACCAACCATCTAATTACATGATGTTTGTTGAAGACACGCAGGCCAAAGAAATTATTTTAGACCCACTTAAACATTGTGTCTTCCTTTACTATTTTCTTACACATAGTTTAATTAGGGCTTTTGAACTTCATAGGGTGCAAGATAAGGGAATAGGGGAGTATGCTCTTTACAACTTGGAAGTGATGCCCAAGAGTAAATAAAAAATCTAGACACCTTTAAAAGATGGTACCCAAGGGAGGCAAGCAAGTTAGTGGTTCTCTTGTATGAGTCTTTTCTATGAAGGGATGATGATTTCCTTTTAGGAAATCAAAATCTTGAGAAAGGACAAGTTAGGACCAATAAGCTAACTCGATGAAGAATATGTCTGAATCAATCTTTTAGAAGGCCTACCAGAGTGATCCAACCTCTAGGAATGAACCAAGTGAGCACACTTCTTTCACTGGAGATTTTGACTCACAACAATAAAGAAACTTTATTGAGTGAACGATTCCAAATCCATGTTAATTCCCTCTTCTTAATTTATGATATCACATATCAAAAAGAGGCTTTGTAAACTTCATTAGTAGGCGCTAGCCCCAGTCTTGCTAGTCAAGTGTGTGCACTTACAAATGCTAGTGTGGGCTAATGGCCTCAACTTCATTTGCAAAGCTACTGTGGGTTAATATAAATAGAAGCTAGGTAAAAACCTCTTAGTTAGTTGCTACCCAGTTTACCTCCAAAAGGGGACATAATCTTTATGCAAGGAGGGGGAAGAATCTATCTTGTAGATACTCACCATAGGCATGTATTTGGATGTTGGAAGGTGGTATATGCACTTGACCCCTTCCAAAATGGTGTTCATTCAATATATATATTATTCAGTCCTTTGAATATGCCAAAAACATGGGCATCCTCTAGTGGAATGACATGGTTGTGTGAGGTGAATGCATGCACATAAATTGCAAGATAAAGGTTTTGCTTCCTCTAACATTTTCAGTTTTAGGGATAAAGTGTGTCTTTTTTTAATATTTAAACTTATCCAAATCTATCAAATAAACTAAAGGTCAAGACTCCCCCATCCCTTCGAGTTTCTTTGCCCTCAGTTGGATTATTTGCGACCACTACTTACTTCCCATGTTTGAGAACAACTGCTTATTGGAAAACCAAAATGTTGTCCAAAACTTGAAAACTACCCTGATATCTATCTAAAACTTGCAAACATGATCAACCATCTATTTAGAAATATAGAAACCATTGAAAATCTCTTCAAATCCTGTCAAAAACTGCCAGTCTATCCATATTCTCACACCCAGTTCTATGAATTTTCACATGAGAAAACACCTTGTTAGCACTTCCTTATGCATCTCTATATGAGTCCTCATGTGACATACTACATATCTCCATGTGAGATTTTGCAAAACACTATCTTTTATGCCAAATTTTATCTTTATTGATTTTTCAACTCCTTGCGTGGTTCTATACAAGTCCTTGGGCAAGAAACCTTGTCAAAAATTGTTGTTCTAAATCTTCACCTACTTCTTTGTGCTTTTTTGTGTGGTTTCCTAAGAATCCTTGTGTGAGATCTTGTCTTGAAAACTGTGAAACTATCATGTCAGACTTATCTGTAGTCTAAGTCTAATTTTTATATACAAAATTTTACCACTTTTCTATTTGCAAATAGTGTCAAACAGTGACCTCTTTCTTAGTCAACAATTTGTGATGTACACATGAACTAATCTCCTCACTTCTTTATCTTATTTCGTCCTTTTGTGTTTATCATACTTTGTGTCACAATAGTCATAAAACTTGGCTCTTCTAGCCATTACTTATACAACTCACGCCTAAGTACACAACACTCTTATCTCACTTTGAGGCTATGTTCTAGTGTGGTAATTGTCTAGGCTTTTGCCTTTTGTCATTGTCTATGACTATGGAAACAAGAAGTGAAAATGTGTTTTATCCGCATAGAATTAGATGAGGTAGAGCTAGGGATTGTAATCATGGCAGAGATCACTTATTAGCTTATACAAAGTCTATATCTAGTACATCTAGTGAGAAGTCTTCACAATCTCCTTCACCTCTTAGATCACCTTGTGCTTAGAGAACATTTTCCATAAACTTACAACAAACTAGGAATCCCTTGTGTCAAGAGAATCTTGAAACTAGCAAAGGTCGTACATCTCTAAACAACATAGCTTATTTCTTATCTAGATGACCTTTTCAACAAACATACATTGAAACTTACCACATTCCTAAAATGGTTGGTCAAGATGCAGAAAATAGAGAACATAGTGGAGAACAAGATTGCCAAAGGAATCAAAGACATAAAGAACCTTTCACTGATGAGAATATGGAAACTGAAGAAATACTTCCCAAACATATCAAAAAATTTTGCAAGGAGAAAAATTTCCATAAAGTCATGAAAATATTGATTAACAAAGAGAAAGAGAAATAGTTTCTCAAACTTGCTCAAGAGGGAGCCAAGCTACCTCCTCACTTTAATGTCAAAAAAATCATTACACCTGAAAAGGAAACTAAAATGTCTTAATTGTAAATACAACTAAAAATCATGCAAGAATAGTTTGTCCAAATGATGTTTGATAAGAACAAACCTACAAAAAAATACACCTTAGACACTCTTTGTCCTTTCCCTTTTGACAAGAGTATAGACATGCCTCCTTTTCCAAGAGGAGTTGAGTTACCTAAGTATGATAAATACTTCAAAAATTTTGATTCCCAAGCTCATTTGTGGGAATTTGGTGCCTTGTCTATGAAATTTATTCATGATCAGATATATCTAATGCATCTATTTCCATGAAGTCTAGGTGGTCAAGCCATGGAATGGTTTTCATGCTTGCCTACTAGTATTAAAACATTCTATGAGATTGCTAACTTGTTTGTTCAATAGTACTCCCATAACATAAAACACCTTGTTAACATACGAGACTTGTGTAACCTTAAAAAGAAAATTGGGGAACCTTTCCTCACATTAGTTTAGAGATAGAGACAACTTTATGCCAAATATTCACACAAAATCCCTAAAATATAAAAGCTTGACATCTTCATTGGTAATATTTTACCTAACTTTGGGTATAAAGTTTGACTTCAAGGTCTACACGCCTTTGAAGACATAGTCACACAAGCTATCTAAATTGAGGAACTCATGGTAAAAAAGGGGTGAACTCACCATTCAAAGGGATAACAAAAAAGGATCAATCTCTAATAAGGAAAAATATAAATATGTGAATAAGAAATGAGAGGTTGTGCATGACGGAGATGTTGACAAGATTACTCTTAAACCTGTTAAAGTAGCATTTAATCTTATAGACAATCTCAAAGCATCTAAACACATTGATAAACTTCCTACTAACAATAAGATGTTTGGAAGCACACTGAAGAAGTGATTTTGGGATAAATACCAAAAATGAGAATATATGCCTCTTGGTGAAACTTTGGATGTGGTCTATAAGACCCTGCTACAAAAAAAGCTGATTTCTCCATTGGATAACTCTCATCCTTATGATTCACAACCATGACCCCCATAGTGAAATGAAATTGCATTTTGCAAATACCACCAGAAAAAAGATCATAAAACCAACAATTGCATCAACCTATGTCACAAAGTTCAAGACTTAATTGGTGATGGTGACATTGTTGTGGATGGACATAACAAGAACTCGGATCACAAGGCTTTCAAGGAGTCATTCTCGTCTTATGAAAAAGGAGAAAACTTGAAATAAAAGTCTTATAACAAGATCATAAATATGTACTCTAATGATGATGGTGAGATAGTCCACATGGTTGAAATGGTGGATTTTGAGTACTGTGATGTTATCATCATCAAGGGAAAACAAGACAACACTAAACCTAAGCCACCATTTTTCTTAAGGGGTCCTACATCCAATACATCAGACAACAAACCATCACAATCTTGTGCTAATGCTATTAATACTTAAATGCCCTATGTGTTTTGCTTCTAAGTTAGAACAAAACAAAGACAAACCTCTTTCTAGTCTATCTGGCAAAGGAACAAAAGTTACATCTTCTATGACTACTGGGTATAGTATCCCCGATCAATTAAAATGAACAAATGATCAAATCACGATCTTCAAATTGATCAAAATCTTGCCTACTCATAGGAAGATTCTTGATAAAGCCCTCATTGAGGAAAATGTACATCAAGATCTTGATCTTACTAGGTTCCAATGTATGGTAGGTCATTGGACCTCATCTTACTATATGTCCTTCTCTAAGGAGGACAAAAATTCATTGAGTCATCCATATAACCAACTGCTACATATTGTAGTCATGATAAACTAGAAATGTGTTTGTCATGTGCTCATTGACAATGGACCTAGTTTAAACATTATTTCCACTACTCTGCTTAAACAATTGGGTTATTCTAAAGAGTCCATTGGCCCTCATCGTAAGATAACTATCAAGGCATATGATGAAGTTGAGCATAAATCTTTAGGTCTTATTATGTTGCCTCTCCAAGTTGGTCTTGTAGAAACGGATGTCATGTGTAAAGTTATTGACATTTTGTTAGTGTACAACATCCTGCTACGAAGACCATGGATACATGAGATGCGAGTTGTGCCCTCAACTTATCATCAATGCATAAAATTCCCATTTCATGACTCTGAAGTCACCATACCTGCAAATACTAGCTATACTTGTAACTTGCTGAAATATTCTAAAATTTTTATACTTGCTAATAAGGAATATATAGACCATCATGATAATAAGCTAAAATAAATTAAACAATCACTTAAGCTGAGAGAAACTAGAATGGGTGAATATCACATAGAACCAATTCTATCTTTGACATCTCTTTTTGAGTCTCCTCATCATTATGGGAGAAAGAGACCTTTTGTGCTAAAACCTCAATCTAAACACAATGGAACTTTTGTCAAATCTATTTTACCTCTTGAGAAGGAAGATGAAAACAGAGCCTTTGTTGCATGGATATAGAAAGAGGAAACTCTAGTTGACTATATAGAATGGTCTCACGAGATTACTCTTCAAAAGTATGGTCCAAGTCTGAAACTCATGAAATGCTTTGGCTAAAAGGGGAATGGTCCTATCAGATCCAAAAAAAATAGTCTGGTTGATCTTGTCAAAGCAATAGCTAGAAGGTCTTGAGATACATTTTGTCTAGGCTTCAAGAAGATTCCCTTCCATCTAGTAATTAATAAATTTATACTAGAACATAAGAGTTCACTTAAACACAAGTCACAAGCTAAGTCAGATGACCATGAGGAAAATGTTCACGATGAGGATCCTTATCCTTATCCAATTCCTATTGATCTTGCTAAATTCTTTGAAGAACTAGATGACTTTGTACCCTGTGTTAGTACTGTGGATGGTGATAGTGACTCGTCTAATGACACTACTAATTCTCCCCGCATCCAACAAGAACAAGGAGAGTCTAGTCATGCTTTAGTCATTGAGTATCTTCATAAAAATCTAGATGATGAATGAGAACTTATCCCCATCACTATTAGGGAATTAAATAGTCTATCTCCATGTAGTATAGATTCTCAAGAATATGAATTTGACTCTCTCTTAGAAGCAACTATAGACAAAGATATAGATCATGTGAATGTCTATGAAAATCAGCTCAAAGTAGGTGAATTATCTGGGCTTAGGTTGGATGAGTCTCATCGAATTAGTGTCCTTGAGTCTTTGATTAATGATGTTAGTACTTAAAGGCATTCAAACACACTTATGGATGAAGCTGCTCTAGGTCTTGAATGCTTGTCCAAGCATTTGATGATTATACTATGAATGTGATCAAACTTTCCACATCTCTTTCACTCACTTATTTTGAGCTCATTGACTAGAATTTCAATGCATCTAGTGAAGTCCCTACATTCTAGAATGACTATTGTCTTGGCTGCTACTTAAAAGCTATCAAACCTATGACGTTTTCCACCAGTAAAAAAAGTGTCAACATGACTGAAGTTGATATCAAATATATTAGGCACACAATCAAAAAGAATAGAAATAGAAGGTCTGAGGGTGAAAACCACATTGTGGTAATATTATAACCTAAAATAGTAAAAATAAAAGATATATCCAAATATTAAAACCTCTATGAGGTACCTACGAATGAGATATTTGATGCACTTCCTTGCCATTTTTAAGAAAGATCATCAGTGTTGATAGAACCAACATAGCCAATCAACTTGGGAATAGAGGAGTATCCTCACATGATACATCTTTCACAATCATTATCTACAAAAGAAAAAGAGGAATTCATTGTCTTCTTCCAAGAGAAAAAGATAAATTTTGTGTGGATGTACTTAGACATGCCAGGCTTGGATCTTGATCTCATAATGCACCATTTATCTATTGTGCTAGGAGTTTAATCAGTAAAAAGGAAACTTAAGAAAATGCATCCTCATGTTGTATTACTTGTCAAAGATGAATTGGAAAAGCTTCTAAAACTTAGTTTCATCCATGCTATTGATTATGTTGAATGGATCTCCAATATTATTCCAATCTCCAAGCATGACAAATCTATCAAAGTCTGTACAAATTTCTAAGATCTAAACTTAGCATGTAAGAAGGATGATTTTCCAATCTCTAATATTGATATGATAGTTGACATCACAATAGGATATAAAATGTACTAACTCATGGATGAATTTTTTAGTTATAATTAGATCAAAATTGCACCAGAAGATCAGGAAAAGACTACTTTCACTTGTACATGGGAATCTTTTGTTAGAATGTGATGCCATTTGGTCTTAAAAATGCTAATACAACATATCAAAGGGTAGTTACTACATTTTTCCATGATATGATGCATGCGACCATGGACGACTATGTCAATGATACTAGCACAAAATGCAACACTCACCTTCAAGATTTGGGACCTATCCTAGATCACATGGAGAAAATTAATCTGAGACTCAACCTCAAGAAATGTGCATTTGGAGTAACATCTAGGAAACTACTTGGTTACATTGTGTCTACAAAAGGAATTGAGGTTGATGTAGAGAAAGTTTAAGTAATCATGGACATGCCTACACCCTGTAATATTGGTCAAATGAGGTACTTATAGGGAATACTTCAATCCATTTGCACATTCATCTCATAGCTAGCGGATAGGTCACAACCATTTACCAAGACTCTACATAAAGGTGTAAAATATAATTGGAGCCAAGATTGTGATCAGAGTCTAACATAGATAAAGCAATATCTGGCTAATCCACCAATATTGATTCCTCCTATCTATGGAAAGCCTCTGATTTTGTACATCTCAACAACAAAATGATCTCTTCATATCTTTCTAGCTCAAGAAATAATGATAACAATGAAAGACCTATTTACTATCTAACTCGCATGCTAGTTTCTTATGAAATGAATTACAACATCATTGAGAAAGGTTGCTTGGCAGTTGTCTTTGCTTCCCAAAAGTTGAGACACTACATGTTCCCTCACACCACATGATTAGTGGCTAAAATTGATCCACTAAAATACTTACTAAGTAAGGCAGCTCTAATAGGAAGGTTAGCTAAGTGGGTCGTGATACTAAGCAAGTTTGACATTTAGTATGTTGAATAGAAGGCTATCGAAGGACAAGTGATTGTAGGACAAGAAATTGCTGATCAATTAGTAGAAGCACCAATTTAGATTCTTCTTCCACTAAATATTGACTTCCTTTATGAATCAATTCTAATGCTAAAAAACCAAAATTGGTTGATGTTCTTTGATAGTTCCTTCACATAACATGGATTCAGTGTTGGGCTATTATTTATAACACCATAGAGGTATTCACTACCTAAGGCATACAAGATTTTGTTTCTTTGTGCAAACAACATTGTAGAATATGAAACTTTGATTAATGGCATGAAGATTGTAGTTGAATGGCGAGTGGATGAATTGAACATCTTTGGTGATTCATAGCTCATAATCAATGAGGTCAATGACATATATCAAATGAAGGATGAGAAATTGATCCCTTATAAATGTATGGTGGATGACCTAAAGAAATAATTTTCTCATATCATTGTCCAACAAATTCCTCAGGCAAACAAACAAGTGGTTGATGTAATGGCTACCCTTGCTTCCTTTTTATAGATGCAAGAGAATGATCTTTGACAAGAGTTCCTGGTGGAAATGTTATTCTACCCTACCTATAATTCTTGTGAATCTTGGATGATCTATTCTATTTTAGGAAACAATTCATCTTGCTACCACCATATATACTCTTATCTATATGACAAAAAATTTCTAGACAATCTAACCTGAAATGAAAAATGTCACCTTATCCACAATGCTTCAAGATATGTTATTATAGTCTATAGCTATAATGATTAAATTGTTTCCATTTGAAGAGGACAAATGAATCTAACCCACAAGATCAAAGGCCCATTGTTGGAATGGCCATAATGTGATAGATGGAATTAGCTCCTTGCTAGAGTGTGAATTAGATTTCCATGGAGCTGGCATTATTTGCAAGACTTGGCATATTTGATTGCCTCTTGCTCCATATCAGGCCAGTAGTAACCAATTGTAATAAGTTTACGAGCTAGTGTCAAGCCATTAGAGTGAGATCCTCAAATGCCCTTATGTACATCAATTAATGCAAGTTTGGACTCATCAAGTTCTAAAAACCCAAGGAATATTCCACTTGATGACTTGTTTAGAAGAGGTCTTGATGGAATATTCCTTAGGTTTTTAGAACCTGATGAGTCCAAACTTGCATTAATTGATGTACACAAGGGCATTTGAGGATCTCACTCTAATGGCTTGACACTAGCTCATTAAATTATTATAGTTGGTTACTATTGGCCTGATATGGGGCAAGAGGCAATCAAATATGCCAAGTCCTACAAATAATGCTAGCTCCATGGAAATCTGATTCACACTCCAGCAAGGAGCTAATTCCATTTATCCTCTTCAAATGGACACAAGTTCATCATTATAGCTATAGACTACTTCACTAAGTGAGTAGAGGTAGTCCCTCTCTCTATAGAAAATGGAAAAACTATAGCCTTTTTCATTATGAATTACATCATATGTAGGTATGGTGTACCTTCCTCCATCACTACATTACTAAAAATGGAGGACATTTTAAAAATAAGGATGCCAAGGAGTTGTGCAAGAAGTTCAAAATCAAACAAAATTGGTCTTCGATTTACTACACCTAGGATAATGGCCAAGCAAAGGCATCCAACAAGGAAATCCTTAGGAACTTGCATCGTATAGTTAACAAATTTGGGAGGGACTGGCACCTTCAAATTAATCCAGCTCTATGGTCTTTTAGAACTATTATCAAAACTTCAATAGGTACAATGTCCTTTACTTTGGTATATGGAGTGGATGTTGTACTTCTAATTGAGGTTGAGATTTCTACTTTGAGAATCTCCATGAAGGGCCTCATTACTGATGATGACTATAGAATATTTTAGCTTCAAGAGCTAGAATTGTTAGATGAATGTCAACAAGTGGTGTGTGATCATCTTTGATCCTATCAGTAGCATATGTTTAGACACTAAAATAAGAAAGTTACTATAGTGTTTGGATCTAATGCTTACCAACTTTCTACAATGGAGGGAGAGGTCCTCAAGGAGCCCATTGATAGTTTTCATCTAAAGTGGTTCTACAGCTGATCTGATTTCAAAAGATCTCTATATATACTCAAATGTAAAAATTGAAAAAATCCTTTAAAAAATCATTATCTTGGTGAAAACTTACCAATAGGAACCTTAGTAATAACAAAAGAAAAAAAAGAGAAAAATACAAAAAAATTGAAAAATGAAAAAAGTGTCATTGATTAAAACCTAGCAAATAGGGATCATGGCAGAAAAGAAAAGAAAAGAAAAGAAAAAAATTTGTGCCAAGAATGTGAAAACCTGGTATATAGGTGCCTCTTATTCCAAATGCTATATCTTGCAGCATATCTTTTGGCTCCTTGTATAGTTGCTTTCTTGCTTTAGTTTTCTACTTTGGCTCATGTATCCATGGATTGAATCTTTTCATAACTTAGAGGCAACACCCTATAGTGTCATAAGAATCTCTCTCGCATCAGTCACCAGTTACTAACTACATCTGCCTACTATCGATAGTGTCACTTTTGAAATTCCTCTCATGGAAGATCTCTCTCGTGTTAGTCACTAGTTGTTCTAACTACATTTGCCTAATGCGGCTAGTGTCACTTTTAAGATTCCTTTCATGGAAGATCTCTTTCATAATAGTCACCAATTTTTCTAACAGTGTCTACCTACTATTGCTCATGTCACTTTTGATATTCCTCTCATGGAAGATTTCACTCACATCAGTCACCAACTATCCTAACTGTGTCTGTCTACTATCCCTCAATTTTGTACTAAGGTTCTTCTTACTGAAGATTCCTTTTTGACTCCAATCACTAGTTATTCCAACTATATCTATCTATTATTGTCACCCTACTGAAGAGATTTATTTCATATATATTCTAAACATTAACACTTGACATGAATTCTACAACACAAAAAATGAACTCAAAATGATGAATTTGTTTGGGATATGTTGAGCTTTTCTTTGTGTGTTTTTCCTTTTTTTTATCATGTCTCTTTAAGCACCTCGATGATGTCACTTTAAACTAGAGAAGCAAGGACTGGGGGCGTGATCTTTTCTTTTCTTTCTATTTGATGGTTTTGTTTATAAAAGAGATGTTCACTATAAGATCCTCTCTCATATTGGATGGTCGTGTGTACCTCAACTCATTTTATACAGACTCTTCATCAAGGTTGGTTATTCTCCTTTCTTGTTTGAGTGAATTCTCTATGCTACAGTAAAAACTAATACTTGTGCTGCTAAGTGAAAGTATGGGTTATTGTGAGTATACCTTTTCACACTTCTATCTTAGGTGATAAATGCAAGGGTCATTGTAGATAGAATACTTATTGATTACTTAGTATAAGAAGGATATCTTGTGTGTCTAGTGTGTCTGTAGGCAAGAAACATTATAGTCATCTTAGCATTTATGCTCTGATTCTTATGTTAACTTGCTACATTAAAAGGGACAAATGTTCTAGTCATTTTGGCTTCTTGTGTCTTGAATGCTTACATTTAATCCTGAAAAAACTAGTACAAGTGTCTTATTGATATTTCCATGATTGCAATGTTAGTGGGAATTATACAACATTCAAGATTTTGCTAAATGCTTAGTGATGATAATTGTCAAAGCTTGGTAACTAGACTTAGGTTTGCATCTGGCATAGGGCTACAATGCATAAGCATATGTTTTGATCATTGATTTACTTATAGCCTTTGTGATGAGGGAGTGTTGGTTTCTTCAAAGTATCATGTTTCTTCACAACTACACAAGCATGTAGTTCTTTGGTTTGTCCTCTTGATCTTCATGAGATACCTGTCACTATCAACAAAATGGAACACTGCATGATATGTTAGTTCATTCACATTTTTCATTTCATGCATAATTTCATGATTCATCTCATATACACTACATTCATACATCATATAAAATTTTCATTAATAATCATAGCATAAACATCTCATTTATATATGTGGAATCAAAAGTGTACATAAGTGCAAAACTAAATGCTACTCGAGTATTGTCAATCTCAAAATGATACAAACTGGTATTGGCACACTAATTGATACAAAGCTAGACCAAAAAAAAAAAAGATAACTCTCTCCTTCCCCCTCACCTCCTACTAATGGAGGAGGAGGAGGAGGCATATCTAGTCTCACTAGAGGTCATGCACCCCCTAAATCTTACACATACTGTAAAAATCAAGCCATCTACTCTGCCTCATCTAGGACTACCATGACATAGGCTACCCTCAATGACTCTAGCTAAATCTCATGATGCTGCTCCTATTATCTACAAGCCTCTCACTCCAAATACTTTTACAAGTCACAAATCTCATGATCCCACTCCACTATCTTTGTATCTCTCCCAAAGAGTTGAATGGTCATATCTCCTAGCCATCATTGTGCATTCCTCACTTGATCTCTCGATCTCCTTAGCACATCCTAGGTTTGTGCTAGTATATCTCTACCCTTTAGAGTGGCTAGCTAGTTGCGCATATCCTCATGTCCCATCACCTACTCTAGTTACATGGCTCGCTACTCTACATCTGTGTGTAGCCTCTGTGTGTCTCCTCATATCACTCTTAGGGAGCTCATCTCACCTTGAGGATGTTTGTAACCTATCCCATTACAAATAGTATCCAGGTCTAATCTCATCTATCAAGGAGGAATAGGCACATGGCATGTCTTATGTCTCACTCTCTCCTATTGTGGCTATTGTAATGGTGGTTGCAGTACCTACATTGGTTGTATGTGTATAACCATCCCCACTAGATTAGTAAATCGAGGGAAGGGATGACTCACAAAATGTGCCTAGTATGCCAAAATCATCCTCCCATCAGATATGGCTAGAAAATAATCCCATTCAATCACCACTATGTTTTGCACATCAATCATTGACCATCTTTGGTCTAATCTTCAGGACCACCATAGTCTAGATCCGTAGCGAGCCACACATATGAGTAGTACTCCTATGATATGTCCTATGGCCAACCATACTATTGCTAGACTTGTATTAGTAGGAATCTCTATACAACCTACACAAAGTGACTTATCAATGGTTGAGATGTGAACATATATCCTAGATCTACAGGTGCATCATCCCATGCCTCTGTCTCCCTCCATGGTCTACATACTATTATCACTAGGTCATCCAATTGACCTCTGCACTACTTAGTCTTCCCTAGAGTTGGTTGGGTCAACTGGCCTTGATATCTACATATGTAAAACTCCATAGGCTATCTCTCCTCGATAAAAATGGGTCTAGTGATAGCCAAATGCTCCCATGCCCTTACCTAAAGAATATAGACCCTAGTGGCCATGCTCTTTCTCTCATGGGACATCTTGGTGAGCATACATTGACCCCATCCATATCTCTTGGGTGTCTTTAGTATCAAATGTAACATCCATCCCCATCTACACTCTAGCCCATGCTGACCTCTATCTAGAATTAGGAAACAACTCATAAATATGGCCAATACTGATGGCAACCTATCTGTGGGTCCATATGTATGAACCAACTCATCCCATGTGATAGCTCTACCCATGATCAAATCCTCCTGAAATATAGCTCTTAGTGCCTCCATACCTATTTATGGTATTGTCTCATATACAAGCCATAGCCCATAGAATGGTATGTGAAGTATCCTGTAGATATCCTCTTGGGTGATGGTCATCTCTCCCTAGGGTAGATGGAAGGTGTTCTCTAAATGGAAATGTTCAACCAATGTAGTCAATAGGCTGTGATCACATACAATGGTGGAATCTGGGAAAGATAGGATAATCCAAGTGTATCATTATGTGGCATGTTGACATCATAAAGCTATAGTAACAAAGCTCCATAAGATGGGTAATGTGATCTAAATCTAACATCAGGAAAGATAACTTGCATACATGAGAACAAAAGGAAAATGATCAGTCTCAAATAAACAAACAAGATGAATAGAAGTGCCAAATATCAATGAGAAACTAAATTTTCAAACACTAAACTTATAGTTTACACCAATTTTTTGTGCAATAATCCATGTTCTCACACGAGCTTGCACATCTTCACATGAGGAAACACTTTCTTGCTTGAAAAGTGACAAGATTGCCAGCAAAAAACTCACTAAATTTATGGCTTCTCACATGAAAAATGGGCATGTTTCACATGAAGAAATTGATCAAAATAGTCAAAGAAGTATTGGCCTAGTACTTCTTCACACAAAAAGAGATTGGCTTCACATAAGGAACAATATGCTCATGCGGGCATTGATACAGGAAATGCAAAAAAGTCATAAAACATGCTTAAAATGACTCAGAAAGTGTGTAAAATTTAAAACAAAGCAAAATTATTGATGACTCATTAGATGTCCATACTCCACCAACCATCTGTGTCATCTAGAGCACTCAAATTGATTTGAATGTGTGGGGACCACCATCTTTCTCCTTACAGCTCTCTTCTCCAAAAAAGACAAAAGCACAAATGAATTGAAATGATCCTTTTGGCCCTTATATATATTTTGACCTAATTTTTCAAAGTGCGCTAATAGGCATGAAAATCACCCCTAGATAATTTGGCTACTCTAAATCCATTTTCAAGATCGAATTCAAAATCTAACACACTTAAACAACTCAAAATCACATTTGAAAATTTTGGGACCGATGTGATCAAACGCTTGTGCAGTCCAATTTTCTAATACTTTCTGCATTTTGGAATCTTTTTCAAATCACAATTTCATCAAATTTTTCAAAATTTTTGAAAAAAATCAACTCAAGTCAAATCTGGTAAGCTTTAGTCAAACTTGGTCTTTTGGAACTTGAAATCACTACGAATTAACTTCAAATATTCTTTAGATTTTTTGAATCTATTATATATTCTACTAAATATTAGATTTCTTCAGTATCTTCCAATATACTACTCTGCATCATTATTTTGGTGTGTCATCTTTTTATTTTTCTCATAAGGGGGTAGGATGATTACATCATTGAATCTTTGAAAATTGCCTTCAACTTAATCTAAATCTTATGTCCTCATCACTCGGGGCATCTCATCACTTAGGGAATCTTGTTCCCCTCTATCTATCATCTTTCATCTATCTTATCTTCTAATTAGCTAATCAATCTTATAGTAGTTCTTGTCAAAGTTTTATGGACAAGTATCGAGACAGGCTAGCACTGACTCTTGAGGATCAAGCCTCATTCTTGGGATGATTCTATGACTCATGATAGGTCTTGTTATCTCTCTTATGGACTAGTATTTATGTGTTATATCTAGACTCTAGGGGATTAAGCCTTCTTCTAGAGATAACTCAATTCTTGTTGAGGATTAAGGTTCATTCTGGAGATAATTGTAATTCTTGTTGAGAATCAAGCTTTGTTCTAGAGATAATCCTAATTCTTGCTAAGAATTAAGCCTTGTTTTGGGGATAATTCTAGGCTCTTACTTTCAATAACTATTCAATGGACATGTATAGGGATAGTCTAACCCCGACTCCTAAGGATTAAGCCTCATTTTGGGGATAATTCTATGAATTGTGATTAATCTTGTCATCTTCTAATGGATAGGTACCAGGATAGTCTAATCCCGACTCTTGAGAATTGAGTCTCATTTTGGGAACAATTCTATTAAGTTTGACAATCTATTTCTTATCAATCTTGGTATCTAGGTGTTCCATGTGGATCCCCTAAGGTTAAACTGCATTCTAGAGATAACCTTAAAAAGCTTATCAATCTCAGTATCTAGGTGTTCTATCTAGATTCCCTAAGGTTAAGCTTCTTTTTAGAGATAACCTTAAAATTTGTATCAATCTTGGTATCTAGGTGTTCTATCTAGATTCACTAAGGTTAAGCTTTGTTCTGAATATAAAAAGCTTATCAATCTTGGTACCTAGGTGTTCTATCTGGATTCCCTAAGGCTAAGCTTCATTCTATAGATAACATTAAAAATCTTATCAATTGGTCTCTATATCATCAATTTTAGAGCCAATCTCTCTTCTTGATCTATGCTTCATACTTCTGATTTCTTTGAATCAATGTGTTGCTTGCACATTTATTCAAAGAGGGGAAAATTTAATACCCCAAAATTGGTACATCACCATGCTAAACAAATTCTAGTCTATTAATCAATCTTAAAATCCTATTTTACTAGGCAATTCTAAATTCTAACAATCATTACTTGACCTAAGTGTCAAATGTAGAAAACCCTAATATGCATTAATCACAGTCTTCATTTAGTTCCTAAGTATTGATTGAAATTAGTTATATTAAACCGATTAATTAATTTCAATTTAATTATAAGTCTTCATACTTTACTTAAATTAAAACTACCTTTTAGCTAATGTATAAAGGGATTAAATGTATTTGATTTAATAAGATAATGTCCTCATTTTAATTATTGAGTTTAATTATTCAATCAATTAAGATTATGTATTTATGAGGTCATTTTCTATTTTATTAAATTACAAATACTCTCCAAATTCTCTCTTTAGCTCAGAAATGAAAACTTTGAGTGAACAAGAACTTGAAATTCATTTATCTCTTTCTCACACTCTAAAGAGAATCGGTTAGCTCTCCATCACACTCAAATTTGAAATAGTTAACTTCATATGCACAAGGAAATTTCCACTCAAAATGAATCTCATTTACAATCTCGACTATCTATTCTATCTAATCTTGACCATTGATTTATTCTAGGATTCTATTTAAGGAACCTTCAATTCCTCATTATAGATGATGAATTGATCTTGCATCAAACTTATGCTGAAATATTCTCATATAGTCATAGCTTGTTATATTTCTTGCATTATAATACCATTCTAGTGTTAAAATGCATTCATTTAGAATAGTATGTTCTTTTAATTCTTAGCTTAATATATGCATTTCATTTAGATTAATTTGCATTCTCATATAGCTTAATTAAATCCTTCATATTAGAGGTCTGGATGCTAGCTTCTCATTTTGAGAGCAATAGAATAATCGATCTAGTTAGGAGGAATAGATTGGGTTGCCGAATTGTTTCAGGTGAATGACTCAATGTTTATTCTGGAATGATTCACATATAATGATCATGTTGAAGTGTGTGTGAAGATTGAGGCCCACATTTCCTACATACATAAACAAATTGGATGAGAATGGTGAAGTAAAAAGGAATAAGGAATGGTTAGTCTGCAAAAGATATGCACAAGAAGAGGGAATTGACTATGGAGAGACATTTTCCCCAATTGCAAGATTGAATGAGTAAGAACTTTTATTTCTTATTCTACCTATAAAGGATTCAAAGTTTATCAAATGGATGTCAAGTCAACATTTTTGAATGGTATGCTAGAAGAGGAGGTTTACATTGAAAAACCTGAAGGATTTTTTGATCCTAACAATAAGAACATAGTGTGTAGATTGCACAAAGCTTTATATGGTTTAAAGCAAGCTCCTAGAGCATGGTATGAAAGCCTACATAACTATCTTGTGATGATAGCTTTTAAGAAGACTAGTGACAACAACAATTTGTACTTGAAGACACAAGGAGGTACCAATTTTACTAGCTGAAATATTTTTTGTTGATATCATATTTGGAAGAAAAAATGCATTGTGTAAGCCATTTACAAATGAAATGATGAAAGAATTTGAGATTTCAATGTTTGGAGAAATAAAGTTCTTCATTGGATTACAAGTTTATTTGATTAAATATTGTATTTGCATCACTCGTTCCAAGTATGTAATGAAAATCTTGAAATTTTTTGGAATGGAAGATTCAAGACTAGTTAGTACTCCTATGGTGACACGACATAAACTATCAAAAAATAATGATTTTTCTAAAGTAAATCAAACATTATATAGGTCTATGATTAGCAAATTGTAATATGTAGTTCATAGTAGACCTACATTGCACTAGCTTTTGGGTTTGTTGCAAGGTGATGGCCTAAATTTTCACCTACCAAAATTTTTGTGATTATTTTATGTAAATAAAAAAAAATCATGTTCAAAATTCTTAGGGCTTATGAAAAATGTGTTGATCCTAATAAAAACCCTAGGGAAAATCTTATGTTTTGTTGAAGTGTTTGTATTTTGTCATACATACCAAATAGAGATATATGAAAAATATGGCTTATACATTTATATCCCTAAGATTTTAAATCTATAGTCACATTATATTTCATACGATATTTATCTTTCAAGTCACAATGTTGTGAAAGTCCTTTAATCACAACATTTTTCTTTTCTGATCACTAACCATGTTGAAGGATGTGAGGAAGGAAATGGTCTATCATTAATTCAACATGGTGTCAGAGTAGTTAGTGCTAGCATTCAAGTTAAGGGTGCAAAGGAGTGATACAATGGAAATTGTGTGATCATAGGTCAATGCACGCTTAAAGAAATTCAAGTCATGATCGTGCAAAGGGCATAAAGAGAAATCAAAGTTTGAATCATCATTTCATTGTAGGCAATCAGATAAATCATGAAGTCTAAGTTACAAAGATGTAAAAGGTTGTAGAGGTTATATTATAAGGTTATCACATGCTCATAAGTGGTTGAGAGAAAAATCAAGTTAAGTTGGCAATGTTGTGAAAGCTTGCAGTCGCACCATCACAAGGTTAATTGTTGAGTTAACATTTTAAGTTGTGAAACAATGATAATGGAGGAAATAGTCAAGTTAACGGTTGATCACATTATCACACAAGTAAGTTAGAAGCTAATTTTTTAAGTTGTGAAGCCATGAAAAGCATCTAACAATCAAAATAAATTCTCATTGTACTATAGTGACGATTTAAAATGAAATGAAGACTTAAGTTGCGATGGTGCAGAAAGTAATCAAGCAGTTAAGTTTTGAATGGTCACAACATTACAAAAGTTTCTGATTGATGTAAGGTTACAATGGAAAAGTAGTGAAAGCTTGAAATCGTATTGTCATAAGGTTTAGCTGTAGTTAAAATTTGTGAAACTGCAAACGTGAAAAATGCTAAGGTTAAAGAGCTAGCATAGTGTCACATAGTTTCAAAGACAGTTAGAATATTGATTTATGATGTTTCCAATTTAATTTGAACAAGAGATGAGGAAAGATGATCCATCATTCAAATAATTTTATCCTAAGATGGAGTATTGGGCTAGATTAGATAAATGTGTTGAAATTTTTGATGAAATTTCAGCCCAAGTACTTGAGGAGATCAGAAGAAGAGTGGATCCTAAGTCTATTGAACAAGACATTATTGTAGAGGTTAATGATGATGAAGAGGATCTATTGGATCCTAAATTAGTATATTTTTAATAACATAATGATAGGAAAAAATACATCTAGGGGTTGCTAATTCTCATCTACAACATAACCATTGAGAAATTGAGACCAACTATAAGGGTGTACTCCTTCTTTAGGTTCAGAAAGACCTAGGTAGGTGGACCTCAAATTTACAATCATGCACATGAAATAGCTAATAACATGACTTATGAACTTGATAAAATAAGTGAGTGAAATTTTTTTTAGCTCCTAAATAGAAAAGGAAAAGATATTTGATTAAAGATTTGAATCAACATAACCAATATATAACAATAAAAATGCAATCTCAAAGTTAATCAGTCCCTTATCCATTGGGTATTAAATAAGTCAAAACATACACAAGAATACCCAAGAGATACTCATATATCTAGATATCTTATCTATCCATTCACCTTGCAAACAAACATCTATTTTCAAAATGAAACTCATACTTATCAAGTCCTCCCATGATCCCTGCAATTATGTCAATGTATATCAAGCAATTTACTCAAGCCCTTGACCCAACAACAAAATACACAATGGCATGCAATTTCAAAGCCAAGCTACAACTAGACAATATGAGCATTGTACATATATCATAGAAAATTGCAAACCCATAAAAAGAAGACAAGGTTTTGATTGAAGCTTTCAAAAGAGCTTTATATTCATTTCCTTGAAACCAATACATCAAATGTATGTAATAACTTAGAAAATACACAATATACGACTGTATTATATAAATGCTTAATAGAAATTACAATGTTGTTCATAATAGAGAAAAATGCTGAAAAATGTGGAATCTCAGCCATGGAAAACCTTCAATCTCAAACCATCCTTTTGGTATTATAGTAATGAAAAAATCCAAAAATTGGAACCCACTTTTGGTATCACAGTAACAAAAGTAGAACTAGAACCATTGCCTCCACATCTTGGAAATCCTTATATAGGGAAAGATTGCAACAAGATTTAGATGGGAGGAAACATGTCAAATCTGATTGAAAACAAATACAAAGATATTTCTACATGTTACATTTAAAAAACATTCTCTATATTTAGATAAAATTTGGGGAAGTAGTTGCAAAGTTGGTAGAAGACACTTATTACAAGAGTCTTTAGCTTAATTCTATTTTTCTTCTATTACCCTTAATCATGTAAATCTCTATCAAATTTCTACCAATAGAGCCTTATTTTATCTAATATCTATAACTAATTCCAAAACATTCATTTCTTTCTTGATCAACATTCAATGAATCTAATTTTCCTTACTGTCATACTCCACCAGAAAACATGATCACCATCAAAACTATGCAACTTGAGCATTAATGTTCATCCTTCTTGGATCTCTTTCCTCCTACTCAAATTGCATAATCCTAGTAAATAAAATTAGTGTTTTCAACCACCTCACTCAAATCTCCAATTGACTACCCAAAAAGAGCCATGTGTCACCTTTTGATAGGCTAGACTTCTCACATTGTCACCTTCTCACAACCTCACAGCCTTGAAACCAAACTATTATAATATTCTTGTGATGCTCTAATTTATTTTACTCACCATGTCGCAACTATATTTCCTTGTTGACCATCTTGATCTACAATGTAACAAAGATCTTATTTCTTCATTGACAGCATGGGCTTGTGAAATTGTGCTCTCTTCATTTAAGCCATTATTTCAACCTTGCAACTATCTATCACTTTGATTTACTAACATTTTAAGTGAGTGATGCCCATCCAACTAACTATTTTGCACCATTTTTGTAGTTCAAGTCTTAACATCTTTTCCAGTTATGGAACAATGATGGCCTTATTTTTACTTTGCCACTACCTCGAGATTGCCAAATATAAGGTTTTGCTTAACTATGTGATGGTACACTGAACCCTTTTGATTAACCACCACATACTTCACAACTTTGCAACTCAAGATCTTATCTGACTACTTTTGATGGAGTAGTAACTATTTAAGCTCAAATTTTTTTATCAACAAGATATCTCCTTCAAAATTGAAAACACAAGTTACCCTTAACTGCTAGCTCTATTGTGATACCCTGGACCATTAACTATCAATTTTTACCATTCACATCATTGCAACTAAAGATTCTTTAAGCCAAAAATAAACCACAATCACACAATCTCCATTGAATTTCTCCATCACAACCTTGGCTTTGCAATTACTATTAACATCTGTGATGTTCTAATGACCCTTTAAGCCTTAACACTTTCTTTGTTCACAGTCTCACAACCACAAACCTTAACTGTAGCTCTAACATCACAAAAATGCGAGAAAAACACTTCACTACTTTGCCACTCTAACCAAAGGTTAACATTAACTCTTTGCAATGCTACAAAGGTTCAAATCTTAATTGCATAATTTCTTTATGCACCATTGCAACTTAATCTTTCACTTCATTTTAAACCTTTGCAATAGTGCAATGACTATTTCTTTTGACCATCAAATGTTCTTTGTAGTTTTGAAACTTTCAAATTTTCTTCATGGTTCAACCATGTGATAGTGTGACTAGAAGCTTTTGCAATCTCACCATCTTAACCCTAGTTTTCTATTTAACCCTGTGCAATGTTGTAGTGAGTCAAATTTTAAATACATGGTTTATTTCGTGGCTATACAACTCAAACATTTACTGCATCTCAAACTTTTGTGACCACAAAATATATTTTCTTTAACTATCAAATGCCTCATCTATTTACAAATTAGGCCCACCATCACCACATGGCAACTTGTCACTTCCCCACTTTGGTTAAAGCTCAAACAGCTTCAAAATTTGGGGAAGCAAAAATCGTCAATCATCATTTGATTGATGATCCTAAATGACCCTAGCTATTACTACATTCACTTCAAAAACATCAAGCCCACTAATCCAACTCAATGTGCTTAACCAACTAGAGCACACCAATCTATCACTTGCTCTGATAGTTCCTTTTTGTGGCCCACAAACTAGATCCAATCCCACCATATCCACACATTAGTTCATCATTTCCCCACTTTTGTTAAAATTAGCACATATTCAAAATCTAGGAATAAATTGATTATCTATCTACCTTTAATCAATGATTAGGAATGTGCTCAATTTACACTTCTTTAAAACCAAGGAAAAGGGGGCATGTAAGGAAAAGTTTTAGAAGGTTGTATCCTTACATTGTTTAAACTTTGCACAACTCTTGAATGGGGGGATATACCAATCATCAATCTTGACATGATCAACAGTCAATGTAATAAACTCTCCAAGTGTTAGGAGTTTCAAAACAACACTACGCAAATTGATCCAAGGTAATCCTAGGGCTAAAAGGCAATTATGCTCTAGGTTAAAAGGATTTTCATGAAAACATTTTAAAACCTATGCAAAAATATAATAAAAGGTTTTACAAAGGCTTTTAGGGATTTTATTAAAAAACTTTCCCAAGCATATTTTGAAACTATGAACAATGTAAACCCATTTTTTGAGACCCTCAGCAACATAAACACATTCCCTTCCTAATTTACAAGCTATTTTAAACTTTTGGTTGGGTGAAAAATTAGACTAATAAGATCAATCTAAAAGTTCAAAGTGGGCAGAGCAAAGAAATAAGAAGGAGAAAATGGTGGAGATTCCACCTAAGGCTACACAAAAGTCCCTAAAAATCCTTCCAAGGGGTAGCCAATACTTTGATACTATGAGGAGAAACATGTTGATAACCCTTGAGCTATTGAGGATGAGAAGAAGGCCAAGGAACTTGAACTCCAAGCTCAAATGCTTGATTCTAGGATCATAGAGGCCAATGAATTCATGAGTGATGATAACTTCATCAAAATAGAGGAGTTCCAAATTTTTCTCTTTATATTAAAGAAAAATGACTTATCTCTGCAAATGAAGCCAGGTGACTTTGATGAGATGGTTGCTAAAATGGTTTAGATTCTATAGGAGTATGACCCTGTGAGTGAAACACTCTCTATAGAAGAAACTATAGAATTTGTACATAGGAGTGGTATGATTATCTACCCAAGATGGGACATTAGCTATTATTTTCTATTTTATTACATGACAAGACAAGAGAGAACCATATCTTTTAAAGATGAGAACTAAATGGGAGAAATGAGAGGCTCAAGGTATAATATTGATGCCCAAACTATGGAAATATGGAGCTTAGCCCCAAAAAACTAGAAGCCTACTCTTATGGAAATTAAAGAGTGCCCTAGGAGGAATGCTATATTCTAGAATGTGCATTCTACTTCCAGTAGCTAGATATATGGACTACAAAATTCAGCAGCAATGATGTGAAAGATTAGGATAGATGTACTGGAAGAACAACTAGAAGGAGCCTATGAGAGGTATATTAAGATGAGGAGGAATAATGAAGAAGAAATGAAAAATACTTATGTATTAGAAAGAAAAATCCTTTACTTGGAAAATGAAATAATTGTTTTAAAGAAAACTACTAGATCAACTGCCAAATTTGAAGACAAAGGCATCTAGACAAAGGACCAAGCATCTGAAATTGAAGGTAGATCAGGTCAAGCTATGATGACCAATGAGGAATATTTGGAGTCCATCAAGGATATTGAAATTTAAACCATAAATAACTTGTTGTCTCACAAGGTAAATGCATTAAAACTGGTCTCCCAGAATGTACACTACAATAATCTTATCTTGTAGGGGGTTGAGTACAAGTGTTACGAGGCAGTTATTTATTATCTCCTCTTTTTACAACATGGGGTACTTATACCCCATTTTTTGATAACCTTGTACCTTTTTTGGAAAAAAAAAGGATCTTCCAAAGGTGATGATTATAAATACTAGGAAAATGATAAACAAGGTAAAGGATTTGAATGGTTTCTTTGCTGGCAAGTTGTAACTAATTCAAGATAAAATGAAAGCAATTGTGATAGGAACAACTAAATTTGTGCCTACAATTTTGGATAGTGAAGGATGAGTTAAGGACTAGATGGAGTGGTCGTCCTCTTTTGATAGCATTTTAAATGATCGCAAATTCCTAGCTTATTGCAATGATGAAGAAAGTATAGTAGTATTGTATGATTTGATTGACATGATGTATAAGATAGAATCAGAAATGTCAATGATAACTGCAGAGGTTAAGGTAATAAAAGAAGTCAAATGGAGCAAATTCCTCGAGGAATTGAATGTAATTAAATATCCTACATGCTTGATGTCGACACATATATTGTTATTTGGGAAGTAATATTAGATGTAAAAGCCATACCATCCAGTGAGAGTGATTGCGGAGTTCAAGGATGCAATTAGAGGTAGAAGAGCCAAAAAGGGTAAAGAAGAGGCAAGGAAAGTGTTATTAGCTAAAGATAAACAAAAATATGCTCAAGACACCTATAAAAAGTGTCACCTGCTAATTTAGCAACTGCATCCTAAATTTTGAGCAGAGTACAAAGAATCTTTGTAAAGTAACTAAATATAAAATATCTTTATATTTACTTTCCAATGAAATTTTGACATGTGTCCTCCCATCTAAAGCTTGTTGTAACCCTTTCGATAAAATGATTTCAAGGATGTGGAGTGAGGGTCCAAAGTTTGTATAATATTAGTGTTATGTTGTTTTATAGTCAATCTAGTTAGTCTTTGTGTCAATGTTATGATGTATTCAATTTTGTAATCTTTGAATACAAATGAATCTCAAATAATAGTTTTGTCATGTCTTGTGTTATTCTTGAGTTATACTAGTAATATATTATTTTCAAGGAAGATGAATACAAAGGAAGGTTTTGCAATATCTATGTCTCTGAATTTTGTCTCCATTTTTAGATATCTATAATTTTGGGATTGAATGAACTTGGTTCTTTTACATTAATGCAACTTAGCTAGGTTGTATATCTTTTAATTCAATGAGTTAATTAAATGTTTTCATGAATTGATAGGGTTTCTAGGTATATGGGAGGGATATCATAAGAACAAAATTTAGGGTTAACTACTAATAAATTTAATTGCAAGGCAATTAAATAGGTCAAGTTTTGCTACTTAGACTCTATATAGAAATGGATAAGGAATTGATCATCTATCTAGATGCAAATTGATAAGTTCATGTGGTTGCAAAAACCATATTTAAAATTCAAATCATTATTTACTTTTTTGTAATGAAGAATCAAACTGTTGTTCATTACTTATTTTAAATAGTATTTCTCTGAATTACAGTTAGCTACTAAAATCAAGGAGTCATTAAAAGTCCAAGAAGAATTGTTGACCATTTTCTGCTATAAGGGATAGATTTGGAGAGAAGAGTGTGGGTGAAGTAGTTTTAAAGAAGAATATCAAATAATCTAGTCATTTTCATCCCTAAGGTGCACTCGCATTGGCCCTATAGAGCCTAGAGTGTAGAGAGTCTCTATACTCTATTAATGTTGGTCTAGATTTGAGATAAATCTTGTTGAATATGGGATCTAACTTGTCTTTAGGGTTTTTTTTTTTTTTTTGCATCCTAGTATTGGGTTTCTGCAACCTGGTAGTTTTAAAACACCAACAAAATGGTGACTCTACTGGGAAGCCTATGAAAGAAATGAACTCTAAATTTCTACAATCTCTGATCTAAGTCATATATCTATAGTCATATTTTTGTTATCTAGTAAAATTTTCTTTGGTATTGGTTTCTTTTGAGCAATAAACCTTGAGAATTTATAAATATCCCAATACCATGGAAGTCATATGATGTGTAATGTGCTTGCAAGTATAATATTTTCCCAATAGAGTTGCATTCTTGAAGTATACAATATTAAATTCATCTAGGTTGGATCCCTTTGTCAGATGTATTTTTAGAAAAGATTTCCCATAAATTTTCTTGTCTTTTAGCCATTATAAAAGGTTTTTCCCCTAGTGGGTGGTGAGATAGTCTTAGGATTTGTTACCAATGCTTGTGTTGAAGTGAAAGATGGTTTATAGAATGGAAAATATGAGAGCTCATGTAAGAGAAACCCTTGATATCTTGTTGTATATAGAGTTACCAAAAGGTGGTAAAAATAATTGGCCTAAGAAGAAAGGAGAAAGAAATCATGCTTGGAAACCCATAGATAATTTCCAATTCCAACCTATAGTCGACAAAAGTCTTATCCCATAGATCAAAATCTAAGAACATTAGACTTCTCGAAAATCCTTTTGTCACACCTTTTCATGAAGAATATCCCTATCAAAACAAGATGGTGTTGTCTATGGGGGATACTATATTTAGATCTAGTGATCTAAGAGGAATAAATCAACATCCTAGTCCTAGAAGTTTTGAATCTAATAAGCCAAATCTTGGGAAAGCTCCATACATCAAGGGAAATATAATAGATTTTGATGACCCTATAGAATCCAAAGAAACAACCATAGACCATGATGATTTTCTTACTGAAGTGGAAGTCCTTAGAAAAAGGGTTGTTGAAGAAGAGACCAAACACATCTATTTGGAAAAGGAGAAAGAACAAATTACCATGAACACTATCATTGAGAGAGATAATTTTCTTAGGAGAATGGTTGCTCGAAATGAGAAAAATAAGAAATTGGAAGAGAGATGCTTCAAAGTGCATTCAAATGTATTTGGAGATCTTGAAGATTTGAGGTCTAAAGTCCTAGATTAGGAACATCTCCTAAAAGAAAAAGAAGAATTGGTCATATCCCAAGTCCAATCCTATAGGCCTCTTAAGCCAGAAGTCATAGACCGAATAGTGAAATACCTTGATAAAGGAAAGTAGAAGGTTTTAGGGATACAGATAAATGAGCCTCAAGTATTTCCCAATAAATTTTTGAATCATGTCATGTCTAAAATAGATTTAGAATGAAGCACAAGAAGCTGAAACTAGAAGGAAAATATAGTTTATTAAATCTTTGGTTTAACATCTTTGCCAAGTTTTTCCTCACAAGCTACACCCTCTATTTTCTCTTGTGTACCAATAATAACTAGCCAAAACATATATTAGTTAGCCCCTACTACATCTTCTATTGCAACTAGTCAAATACTTGTTGCTCAGTAGACTCAAATCCCTATCCAAGCTGATGCTTAGAGCAAGCACATCAAATGTTGTTAGTTTTTAGAGAAGACCCATTTATATGGAGAATTATTAATAAATATCCTTTGTAGGCGTTGCTGGCTTCCCCCATCCTATTTCCAATGATTTGAGAGATAAGGTCATAAATTTTTTAGGTAACAATGCCATTACTATTGAAGAGGACCAAAGAAAATTTATTGGCATGGTGAATGATTATGAGTTTGAGAATGGGGATGCAGTAATGAAGTTGTTTATACATTAATTGATTGTGGATGCCAAGGATTGAATCAGGAGATTGCCTAATGATAGTATCAGCTCATGTGGTGATTTGGAGAAGCTCTTCAAAGAGTACTATGGTGATAATACCAATGTTGGCTTTATGCTAAATGATTTCAATAACATCAAAAAGAGCCCAAATGAGCCCATCATTGATGTCAATGTGAGATTTCAAAAGGGAATGTACAAATTATTCCAAGTGATGAGATTTGGTGAAGATGTATGTCTCACTACTTACTTCAATGCATTTCATAGTAAGATAGCCTTTGGCAAGCTGGGAAGAAGGGATGACCCAAAATTGTTTAATCCAAGAAACAATAAGAAAGAAGGTGGGAAGCTTGTTGCAAGTAAGAAACCTAACATAGGGAGAAATAGGGAATATGGATAAAGGCACACCTAGCTATCCAATCCACCCTACAAGAGTTAACACAGTGGAAATAATACACAAGAACAACACCAAGGAGGGGAAGAACAAAATATTTTTTATAGGTTCCTCAAATGATCAACATACATGCCCAGTTGTAAGGCCTTCTAGGTACAGACAAATTTAAAGAATGCAACTTCAAATTTGTACTTCTAGAAACATATCACCTCTTCACAATCCTCTCCCTTCTCTTCTTATCTCCCTCTACCTAAAAACTCAATCCTATACTTCCTTAAATATTTTCCAAAATGGCTTACAGAAGATTCTAGAACATATAAAGGCCACAAGTTAGCTTGATCAACTAATAAACCCTTACATTAAATACATGTATAGCCACAACTTGGCTCACATCAGATATTAACTACCTATACTAAAATTAAATGCAACCAAAGTTGGCCCAAATAGGAACCAGACATAGATAACTTGCCAAATGCAATCTATTCAAAACTGGTACTTGGCATCCACATGAACTCGGTATCTAAAGGAATCACTTGACAAAAAATACGAACTTAGCATCCTTTGATGCTCAAAAACCATGGAGAACTTGGCACCCAAAGGATCACTTGGCATGCAAAGGAATTACTTGGCACCTAAAGGAATCACTCAGCACCCAAAGGAATTGTTTGGCACCTAAAGGAATCACTCAGCACCAACTAAGAACTCAACAACAATTGGATGAATGAAAAAAAGTGTAGGAATACAAGGAAACCCATGTTGCTTTTACATTAGATAACCAAGATTGGAGAAATGATTCTCCTAAATCATGCAAGTGTCACTACCTAAGTTGCATCCAACTTAGATTAAGAAATCAATGTAGCATCTTCTATTGGTCTATTCTTCCACTTCACCAAATATTCATATTAATATCTTGCTCTTGTGCTCTTGCCAACTCTCTGATTCAATATCTATTCAACTTCTTCAATCTACTTCTTAGGATAATCATCAGGTACAACAACTTCATCATTTGACTCATGATACTTATACTGATCAGCAACATTGAATATAGGAGATATATCCATGTCATCAGGTAACTCAACTTCATAAGCATTACCACTATCAAACTTCTTCAAGATTTTACAAGGTCCAAACTTCATCTTCAACTTACTATATGTTCCAATAGGAAATCTTCCTTTCTTCAAATGAACCATCACCTCATCAGCAACTTGAAAAACATGATGTCTTCTATACTTATCAGTATTCTCCTTGTACTTCTAATTACTTTGTTCCAACCTCAGCTTTACTTCCTTATGCAAAGACTCCATGAAATCAGAAAATGCTTCCCCTGCAACACTTCTCTGGTCTTCACCAACAACATCCCTCAAATCTGATACTCCTCTAGGCTGCATTCCAGTAAAAATCTCAAAAGGTGTCTTCCCTATACTCCTATTCACAAAATTATTATATGCAAGCTTAGCTTGTGCTAATACCATTTCCCAATTACATGGCTTGTCTCCTACTAAACATCTTAGCAAATTACCCAAGCTTCTATTCACAACCTCTTTCTATCCATCTATTTTTGGATGGAATCTAGAACTTAATTTCAACTCAGTACCCATCTTCTTGCACAAAGTCTTCCAAAAATAACAAACAAAATTACAATCCCTATTAGAAATAATGCTTTTTAGTAATACATGCAATCTCACAATCTCTTTAAAGAAAAGTGCATCAACATGCTCAGCATCTGATGTCTTCTTACATGGTATGAAATAAACCATTTTAGAAAATCTATCCGCTATAACAAATATGGAATCATACCCCTTCACTATCTTAGGTAATCCAAGAACAAAATCCATACTAATGTCATTTCAAGGTTTCTTAGGAAATATAATAGGTGTATACAAACCAGTATTTTGACTTACTGATTTTGCAACTTGAAAAACTACACAACTCTTCACAAATTTCTAAACATCCTTATACATTTGTGGCCAATAATACTTCTCCTTCAACAAACTCAATGTCTTGTCAATTCCAAAATGTCCAGCCAATCCACCACTATGTTTTTCCTTAATTAGATTCAACCTCATAGAACTTCTAGTCATACATAACTAAATACCTTTGAATAACATTCCTTCTTGAATTAAATACTCATCATACTTACTTATGTGATCTATCAGATTTGGTGCTCTACACTCTATCCATGCTTTGAAAAATTAGGATCAACATCATACAATTCTTTCATTTCATCAAAACCAAGAACTTCAACCTTTATTTCAGTCAACGAAGAACATCTTGTACTCAATGCATCAACAACTCTGTTAGTAACTCCACTCTTATGCTTAATAACAAATGTGAAACTCTACAAGTACTCAACCCACTTCATATGTCTCTCATTCAATTTATGTTGACTTCCCAAGTATTGTAAAGCTTTATTATCAGTATACAACACAAACTTCTTAGGAATCAAATAATGTCTCCACTTCTTCAAAGCTTGAAGAATAGCATAAAATTCTTGATCATACACAAAATACTTCCATTTAGCATCATTCAACTTCTCACTAAAGAAAGCAACAGGTTTTCCTTCTTGACTCAATATAGCTCCTATTGCACTACCACTTGCATCACATTCAACTTGAAATACCTTATTGAAATTAGACAAAGAAAAACCATGCAACTCAAAAACCTTTTGTTTCAAAGTCTCAAAACTCTTATCAGCTCCATGTGCCCACTTCAATTCCTTTTTATCTTCTCTCATTATCTTAGTCATAGCATTACAAATAAAACTCAAATTCCTTATAAATTTCCTATAAAAAGTTGCCAAACCATGAAATGATCTTACTTCACCCACATCCTTAGGTGTAGGCCATTCAAAAATTGCTTTAACCTTATGAAGATCCATTTTCAATCCATCAGCTAAAATCACAAATCCCAAATACACAATCTCCTCTTGCATAAAAGAACACTTTTTCAAATTAATCAACAACTTCTCTTTCAATCTCTGCAATACTTGTCTAATATGCTCAAGATGTTCTTCCTTAGTCTTACTAAATACCAAAATATCATCCAAGTAAAAAATTACAAACTTACCCAAGAATCTTTTTAGAACTTCATTCATCAACCTCATGAAAGGACAAGGTGCATTAGTCAAACCAAAGGGCATAACCAACCATTTGTACAAAGCATCTTTTGTCTTGAAAGAAATCTTCCATTCATCACCTTCTCTAATTCTGATCTGATGATAGCCACTCTTGAAATCAATCTTGGTAAAATAATTGGCTCCACTCAAATAATCCATTATGTCATCCATCCTTAGCATAGAAAACTTATATTTCACTATGATCTTGTTAATAGCTATGGAATCAATACATGTTTTCCATTCTCCATTCTTTTTAGGTGCTAATATAGTAGGTACAAGACATGGACTCAAGCTTTCTTTGATCAAACCTTTCTACAATAACTCATGAACTTGTCTATTAAGTTGTTCATTCTCTATAGGTGTCAATCTATATGTTGCTTTATTACCAAACTAGCTCTAGGAATTAGATCCATACAGTGACTTATACTTCTCATTAGAGGTAAACCATTAGGTATATCCTCTACAACAATCTCTTTATATTCCTTCAATAATTCTACAATTTTGTCTGGTACTCGATCAATACTAGCAGTTATCACTTGGTCACCACTGACTGGTACTCAATTAACAATATTTTTTGGCACTCAACTACTATTGACACAACTTGGTCTCCTTGTAATTATAACAAAACAAACTTGATTCTTTTTCATTTCCTTTTCAAATTGTTTTCCATTAACCATGCAAATTTTCATAGTAGTATAGTTAACTTCATCTAGACTTTCAATCAAAGGATCAAATATTTGCTTCTTCCCATTCACCCAAAGAGTATATTGATTGAATCCTCCATCATGTATAACATATCTATCATATTTCCAAGGTCTACCCAATAGAATATGGCAACAATCCATAGGCATATTATCACACAAAATTTCATCAAATTAATGTCCAATCTTGAACCTTACAAGGCATTGCTCACTTACCAATATATTATGATCATCAATGATCCATGAAACATGATAGGTTTTAGGATGCTTTAACCTTTGAAATTGAAACTTTGTAACCAACTCTTTTGATTCCAAAATTGTACAACTTCCACTGTCAATGATCACTTTGCAACATTTTCCAGCCATCTTACATCTTGTTTTGAAAAGACTTCTTCTAAGGATAGGTTCCTCATCACTTCCCTTATTACATAAGGTTCTTCTCACCATTAGATTTTCTCCAGGCTCTAGTCCACTTGGTGAACCCTCATCATCTCTTTGAATCATAGCATTTCTATTACCTTGCACACTTTCAAAAGATCTACACTCAAAAAATCTATGTCCCTCTTTACCACATCTGAAGCAATTACCATGAAAACCACCTCTAGAATAGGAATTACCTCTTCCTTAGTAATAATTAGTACCTCATTGGTAAGAATTACCACTTTTCCATTTGGTCTTGCCTTTGTCATCATTCTTCCACTCAAATTTGCATTTATCCTGTACAAAATTGTTAGATCTTCCACCTTCACTATAAGATCTACCTCTTTCTCTCTGGAACCTACCACCTCTACCTCTTTGTCTTTGTTCATGTTTTTGTGTCAAGATCTCTTTGGCTTTTAAGGCATATTGGTATGCTTCTTCCAAACTCTCCAATTTTATAAAACTTGTCTCATCTTGAATTCTAGATCTCAATCCATTTATGTACCTTGCAATTTTCTCAACATCATCATCCACATGTCCAAATCTGACGTCCAATCTATAGAATTCCTTAGTATATTTGTTCACACTAATGTCTCTTTGTCTCAAATTTTGAATATTTCTCAACAAGATAACTTGGTAATCAGCAAGGAGGAATTTTTTTTTTATCATGTTCACCATATTAAACCAAGTTCTAATCTTCTCCTTTCCTCTCCTTTGTCTATTAGTTTGTAAATGCTTCCACCATAGTGAGCCATGACCTTTCAACCTTGTAACTGAATTCTTCACCTTCCTATTATCAGGAGTGTTTTCATAATCAAAGAAATTCTCCATATCAAAGATCCAATCTAATATAGTATTGGTATCCATTTTCTCATCATAACGAACAACTTCTATAGTAAGCTTCAAATGTGCTCTAAACAACACTCAACAATCTTTCCTCATCTTGATCTTCTTCAAGTTCTAGATTATGGTTTGGTGTTGCTGCTTCATCATCACTTACATCATCAAGATGCACCCCTCTCCTCTAGGTTATCTCCATAGCATCTAATCTAGCTATAATTTGTCTCAATTGATCTAATATAGTATTATCAACATTTCCTCTACCTTGAACCATTTTTACAAATCAAGTTCTTACAAGATCATAACCCTTTGCAAGTTATAGGTCAAATCCATAGATCTAGAAGCTTAGAACCAATATCCAAAATAGGGTTCTACACAATCCAATCTCCACAAGGATGAACCTCAAGCTTTGATACCACCTTATGCAAGGGGAAATGGGGAACTAGGGAAGAAGGCACACCCATCTATCCAATCTACTGCACACGAGTTAACACAACGAAAACAATATACAAGAACAACACCAAGGAGGGGAAGAAAAAAATATTTCTTATAGATTCATCAAATGATCAGCATACATGCCTAGTTGTAAGGCCTTCTGGGTTATAGCCAAATATAAAGAATACACCTTCAAATTCACACTTCCAGACATATATCACCTCTTCAAAATCATCTCCCTTCCCTTCTTATCTCCTTCTACCTAAAACTCAATCCTATACTTCCTTAAATTATTTCCAAAATGGCTTATAGAAGATTCTAGAACATATAAAGGCCACAAGTTAGCTTGGTCAACTAATAAACCCTTACATTAAATACATGTGTAGCCACAAGTTAGCTTATGTTAGATATTAACTACCTATATTGAAATTAAATGCAACCAAAGTCAGCCCAAATAGGAACTAGACATAGATAACTCAGAAAATGAAAGCTTTTCAAAATTGGCACTCAGCATCCACACCAACTTAGAATCCAAAGGAATCACTTGATAGCAACTAAAAACTCAGCACCCAAAGGATCACTCAACACCCAAAGGAATTATAGGACACCCAAAGGAATCACTCGGCACCAACTAAGAACTCAGTAGTAATTGGCAGAATAAACAAAAGTGTAGGAATACAAGGAAACCCAGGATGCTCCTACATTAAAACCTAAAGAGGATACAATGGTTCAAGTTTTGAATCTTCTTAAAAATATGAATCCACTAGCATACAATGCAAATAATCCCAAGACTAGTTAGAAAGCCCCATTCAACAATAATTACAACAAGCATAATAGAATACAAAATATTTGCTATACTACAACAAGGATGGGAAGCCTATTGTTCCTCTTGCTATGAATAATAGTCAAAAGGGTACACCCAATCCTTTAGAAAATAAATCTATCAATATGGTTGATGATCCTCAATGGTGTATGATTTTTCAACTACCTCAGGCACCAGAGTATTGTGCTATTGCATTATCCTTTTTTGTTGATCAAGAAAAGAATGAAGAATAACCTAGTTATGATGGTGGAGTTGAGGATGTTGGATGCAATATCATTGTGTCATATTCTGATAATGCTTTTGAATGTGATGATAATAGTATTGATGTTCATGACTGAAGACAATTCCACAACTTAGTACATCAGCAAATCTTCTCAGATGAAGATGAAGAGGATGGCAAAACTTATAATATGGTGTCATCAAAAAATGAAGTGACCCTAAGAATTCCAACTAAGGAATAAATTGATTAGATAACTATAGACATGGTTGCTCAAGTTTAGACCAGAGGTATGATACACAAGGTTAAAGGAAACAAGATGTCTAGTGTTTTTATTAAGAAGACTAATCCAAAGAAAATAGAGATCAGTGAGCCAAAGCATAAGGAAAATATTAAAGTTAAGACTATAAATAAGAAATAGGAAGCCAAGAATGAAGAAATTGCAAAAGGTCCCAAAATTTAGACAAATTATAGTAAGAAGGAAAAGGGGTCATTAGTGATCACTATTGTGAGTGATAAATAGAACAATCCAAGCTTATTTGACAAGAAAAAGGAGATGAAAGGTACATCGATTGATAATTCTATTGCTCCTCCTATTGATATGTTGTCATTATTATCAAAAATTACAGTTGAAGTTCCTTTATCAAAATTATTAAGGATCCCTGAGCATAAGAGTAAAGCGATAGCATGGGCCAAGGGTGTAGGTAGTAAGATTAATCATGAGTGTAATACAAATCAGATCCTTGATGAGCTTGAGATGAATGTAGAAACTGGGGTTGTTGTGTCACAAATTCCACCTATGTATTTAGATGATTTTGTAAATAAATGTCTAAGAAGTGTAGCTCCTTTCTTCCTAAGTATCATTGTCCATGGAAAAACTTTAAAGAACTATATGATTGACTTTGGAGCATCTAATATAGTCATGCCTTTTGAGGTAATGAAGGAATTAGTACTAAAAGTGGATACTCCTCAAGGTAGGTGATATGCTATGGATAAAAGGGAATTTACTATCGTAGGGATCATAATTGGAATGCCTTACAAACTACTTGCCTATCTTAACAAGGAACAAACCATGAGTGTGCTAGTTGTAGATATCCCACCCCAATATGGCATGCTATTATCTAGAAAATGGAGTGTAGCAATGGGGGGATACCTACAATGTGATCTATCAAATGCAACTTTTCAAATTGATGACAAGTTGGTAAAGATGAATAGAGAACCCAAGAGTATATACATGATTGAGCAAGAAGTTTAAGATGGTATGATATGCTTTGTAGATACTGATATAAATTCTTTCAAGGCTGAAGTGCTGGTACTAAATAAAGATAAAATTAAGGCACCCATTACAAAGGAAGTTGAGTCAAAATCTAAAATAGGAGAGCTATGGATGATGTATTTTAATGGAGCTTGTTGCAAGGAGGGATTAGGGGCAGGTATTCTTTTGATTTCTCCTGATGGTTGCACTTATAAGTTCTCTTTTACTTTGAGTTTTCCCTATACAAATAATATAGTAGAGTATGAGGCCCTATTGATAGGATTAATATTAGCTCATAAACATGGAATCAAATGCTTGTATGCTATTGGGGATTATGAATTAATAGTTTCTCAAATAAGAGGAGTATATGTTTCAAAGAATAAAATATTGAAGCAATATAGAAATATTGTTTGGGATATGATTGAATGTTTTGATGCTTTTGGGATAGTCTAGAAGGATAGAAGTAACAATAAGATAATAGACCTATTGGAAAATATTGCTATCAATCATGATGATGTAATCTTTGTCAGTCTATCAAAAGTAGAAGTATAGACCAAACACTCAGTCCCTAACAATATTCAAAATTGGCAAGTCTTTGCAGAAGACAAAGATATAATAAGATTTGTAAATTATGAAGACCTATTTTGACCATAAGAAATTGATTGTGTAGCTTATGTAGAGAATATTGATGGTAAGGAAACTGTATTAGGATAGGAGGTTGGGCAATTAAAAACCAACAAAATCCCATAAGGTTTGGTTATTTTGGAGACTTTCTTTGATAGTCATGATAGATCTAAGGTGGAAAATAAAGAATCTAGTGCTAAGGATATGTAAGAAGTAAATCTAGGGACTAATGAAGCACCTAAGAAGTTATATATAGGAAAGAAATAAGCACCTAATATCAAGAAAACTTTGATTGAATTATTGAGAAAATATAGACATTTGTTTTCTTGATCTTATGATGGCTTAAAGGCCTAAAAATAGGATCTCTTTCAACATGAAGTACCATTGAAATAAGGAGGCAAACCTATTAGACAAAAATAGAGGCCTATTAATCCAACTTTGGCACCAAAAATGAAAGAGTAAATTGTAAAGCTAAGAGATATTGAAATTATTAAGCCAATGAGGTATTCCTCTTGGGTGTCAAATTTAGTTCCTATGAGAAAGAAGAATCATGATATCAAACTTTGTGTTCACTTTAGAAATTTGAACATATCATCATTAAAATATAATTATAGATTGCCAAACATGGAGGTCATGTTGTAGAGAGTTATTAGATAAAAACTCAGGTCCATGATGGATGTCTTCTGAGGTTATAACTAGGTAGTTGTAAAAGAATCATGACAGTATAAAACAACATTTATCACACCTTGGGTTACTTATGTTTATAGTAGAATTCCTTTTGGCCTAATCAATGCTAGTGCTACTTTTTAGAGGGCTATGGATGTAGCCTTTGCAGATATTATTGAAAACTTTTTAGTGGTATACCAGGATGACTTGATAGCTTACTCTAAAGATGAGAATGATTATTGCATGCACCTTGAAAAGGTATTCATTTGAGCTTTAAAATTTGGTATCTCTCTAAATCCTAGGAAGTGTGCATTTGTTGTTACTAAGGGTATGTTATTGGGCCACTTAGTTAGAAAAGAAGGGGTCAAAATAAATCTTGAGAGAGTTGAAGCTATAGATGAAATTTAAAAGCCAAAGAATGTAAAGGGTATTTAGTCATTCTTTGGATTAATAAAATTTCTTAGAAGATTTGTCACAATTTTTTCTGAAATAAGTAGGCCCATTTCTAAGATGTTAAAGAAAGGTTTAGAGATTAAATAGGATGAAGAACCAAGCATGGAATTTCATAAGATAAAGAAAAAAATAAAGGATGCCCCTAATTTAAGATCTCCAAAATGTGCAAAGCCTATGTATATATTTTCCTTTGCATCTTTTCACACAGTTGTTGTTATTTAATTGCAAAAGAATGAGGATGGTTTTGAATAGCCAATTGCATTTTTCTGTAAATCTTTTCAAGCTATATAGTTAAAATATAATATAAATGAGAAGCATTCTTATGTATTGGTTAAATTTGTAAAGGCATTTAGGTGCTACTTGATGGGAGCCACTATAATTGCATTTGTTCCAAGTGTTACAGTAAAAGACATCTTCTCACAAAAAGAGGTCTCAAGAAGAAGATGCAAATGGATCAATAGGATCCAAGAATTTAATATTGATATTCAAATCACTAAATTGGTTAGAGTTCAAGGCCTTTATAGGTTTATGGTAGAGGCTAACCTTGAAGAAAACCAAATCAATCAACTTGATGATGACTATAGGAGTGATTTGTGTGATATGGACACTTCTGATTGGTATAAAAATGTAATTTTCTACCTGCAACATATGAAAGTTGTATTAGAACTTACTAAAAATTAGAAGAGGGATCTAAAGTTGCAAGCCATCAAATATATCATCATTGTGAGAGGTTATTTGTGCTAGAGAAATATGGAAGATGTTCTAAGTAAATATGTGGATAAAGAAGAGGCAAAGAAGATCTTGGGTGATATGCATGAAGGAGTGTGTGGGGGTCATTATATGGTGAAATAAAACATCCCACAGAGTCCTTAAGTCTAGCTTTTGGTAGCCTAAATTGTTCAAATATGCTCAAGAGTTGGTAAAGAGGTGTGATGCATGTCAAAGATTTAGTGGAAAATTGGAATTTTTTGAGAATCTACCATTGAGACTAGTGGAGGTGTAAGCACCTTTTCAATAGTGGGGTATTAATTTCACTAGTGAGATTTCAAATAAGTCCAGTGAAGGACATTCTTGGATATTGGTTTCCATTGACTACTTCACAAAATGGGTAGCAACAATTCCTACTAGGAATGCAACAAGTAAGGTGGTAATAAATTTCATATTGAATAATATCATTATCAGATTTGGATTCCCAAAAAAAATTATCACTGATAATGCAATGTGCTTTAGCTTAGATGAATATAAAGGTGTTTATAAGAAATATGACATCCTTGGATCTACATCATTAGCTTACCATCCCTAGGGAAATGATCAAGATGGATCTAGCAATAAATTTTTTCTCAAGATTATCAAGTGAATTTTAGGAGAGAATAAGAGAGCCTAGGATTGTAAGCTGCCTCTGAAACTATGGGTAGGCAAGGTTATAGTGAAAAAGGCTATTGGTTGTACCCCTTTTGATTTAGTGAATGGGATCTAGGAAAGGTTGCCTCACAAAAGCCTAAATTTGATGTATAAGTTCATCCAAGTTTATAATGAAGATATTGTTAATGATATGCAAGTAAGAATGGATGATATCTTACAGTTGGATGTAACAAGGAAGGATGATTCTACATAGAATGCAAGGTTACAAGCATAGATGAAGTATCTATATGACAAGAGAGCATCAGATAGGAAGTTTCAGCCTAAGGATTCAGTATTATGGAATGCTAGATTTGAAGACAAGTGCAAGCATGGTAAACTTGATCTCATCTAACTTGGACCTTATTTAATCCATGGAAATAAAGGTGAATACTCCTATTTCTTAAAAGAATTATTTGGTGATATTCTTGAGCTACCAATTCATGGACAGTTCTTGAAGAGGTATTTTTGGTTAAAATAATTGTTTTTGGTGGAAATATTCAAGACTATGGTAAGTTATTGAGAGAGGAGGGGCGAATCGGTAACTTCTAAAACTTTTACCAATTTCAATTCTTAATCCAATAAAAGAATTAGCATATAATTCATCACCTTTGATCTAATTGCATGCATGAGAAACTGAAAATATAAAAGCATCCACAACATGTGAACACACAAATTTGGCAACCCAAAGACCTTCCAAATAGAAAAAAAAACTAGGGTAGGGATGATACCCAGAAACTTTAGTATTGTAGTATAAAGTTGGCCAATTAAGGCATACATTGATCACTTTTAAGGATCTGCCCTGTTAGGAGCAAATACGACTACTAGGTCCACCTTGTGAGAGGATTTACAACATATAATGAAGTATTCACTCAGTAAAGAGATTTAGAGAATACTATTAGGTCTACCTTGTTAAAGGATGTTGAGTTGTTTACTTGTTAGGATGAAATAGTAGATCTCTAGTATGCAACTAAATTTTCTGATAGATCTTTAGTGTACTAATTACCTTTTTGTGATAGATTTGTCATTGCTACTCCTTATCCTGATATGGCCTTTACAATTCTTTATTTTCTACTTACATTTGCATTCTTGCACTTGCATTACACATTCATTACATTTCATACTACATTAGGTATGATACAATACAACACATATATAAACCAATCCAATTTACAAAATTACAAAGTTAGCCATGACACAAGTTATCACAAATATTACAAAGTCGGCCCACATGAAGATACTCAAGTTCTAAAGACTAACTTGGTGAGGTTCTAATACTCGACATCCACTATCACTACTTGAAATCATCATGCTCTTGGTGAACATAGAAGCTCAGTCCATACTATTCACATTCAAGTAGTCTTGAACTCAATCTACACTAGTGACTCAATAGATATTGTGTAACTCAGTAAACAATAAATTACTTGGCTTACATTAGAGTGGCTCGGTAAATACAACCTTCCCATCACATGAACTAAGTACTCAATAGATACTACAATGCTCGATAACCACTAGCTTTGCACCACATGAACTATGAACTCAGTAATCACTGATAAACTTGGCATATACTAAACTGCTTGATTTGAATTATTGATCTTCACACTAACTGAATTTAGTTGGTAACCATTGGGAATAGTCCAAAGGACTTAGTAGCAATTGTAGAAGCTTGGTGGCTACTAAATTACATGCAAACACTGTAAACTATTCAATGAGCTTGGTAGCTATATACATTCTAAATAAGTTTGTGTCACTAATAACAAACTTGACTGATATGTCAACAGTTTTTCTATGAACAATAGCCTACACTTTTCTATAAATTTTGTAAAACCTCTATAAGTTATTGTATGGTCTAGTTTTCCTTGTTGTTCTATTCTTTTCCCCTAGTTTTTTTTAGATTACAATAAAAATGGGTTTTGAAGGGAACCCAAAACCCTTTCACATCCTCAAAAAAGGAGAAAACAAGCCATCCATCAGGAAAGAGTCCTTAAACCTACTAGAAGTAGTACCAAAAATAAGATTTACAGGGACCTGAAACCACTAACAAAGTCCAAATAAAGTACCCAAGTTTTACAAGCACTTGGAACCATCAGTATAGTTTAAAAACAAAAGCTAGAAAATAGGACCAAACATAGGAACTAGAAGTAACAACCAGCAAACATGACCTAAACAAGAACCCAACTAGAAAAGAAGACCAAAGAAACTATTGTAGTTCTATAATCATCTTAACTGCCTCCTTACCAATATTAGTCGTGTCCTAGATGGAGTTAGCATTTGAAGAAGTAGCAACAACCAAGGCTTTCTTCCTTGAACTCTATATTGTCCTCTTGCTAGGGCCCTCCAAAGATATGGTTCCTTCATTTTCTCTTTTGCCCAATGTCACCATAGCAACACAGATGCTTGAAGTTACTTGCTCCATTTTTGTTCCACTTTCCTTGATAAGCATTCTAAGATTTTGGTCATAATCCTTAAGTTTTTTTGGGATATCTCCCATTTGCACCTCCATGTGTTGAATAATAGCTAGGTTAGCCTCCTGGTTATGTTGCAAGGTTTCCACTTTCTTCTTTAGCCCCATTATTTCAATATAAATCCAGGAGTCAACTTGAAGGAAAGAGTTAGCTTTTTGTTTGGTAGCATGTAGGAAGGAAAGTTTGGTTTCCCTCTCTAGGGAGTCACCTGCATCACCAGCAGTGGTGTGTGGCAAGGGGCCAACTTTGTCAATTTTTACCTCCCCATCCAACAACTCCTCCTCACCAGACTCCATAGGGACATGTTGACTCAAGACCTCCTTAGCTTTTCCCTCAATCTCCTTTATAGGAATGGAAGCTATCCCCATGTGTTCCTCCTCACTTAAAATGGCCAGATCATCGATTAAATTTTCTTTCTCTTTATCACCTCCCCTAGACTCAATAAGAGTACCCTTATTATCAGACTTGCTCTGTTCTAAGTTATCCTCAGTAGTATCTTCCTCTCTCCCTTCCTCATTTTTTTCTTTCGTATCCGGATAACCATCTAGGTTAGAGCTAAACTCCCCAACATTTGTCCCTTCCTCTTCCTCAAGGACATCCTTATCTGAGCCTTTAGTACTCTCCACCTTTGTATCCTCTTCCATAATAAGTCTTCAAGAGCTAGAGTGTTTCAGTTTAGCCTTAACTTTCTCTTTAACATTCTCATTAGTTTTACCTTTTAAGGGTTTAGGATTCTTATGCTTGCCAGTGGAAGGAGACGAAGCAATGGAATTTTTTTTTTAAAAACCCTCAATGAGAAAAATCAGAGCTTCATGTAGGATGGGTCAAGACTATTTCTTTCTATGGGAATTCAAACTTTGGAGCAAAGAAAACTACAAATAAAAAGGGATGGAAATTATGTCCTTGTACCTGAAATGGTTAAGAAAGACAAAGTGGAATTTGTGCACCCTTTTATTCCTTCCATCAAGGATAAAATACTCACCAATACAACCAAGCACATCATGCCAAATACCTTTAATCTATTACACATGAAAGAAGTCTCCATTTTTCTCCAATTGCATCTCCTCTTCATTTGTCTTTGAGAATTTTTTCTAGGCTGCATTGGAATTATTGGTCTGCTTCAAGAATTTGATACCTTTCATGGGGAGACCAATGACCTCAGCAATGAATTCCTTAGTAAGCTTTATAGAGACTCCATGTAAAGTAACTTTTTCGTCCACCCAGTTTTTGAAGAAGGCAGTGGTGACATGGGATTTGAATCCATACAACCACTCTAGGTAGCTGACCACCTTCCCTTTCTAGAGAATCTTCCAAATGTCCTACCTAGCCTTCCAATCATCACATTTTTTGGGCTCTTGCTTCCTCAGTTCACCCCCCATATTACAAAGCAAACAAAAAACCAAAGACACCCAGATACCAATAGCAGAGAGGTTGAAATGAGACCAATTTTTTTTTGACATGATGTCAAGGTTTCCTTTTTGATGATATGTGTAGAGAACACATAACCTTCACATGAATGTACCTCCTCGGGGATGGTAATTTGATAGTCATAAGGCCACTCCCACAAATCAATAAATTTCTAATCCAAGCAAATCTTTCCCACTTTGGAATGAATAACATCATACTTAATAATCACTTTAAGATCCACATGCTTGTTTAATTCACCAAGCCACCTCATCTTTTGCCCTGTTTGAACTACATGATTTTCTATCCAATCAACGAGCCCATTGGCTTGTCTATAAGTATAGGAAATGACCACTTTTTCAAAAAAAAATCATAAGGTTTTGATTTTTAAGCTGAAAACTTCTCTATAAGTATGAGAAATGACCACTTTTCCAAAATTTTGAAATTTTATCCTAATATGGAGTACTAGGCCAAATTAGATAAATGTGTTGAAAATTTTGACAAAATTTCATCCCAAGTACATAAGGAGATCAGAAGAAGAGTGGATCCTGAGTTTGTTGAATAGGATATTATTGTAGAGGTTATTGATGATGAAGACGATCAGCTAGAAAGTTTAGAGTGAGTAGAGCATAGAAATAAGAAGTAGAAAATGGTGGAGATTCCACCAAAGGCTACACAAATATCCTTAAAAGTCCTCCCAAGGGGCAATTAGTACTTTGATACTATGAGGAGAAATTTTTTGATAACCCAAGCCACTGAGGATGAGAAGAAGGCCAAGAAACTTGAACTCCAAGCTCAAATTCTTGATGATAGGATCATAGAGGCCAATAAATCCATGAGTGGTGATAACTTCATCAAATTAGAGGAGTTCAAGGGTTTTATCTTTAAATTAAATGAAAAGAAATTATTTATGCAAATGAAGCTAGGTGACTCTGATGAGGTGGTTGCTAAATTGGTTCAAAAACTAAATGAGTATGACCTTGCCAATGATACCATCTCTATAGAAGAAGTTAGAGAATTAGTATAGAGGAGTGGCATGATTGTCTTCCTAGGATGGGGAATTATCTCTTCTTTTCTATTGGATCATATTAGAAGATAAGAAAGAACCATATATTTTGAAGATGAGAAATGGATGGGAGAATTAAGAGGCTTAGGTTATAATATTGATGCCCATGTTATGGAAATATGGAGCTTAGCCCTAAAAAACCAAAAGCCTACTCTTATGGAAATTAAAGAGTCCCCTATGGGGAATGTTTCATTCTAGAATGTGCATTCTAGTTTCAGTAGCCATATATATGGACTAAAAAATTCAGTAGCAATGATAGGCAAGAACATGATAGATGTACTAGAAGAACAACTAAAAGGATCCTATGAGAGATATAATAAGACCAAGAGGCATTATGAAGAAGAAATGAAAAAGACTTATGTCTTAGATAGAAAAAACCTTCAGTTGGAAAATGAAATAATTGTTTGAAAGAACACTACTAGATCAACTAAAAAAGTTGAAGACAAAGGCATCTAGACAGAGGGCTAAGCATCGAAGATTGAAGATACTTCAGGTCAAGCTATGGAAATTGACGAGGAAGATTTGGAGTCCAGCAAGGAGATTGAAATTAGAACTATAAAGAACTTGTTGGATCACAAGGTAAATGCATTAAAACCGGTCTCCTAGAATGTACACAACAATTATCTTGTCTTACAAGCAGTTAAGTACAAGTGTTTAGAGGCAGTTGCTATGATATTTCCTCTTTTTACCACATTGGGTCCTTATACTCTATTTTTTAATAGACTTGTACCTCAGTTGACACAAAAAAAAAGATCTACCAAAGGTGGTGATTATAAATACTAGGAAAATGATAAATAAGGTAAAGGATTTGAATGGTTTCTTTGCTAGATAGTTGTAGCTAATTTAGAATAAAATGAAAGCAATTACCATAGGATCACCTAACCCTACAATTTTGGATAGTGATGGAGGAGTTAAGGATTGGATGGAGTGGTCATTCTCTTTTGATAGCATTTTATATCATCCCAGATTCCTAACTTATTGTAATGATGAAAAAAGTATAGTATTAGTGTATGATTTGATTGAAATGTTGTATAAGTTAGAATAAAAAATGTCATAGATAACTGTAGAGATTAAGGCAATAAAAAATGCCAAATGGAACAAATTCCTCAAGGAATTGAATTTAGTTAGAGATTTGCATGGCCTAATGTAGACATAGACAGTGCTATTTAGGAAGTGATAGAAAATGTAAAAGTCATACCATCTAGTGATAATGATTAGGAAGTTCATGGATGCAATTAGAGGTAGAATAGAATAAAAGGGTAAAGAAGAGGCAAGGAAAGTGACAAGAGCTAAAGATCAATAGAAATATGCTCAAGACTCCTGTAGAATGTGTCACCTACCAATTTTGCAATTGCATCCTAAATTTTGATCAAAGTACAAAGAAGTTTTGTAATGTAACTAAATATTAAATTTTGACATGTGTCCACCCATCTGAAGCTTGTTGCAATCTTTCCTTTAAAAGGATTTCCAAGATGTGGAGTAGGGTACAAAGTCTATATAATTTTATTGTTATGCTATTTTAGATTTGGTCCAATTAGTCTTTGTGTCAATGTCATTATGTATTCAAAAATTTTAATATAGGATTATAAATGAATCTTGAATGATAGTTTTGTCATGTCTTGAGTTATTCTTGAGTTATACCAGTAGTGTATTATTTCAAGGAAGATTAATACAAAGGAAGGTTCTATAATATATGTGTCTCTAAGATTTTTCTCCATTTTCATATATCTATAATTTTGGGATTGAATGAACAAGGTTCTTTCGCTTTAATTCAACTTGGATAGGTTGTATATTTTTTCATTATTTGATTTTATTTCAAGGAGTTAAGTAAATGTTTTCATGAATTGATAGGCTTTCTAGGTATATGGAAGAGATATCATAAGAATGAAACTCAGGGTTAACTGCCAAAAAATTTGATTGTAAGGCAATTATGTAGGTTAAGTTTTGCTATTTAGACTATGTATAGAAATGGATATGGAATTGATAATCGATTCAGATGCAAATTGATAAGTTCATGTGGTTGCACAAAGCACATTTAAAAATCAAGTTAATATTTACTTTTTTGTACTAAAGAATCAAACTATTGGTCATCACTTGTTTGTAATATTATTTATCTAGATTATAGTTATCTACTATAATCAAGGAGTCATTACAAATCCAAGAACAATTGTTGACAATTTTGTGCTATAAAAGATAGATCTGGAGAGAAGAGTGTGAGTGAAGTAGTTTTGAGAAGAATATCAAAATATCAAGTCATTTTCATCCCTAAGGTGCACTCGCTTTGGCCTTGCAAAGCCTAAAATGTAGAGTCTTCATACTCTATTAATGTTGTTCTAGATTTGAGATTAATTCTATTGAACATGGGATCTAGCTAGTCCTTATGTTTGTTTTTGGTCTTCTGCATCTTGGTATTGGGTTTCTGCAACCTGGTTGTTTTAAAACACTAACACAAGGTTTTATGAGAATCCAAAGCTAAATTACTTAATAATTATTAAAAGGATTATTAGATACTTGAAAGTTACATAAGACTATGGTCTACACTACAAGAAAAATGACAATTTGTAATTGAGAGCCTATACAAGTATTGATTTGGCTAGAAATATTGATGACATAAAAGTACAAGTGGAGGAGCATTTTTCTTAGGAAAAAGATCAATTCCTTGGACCAAAAAGGAAAAAATAAATTCAAAATCTACTACTAAAGTAGAATATGTGGTTTTTGTTCTAAACTACACAAATGTGGTGTGGATAAAATAGTAACTCAAAGAAATGAAGGAAGAAATTACTGAACCTTTGTTAATTTACTATGACAATGCAAGTTCTATAAACATATCTAAGAACCCTGCGATGCATACAAAGACAAAGAACATTGAAATCAAGTATCATTACTTGAGAGAGTTGATTCAAGACAAAGAAGTAAGATTGGATTATGTGAATACAAAGTAATAGATAGCAGATATATTCACAAAGGCTTTACCTAAGGATGCATATAAATATCTTAGAGGTAAATTAGGGGTGATACACCTATCCAAAGCTACTTAAGAAGTAAGAGTATTACCTTACATCAACTAGGTTGAATGGCATATTTTAAAACTTGATGTAGTGGATCTTACTTTAGGAACTGTCTAAATTAAGGAAGGAGTTGAAAGAAAAGATTCACAATCACATGCAAGGTGACAGGGGAGTACTTCAATTGTTGATATCTACATTAGAAGATGTCAAGTCTTTGGCATTATTGTCAAAGAGGGAGAGTTTACTACAAGTATGAGGGAGTTAGTACCAAAAAAGAGAGAAATCCTAAAGATGAAGAACGTGAAAGAGAAAGAGGAAGACTTATACTAAATATTTAAAGAAGGGAGAGATTGTAGCCTATACAAAAAAAGGTCAGATACTGATAAAGGAAGAGATTTCAATACAAGGTATTAAAATATTTTTGGCATATTTGCTGGTGTTGGTTTTCCATCAATGCCAAAGAGGGAGATTATTGAAGAAGATTTTTGAAGTATAGAAATGAGGAAGATTGATGAAACTTATCATGGAACAATCATTATTTTGTCATTGATGTCAAACTTCCTACTTGCTAGTGAGAGATTCTTAATTTGGTTTGAATGCTATCATTTGATTGATTGATGAAGATGATTTGAAAAGAAAGGATAACAAGAGTACCTAGAGAAAGGTTGAGTTATATTTTGTATAAAAGAAGCACTAAGAAAAATTAAGACTTTGATGATATAGTATATTTCTTATCTAATTAAGGCTATAATGAAAGGATACTTGAGTGAAGACTAGAAAGAGGCTAAGTAAAGGAATGTGTCTGCCAAGCCTAACTAAGCAAATAGTGGAAGTCGAGCAAGTTAGTGTAGTCTAAGTAGAAAGTTATTTGAAGCTGAGTGAGGTAAGTTCAGTATCCCAAGCAAAGAGCAATCTAGTAGGTGTCGAGTGAATAAATTTTTGTGTGTGCAAGGAACTAGTAAAGACTTAGTATATGCCAAACAACCTAGTGTTGATTGAGCATCAGAAGAGAGTGATTGGTGAGCAAACAACATGTTATTGCTGAGTGCTAGCAAAATGAGTTTGATCAAAGATTTGATGAATTTGAACCAATAAAGTTTATTATTTTGAATTATGCGAAGTGTGTGGAAGATAAGTGTGATGAGCTGGTGGTACATAGTTCAAGACAAACTATTTTGAGACAAATTTGAAGAGGATGGTAAGATAGATTTCTAGAAGGGAATAAAATGGAAAAGAGCGTAGATTCAATGAATCTGACCTAACCCTAAGATGGATGATTGTGGTTAAGGAGAAAAATATCTAAATACTCTATTTAAGGTTATAACAAGAAAGAAGCAAAATGTCATAGTTTGAACCAGAGATAGATAAGGAGTATGTGGTATTGCTTCATTTGGTGGCCGGATGGATGAACTTGCAACTTGAAGGGTGATAAAGCTATCAGAGAAAAAGGAGATTGAATGCCAAGAAGAATGGAGGATGGAATAAGTAATTTGTAATCTACAATTGAGCTATTTTTGTTATTAGATCTAGTCCTACTATTACTTTCTAACAACTATATCGGTTTGGATAAATTCTTTGGATTAAGGTTGACATAATAGTCATGAGTAAATCCTTTAATAGGGTGAAATTCTAATGAAATGTTCTAAAGTACTCTAACAAGGTTCACTCCTAACAAGGTGATTTAAATCCTTTAATCAAAGTCATCTTTAACAGTGTGCCTTGTAACCTTTAACAAGGTTGGCTCCTCATAGAGCTTACTTCAAAAGAGTAAACATTGGTAGCATGTTATTGGTGGTATTTACCAAATTGGATTTCCATGTAAAATCCTTGTGTCAAATTGTGTGAATGATTTTCTAGTATTTCATGTTTACATTTCTGTAAAGTTCATTTGACCTAGGACAATAATACACTATAGTTTGAGATATTGGATGATCAATGCATGCAAAAATATTTGTTGAGTACTAAATTTTTTTTATCTATATATTTGGACCTTGGATAATTGATTTACCTCATAGTTATTCTAAAGAATTCCAACAATTAAAAGGTCAACATCATTCCCCTATCATCCACAAGGGAATGGGTAGGTTGAATCTACCAATATGAGTCTCCTAAAGATTATCGGGAGTACATTGGATGATAATAAGAAGGCATGGAATTCTAAACTTTATCTAGTAGTTTGCACTGATAGAAGGATAATCAAGAAAGCAAAAGGTGTTTCACCTTTTGATTTAGTGTATGGAATCCAAGCTAGAATGCCTCTAAATAACCTAATAGGAATTTACAATTATATCTAGATGTATGATAATGATATAAAATATGACATGTAGGAAAGAATGGATGAATTTGTAAGATTGACTAAGCATAGGAAGGAAGCTCTTGTGAAGAATACAAAGTTGTAGTTGCAAGAAAAATATGTATATGACAAGAAGGTAGTGGCAAGAAAATTTGAACCTAAAGATCTCATCTTGATGTGGAATGCAAGGATTGGAAAAAAAGACAAGCCCGAAAAGTTTGATCCAATTTGTCTTAGCCCATACTTGATAGAATCCACATGGGGTGAAGATTCATATATCTTGAAGGAATTATCAGGAAACATTCTTGAATTGCTAGTTCATGGACAATTCTTGAATAAGTATTTCTATTGAAGGCACTTTGCTCTGTATATATGTGTTCTCTGTATATCTATTTTTTCATTTTTTCCTATTGTGTGTGTAGCTCTCTAAAAAAGTTATCATTTTTTGAGTATGTGGTTTGCTTCAAACAAAAATTTTGAATCCTTATACAGATACTAGTCATCCATTGTCCCTAGATAGAGCCATTGTTGGCCTATATTTTCACCTTCTTAGAATCCTAAAAATCTCGATATGAAAATCCAATTTATTTATTCTAAGAAATTAGGGTTTGAAATTTTCATATATAGTGTTACCCTATAAAAAAACCTAGTTCCATCATCTGTACCCTTGTTTCCATTAGAACCCCTCCTTATTTTAAAATTTGTTTTGTTTTTTCTAAAAAGACCTTTGAGATTTTAAAGGAGTGACCATGTGACCAAGGTGATTGCATGGTCATTATGTGGTTAATCTCTTAGCATTTTTATGGTGTGACTATACAAAATAGTTAAAAATCTCAATGTGCACTTGGTTGCAGTGGTTTTTTTCAAAAGGTCCTTTTAGATAGTGAATGATTGAAAGAGTTAAAAGAGAAGCTATTGCATCATTGCATAGTAAAAAATGAGGTTAGAATTTCAAGAAGAAACCATGTGAAAAAGGGATTATTGCTCAGTCATAACCCTCATTATAGTTCAAAGATCTAATATGTGGAGGCATATTGGAAGACTTGTAGATTATAACATCAAGATTATGATATGGTTGTGCAAACAAGGTTAAAGAAATGTCAATAGATGATTCTCTATCTAAAGTTCAAATGGTCAAAATGATGGAGTGACTTAGTGACTAGCTATGATCACATGGTTGGAGACCTAAAGATATAGTGTTCTAAGATAGTAGTGATTGTTTGAAGCTGTCAATACAAATAAAAAAAGTGCTTAATTGTGTAGTTGCAAGGATTAAAAGGTAACAAAAGGTATGAGTTGTGACTAGGTGACATAGTTAAGAGTTTGTGAAGTAGTTTCTTGATCATGCAGTCATGCATTTAGAGGACATGAAAAAAACTAAAGCTATGCCCTACCAAAGTTGTTAAGTAGGATAGAAGAAATGCTTAGTCATGAAGTCACATGGTTAAGTTGTAAAAGATAAAGTGAAATCATGACATGAGAAATTCTTTGGTCACACAGTCACATTTCTAAAAGGTGCAGTTAAATAAAAGACTGTGAACTAGTGAAAAGGTTTATAACCTTTTGAAGGATCCTTTGATCACATGATTACATTATTAAAAAGGGTAGTCAAAGTATGTAATTCCCCACCCAGAGATCCTTGGCACAAGGATTCCATACAAGCCAAAACAATTTTTTTTACAAGTATGAATGAACACGAAAACATCAAACAAGGATCACAAAGATCGCAACAAAAGACTTCACCAAAATCCTAGCAACCAACGAATCTCTGAACACCAGTACCAAATTAACACACACAAATAAAGCCAAAAACAACCATGCACATGATGAGGGCTCCAAGGAACAACCACTCATCAATAAAACACTAAGCTAGGGTAAAAAGTAGAATCCTTGAATCTAGCTAAGTCTAAAATCCTAAAGCCTTGAAAATTGGCTAAGTCTAGATTTCTGAAGCCTTGAAATTTCCTAGAATATTTATCTTATCTCAGAGAGGTCTAAAACCTATCTCAAAATATATGTCGCATATATTAAAATATATCTTAAGTACAAGTTCTTATACTTAAACGATATATTTCAAACCTCATAGAAAGACTATTTTAAACTAAAAAGGTGTCCAAAACCAACTTTCAAACCTTCCTTGGCGACCCTATTTCTCATGCAAGATATTGCATCACTTCACATGAGAAAGTGCATGGCTTCACCTGAAGATTTTCTGCACATCGCACGAGGACTTGCATCCCTACGTGAAGAAATACATTCTCGCACGAAGAAGTACATTCTCGCGTGTGGAACTGCCTTTTCGCATGAGAAAACACATCAGTGTGACAATAGAAGAAGACTAAAAAGCATAAAAACATTAAAACCTCCACACCGAGGAGTGTCAAATCCATGTAAATCAAGAAATGAACACTCGAGAGCATAAACCACAATAAAGAGGAACATCTAACCATCTAAACCAAGGTAGTAAAGAACATACTGAATGCAACATCATAGTGAACAAAAGTAACATCACAACAACTGAACAACCAAACTAAGTACATGGTTCCTCCCAACCATCAATAGCATCATAAGACCATCATGGACCCTAGCCATCCCCCGTGCATAACATCCCAAGCCATTGATCAGATCATAAGTACTATCATAATAGGGACATCAGTACTAAAACATGCTACAATATAAGCATAAGATACTCCTACAAGTAGATAACATCACCTATTACATGTTGAACATCATGATAAGGAAATCTAACATGCTAAACAGTTAAGCAATAGATAATCTAATACAACAATTCACATCATCTAGGCATATGCTAAACATCATAATATGGAAATCATTCAAAAAAAATAACATCATCTAAACATGATATCCAAGCATTCTAATGAAAACAAAAATCACAAGAAAGCATACTTTGGAACTCGAAGTACCAAGTGAAAACATCTAGCAATGGTCACACTAGGATAAAAGACCATCTCTATACACCAGTCCCTAGTAGTGGTGAAGGTAGCTACACCTCCCAACCATGTGGCACCCATAGGTCCACACCCACCATGCTGATGGAGATAAAGATCTAACCATAAACACACAAAAACAACATCCATGGCTAACACTCACACTGGACAGTATGATGGTTATAACCAAGAACCTAAGGCAATGCATGGAGTAAAGGTCTTGGTCAGACACAGAATAGGCTACTAAGTAGGGGCTGACATCATGAAGAGTCGCTTGGCATGAACAAGCCCAAGCTCAGATTGTGTGTCCTCAAACTTAAATGGGTGCTCACACATTTTAATTTAGTTATCACTTACTTAAAACTTCCTATCCTCTGTCAACCTCTAGTGCCATAAACACTGATCTGTGAGATAGAAGCCCCCTCTAGATGCTACCCTACCCTACCCATGCTCATCCTATGACAAGTGCCCATGGGCATGCATACCCCCAACCTAACCCCAATGATCATAACTTCCAAAAGTACCATGAAAGATCGAGCCTCGCAAGTCACCTAACAAATATACGCACATGTACTCGTGTGTGGTACACCACTATCATGAAGATCATAACACAAGGATAGGATGAGAACACAATGCAAAATATAACACCCAACTAAAAGCAACTCAAGATGATAGATTCTACACAAATCCCAAAACCAATAAAAAACATACATCATAAAATCACTCAATCGACCTCAATCTAATAGTATGGATTCTACACAAATCCCAATGATGCAACAAGACCAAACATCATTAACTCACTCAATCAGCCTCAATGTGGGAGCATGCATTCTACATGAATCCTAGTGTCCATGAAACAAAAGCAAAGATCCAAAAGAAGCCATAACAATAGGTATAAAATCACTCAACCGAACACAAAGTCGAGAGTACGAGTGCAACACACATCCCAATGCAACATACAAGTGCAATAGTGGGTTGACTGATATCCAAATGGATCATCCAAGTCCATAGCCCACCTTGTGCCAAGAAAACTCAAGAAAATAAGGTGGCATGCAAAACCCATTTGGCCTTTAGATACAAAAACCCCAAAAATAAAAAAATAAACAAGATCGAACATCGTGTTCAAAAACAACCAGCATAATGGTGTAAAACCCCAAACCCTTGTCTCAAAAAATAAGTAAATGTTTGTACCTACCCAACCGGGTAGAACTAGCCTACACAAATGAAGGGGAACACTAGTTCTTAGCCTCCAAAAAAATGGATACCAAAAACAAAAGTAGAAATGGAGCTGAACCAATAAAATGGGAGAGCCATACTTCATAGCCAAAAGGGAAAAATAGGAAACAAAACCATAAAATAAAAAGCCTACAAAAGTGGCTAGAAATCACAGTAACAAGGTCTCCCTGAGCTAGATCCAACGAGCTCAACATCGCGATGATCACACGCTTACAGCTCCCACAACAAACAAAACAATAAAGAGGATTTTTGGGTTTTACTCTCCAACTTTCTAATTTGAAAGTGAGAAGTGAGGAATTAAATTCCTTTTTGGATACTTATTCACATTTTGAGTGAATAATCGATTAGGGCATTTAACCAACCAACCTAGTTAAACTTTGAATTGACCCAAACGAAAATAGGCTATTCCTAGAAATAGGAATTCATCTATGGAAAAGCTGCCAGAAATTAAAATAAATCAAATAAAAAGCCCAAAAACCCATAAACACAAAAATCTCCTTAACAACTTTTGCGACAATGTGAAACTCTAAATGCACAGACACACTCACTAGTCTAATCACATAATGTAAATGAGTCTGGATTTAATAATCACTGAAAGGTTTAATTTAAGCAATTGAAAAAATAAGGATACGTTGACCATACAATGATGACATTGGTAAAATATGAATGGTTGAATCATTATCTTCGTGTGCCACTGCCAGGGATATAAATCATGCACGCTCAACAACGCAATCAAGTGCAATTGCATATAATAACATAGCTGAAGCAATAAATGCATTAAATCACCTAATTTAACCATTTATTTAATTATATTAAAATAATCTATTTACATCAGTCACATTTGCATAAAGCATAACAACACAGGAATGATGTAAATAACCATAGCATTAAATCCATCACATAAGATAATCAGAGATATGTCCAAATATTGAATAATCAAATATCATCATAAAATACACAGTCCTCTCAAGATGGCATCATAATGCAATATGGTCAACTAAATAGCATAGTGGTCTAACATCTATGATACTAAGATCAAAGTATAGCATCTGACCCTTAGGTCATCTCAAATGTAAAACATGACATAAGTAACAAATATCTCTCAGATCAAAATATAACTAGGTAAACATCCATAACACATAACCAAATAATCCAATATGGAAAATCCATTTCTAATTATTAAAGCATTTAATAATAGTTGTTAAAAAAACATAAAAGGGCACTTAAAACACATAAGAAACCACAATCATAAACATAACTAACCACTGCTACAGGAACCTAGTCCAATGTAGCATGGTAATAGTACATAGTGCAATCTTTGCACACATCTCAGAGTAATCACAAAACAACCTCATGATACCACATTGATCTTGGTAACCACTAGCACAAACCTCAGTGAACCATAAATCAAATCATAATCTCAAAAATCAGTCAAAACATAATCAAAGCAACTGATACAGAAACATACATCAAATCACCTCTACGGTGTAAGCCACTCAAGGTCACAATCATGATCCTACACAACAATAGATGAACAAGGTTGCATCCAACAAGATGACTTACATATGTCAAATGGGAGAGGCACTACAAAGTATATGTGTAAGATTGTTAATTGTCCAGTCACGTTGCTGAAGCTTTGAGTTGAATAAGAAGTGTGACTGGTCGAAACAACTAAGAGCTTGTTTAAACCTCAATGATCGCATGGTCATGCATCTAAAGAAATAATATTAAATGAAGGTGGCAACCAAGTGATCACTCAAAAATAAAAGGTTTCACATGGTTGCAAGCCTTAAGTGTTAGTCATATTTAAGATGCGATCATACGAAAAGGTCAAGAGTTATTAAGATTTTTGTGGTCACTCAATGGCACAGTTAAGAGTGTGAAGCATCTATAAGGCATTTTAAATAGTATTTTCTTGGCCATAATGCTAGGGTGTTTTACATAAATTTAAACAAAAAAGAAATGACAAAGAGATTTGTACAATCACAAGCAGAAACATAAAATAGTAAGTGAGCCTTGGAAAGCAACAAATAGCTAGTAGTATGTAGTGTTCACATGGTCACAACATAAGAGATTAATATGACTATTATCACCTCATGATTATAAAAAAGATATCAAATATTTGAAAAATGCAAAAAATATTTTGAAAGTTGGTAGCACAAGTGTCATAAAGCTAGATTTTGATGCTTTTGAGTTTTCAAAATTTCACATGCGTGCCAACTTAAAGACACCATTAATGTAATTCATTTTCTCAACTACTATTAAAAAGGTGATGAAATGGATTTCTAAATCCACATAATTTAGAGCAAAGAAGATTGAGTAAAAAATTGCTTTCAGAGTTTTTAGTTGTAAAGGAAATATTTTAAGAAGTTGAATAAAGATAAAATGGTTAAGGAAGAAGGAAAGATGATTACTCAAGTCAATGTGGAAGAAGTTCCTCAAGGTACAAAGAAACCAAAGACTAAGTTGGCCAGCTTGTATGCTGAGGAGTGGATGTATTTCTTACTAGGATCCTTAAATGCCCAGATAGTAAAGTCACATATTTTCAAAGATGTGTATAGTTTTTGTAGGGATGCCACCCTACTAGAAACCAATGGAAACAAGCCATTTTAGTATTTTTATAACAATAGGTTTCAAAAACCACCAATCTACAACCCATGGAATAGAAAACTAGGAAAGCTAATTATACCAGAGGTAATTATAGATGTAGACCTATTGAAAGCACTGATAAAGTCCTACAATCCTACCACTCATGGATTCCAAGGGAAGGCTATGAGTTTACTTTGCAAATTGGATAGAGAAACCTTCATTGAAGTTTTTAACCTAGGAGGATCCATGACAAAGCCCATTGAGCTAGAGAAAGTAAATGAGACATTCAAGAGTCACTAGAGGATTTTCTTCAACGGAAAGGTTATTTGAAGACATATCCCCAAGTCCATGAAAGAGAAGAATGAGCTACCAAAAAAGGTATGAGATTTCATGACACTGGAATTCTTCAACAAATACTTTCACTATACTATGTTTGGAGTGGATAAGTTAATTGGACTAGATGGCACAATGAATTCTCTATGGAATGCATACATCATATCCTAGACATAAAAGACCTATACCATAATGTAGGGTATGATTTTGTGACACACATAATCAATGTGATACACAATAAAATCATTGTTCCTCAGAGGTGTTGGGTAGTCATTATGCACAAGGTCAACGACATGAATCCATTGCACAATTCCTCTCTTGAAAAGCTAATCTTTTGGGATCAACACCAAGGTTCAGTATTTGTCTTGTGACATACCAAAATCCACTTAGTTGAAGATAAATTTTATTGTTCATTAGGAGGCCTTTGTTGTTCTATTATGATCTCAAAATGAAGAAAATTTGTTTGTTGTCTCAAAATAATACACAAATGAACAATGCTTTTATATTTTCTAGTTTTTCAATGAATGCAATTCTAACAGTGCAACTAAAATGAGTTCCTATTCTAACAAGGGGATAGCAAACCAAATAATGAAACTGAAAGAAAATAACATGAAATTGAAAACCTAAATGGACATAAGCTATAGAAAACAACACGTTGCAAGTTAAAATTTCAAAGAAATTGATAAGAAACTAATGAAAATAGGAGCAACACTTCCTAGAATCTACTAATGCAATCATCAGTGGGAAACTTTAAAAATTGTATGATATTTCACCTTTCATCAAATCAAAAAGCCATGGAAAGTGCACTCATGTGAGACAAAAAGTTATGTTGGCAAAATTTGATGATCTCTTCTCAAGTTTGTTACATCAGTGAAATTCATAAATCTGTAGCAAACACAAGAACTAAAAGATTGCACAACTAGAAACAATGCAATAAAACTTTGGCTCAATCACAATTCCATCAAAAAAATTCAAAAAATAATGACACATTTAGGCAAGAATCACTACACTCCAAATGTGAGCACCAAAAGCATAATTTTAATAGATAATAATGATAGCCCTTGTTAAATATTACAATGGGGTATTTAAAAGAAATTTTCTCCTCAATTTGTTCTAAGAGTGAGAGATATCTTCATGCAAAAAATGCTTTTAAAAAATTAAAACAAACTAAACATATACAGACTAACAATTAATCTAGTGCTTAGAGGGATTCCATCCATTTTATATTCATTAATTGGATGCATGAGCCTTTACATGTCAAAAAATAGAGAAAGCATGAGAGAGAAACTAGGAGGAAGACTTTAGTCAAAGTAGGAGCATCCAAAGGTGACAAAAATAGAAGCTGGTCCTTTACTAGGTGTGTGTCGAAGTTAAATTGTCATCAAAATGCATTCCCATTGCATGGAAAGCTCTTATTTTGGAACAAACAGTTAACTATTGGTGCACCTCTAAATTGTGGAGCTATGGACCTATGTACCTATACACCTACAAAGCTATGGACCTTAACAAGGTCAAAAATCTCAAATTTTCACTTAGTGTCAAAATTGAAATTCTGGCATCTAGGTTTTGTTCTTCTTCATCCCAAAGCTATGTTTGGATGTTTGCCCCTAAATTTATCTATCACCTCAGCAATCTTGGCCGCATATGGAAGATCTAAACCCTCATACTTGTCTTTTAACTTATGTATGTAATTGTCTACCTCAATTAAGGTATCTGCAAAATCCCTAAGTTTGGTATCCAATTCTAACAAGGCTTCTTCTGTCCTAAAGGCTTGTCAGATGTCCTCATCATTAGTAACCTCCACAAAATTCTTCCTAAAATTGTCAACCATTTTCTCTATAAGTAAAAAATTTTCACATTCCTCATCTTAAAAAATATCCAAGCATGCATCACTGTATTGTCTCTCTACTTCCAAAATCTTCTCTCGAGCTTGGTTCTTGAGCCGATGGATCTCCTCGTGTAATGTCTCCATTACTTTATTGATATCTGCTATTTTCTCTATCTGATCATTAATCATGTCTAATTCTTCCCCATATATACATCAATCAAAACTCAATATCATTGGTCCTTTATGGCTTGTAGAGTCTACAAATCCTTACTCCAAGCACATACCTCATCCATGATACTGAAGTCCTACTTCAAAATTGCTAAGATCTTATTCATGTTCTCCTGCATAGCATGCAGCTACTTCAAATTCCCTATGATAATTATAACACCTTTCTCCTCAAAAATTTCTTTCCATTCCTGACAAGCCTTCAAAAATAGGTCAAGTTGCACACCTCCCCCTTCTCTAAGTACAGTGTTCAAAGTCTGTTTAGGGTGTTCAAGATCAAGAGGACCAGAAACTTCGGCTAGATATCCCTTTAGGATCTCAACTTTCCTTTGAAGTGCTTGGAGTTCAATCTCCTCTTGTTCCATGTACTTGAGGACCCCTTTGACTTCCATAGTCATCATTTGTTAGGCAGAATCCTATGTAGGTCTTCCCAACATAACATCCTTCAATTCATAATCTTTGAGACTAAGGCCTTTTGCATCTATACCTTCAAGAGGGAGAGCCACTTGTGCAAATAAATCCTAGTTTTGTATGGTGGTGACAAACACTAATGGCACTGACTCATGTGTTGGAGACTCAGGTTTGTTCGAGATCACTATAATATCACAAATGTCTTCCTCTGAATAATGAAATTGAGGCTTAGTACTCCTCACTATCTCCTTTCATATCCATCTAGGGATGCGTCTTGTTGAGGACCTAGCTCTTAATGATGAAGGGGTGTGTTCTACTACTTCCTTCCCTTTGTCACTCCTACTAGGAGTTGTATCCTATTGGGAGGGCTCTCCTTCTATAGCCTTAGTCTTAGTAAACCCTGTAGCCTAAACCTTAGTGTCTTGGGAAAGTAGTTAAAAGTATTCCACCATTTGTCCTTCTGACACTTCACCAATCGCCATTCTCTAGTCTCTCCTCTCATAATGGTTCCTTTTGAACATGCTCTTCCTCTAAACTATAAGGTGGAGGAGTCATCAAGCCCTATTCTACCATTGAAACTTGTGGCGTAGATAGAGGAGTAAGATCAGGACCCTATGTATTTGGCAGTATTTGCATCCAATCTTCTTATTGAGGTTCACCTATAGGGGTGTCCTTGATATTATCCCTGATCAACTCTATACCTATGGGCATGAAATCAAAATCTAACATTGAGAAAACATCATCGCTATCTTCACTTTGCTGATCCACCTACTACTGTACTTCATCTTCCTAAGAAGAGAGCCCTAAAGGTTCTACTTGAGTGGATGGCAGGGTACCCATGGCACTCTTTCTCCTTTGCAACTCTATGGCTCTAGCAAGCTGAGATCTTCCTTGTAGGGACACTTTGTTACCCTTCCTCTTTTGATTCCTCTTCTTCTTCATCTTCATCTCCATTTGGAATACTTTTAGGAATAGATGGATTAGGCACTAATCTTCTACTGATCCTTTGCCTTTTCTTCATCTAAATCTTAATCCTCATATTTTGTTTCTTGGAGGTAGAAGGAGAAGTTGTTCATCTTGCACAGGAGGAATGGAGACTTGAAAAATCTCTCCCTCTTCTAGTTGAGTAGACACAACTGGAGGCAACTACGATTCATCCTGGAATTGGGTAGCTCTAGTATCTTGGGACCCTTGTGGACTCTATTCATGCTACTAGGGAGGCACCTGTTTTGTCTAAATACTCTAAGGAGAGGTCATCTTTCTTTTATTCTTTACTTTCCTTTTAGGAGGGTGATAATATCCAACAAGGAAATTGAGCTGGTATACTATTCTTGGCCTAATAGGAGATGAGCTGTGAAGGTAGAAATTTTTATTTCCTTTCCTCCACCTCTTTTTGGGTGAGCATGCACATGGAAGATCACTGTGTCGAGAATTGGATCAAGTGGAAAAGGTTTCTTGATCCAATTCTTTCTCATTCTAATGACATGCCTTGCTTGATGATTAATATCATCATCCTCCTCCCTATCAACCTTAGCATTCATAATGGGTCATTCACCAATTTTTCTTGTGTTAAATAGGGGTTCCAGTAACTCCTTAGAATCTTATTGCTTTATCTCCTTTGGGATATTCAACTAGAGAGTCTTTTCTGCTAGATACAAAGTCATCCTACAATAGTCCCTAATGTGGACATCATAGTCATTTGTGGCATTCATCCAATGATCTTCAACAACATCCTCATGATGGAAGTCTCTTCCTATCGGACTCTCCACTTTTCCAACATTGTCAAATTATGGTTGAGGAGAGTTGTATTCTTCAAGAGGATAGTTCTCCCACTCCCACTCAAAGGACAAAATATCCTACTTCATCTTCACTTGATATGGTCCAATGACCAACGACCATGCCTAGCATGGTCTCTATTGTCTCTTTATTTTCTCATAGGCTAACTCAATTTGTCAAGAAATCTGCAACAACACCAACTTGTCACTTGGGTATCTCAGGAGGTTCTTAAGACTGATGGATGCACCAATTACTCATAGATAGGTGAACATTTTCAATTGAATGAAGTAGGCTCTGAGAGCTATGACTTGTGCTTTGGATTCATCGAGTAAACTCTTCCCATAGTCTCCCTCAATGAATCAAATGATCACAAACATGAATGCATCGTTCATGATTCTGTATTCTTTGCTCTACCTTGAGAGCTTCTTCTTCACTAGTTAGGGATAGACTATGTATGGCTAGGCATTGGGGTGCTACATGCTACCTCTCATGTACAAACTAGGATAGTTTGTTGCCCTTGTTGCAAATAGGTATACCATGTAAGAAGTCATGTAAAACCTATTCTTGTCCTTTACTATCCTCAACTACTCACACAAGTTTTCACTTAGTGTGGTGGCCCAATCTAGTGGTATCTTTGTCTATTTGATGGTCTTAATGAAGTTGACCATGAAAGTACTAAGGTGGCCTATTGCAGGTAAACCCAAACTCTACTCAAAAGAATGATGGAGTATCCAATGTCCTCCTTCATATATCCCTGAGTCATGTCTATCTTTCCTGTTATCTTTCCCTAAGGAGGCTTCTCAATGAGGTATGAAGAATTTATGTTGTCAATTGCCTCTTGCTGATGCCCCCTATACCATCTCTTAGCTACTTCATATGAGAGCCTAATGAATTGGTCTACTCTTAGAAGATCGAAGACCCTTTCAATGTTGTCAAGTCATAGGTCCAAAACCACCTCTCCAGTGACACTCTTGACTTCTCTTTCATTGGAAATGAAATGTTGTCACAAGGCCATGATTAGTTTAGCCAGTTGTACTGACAAAGGGTGTGACGCTGCATTCACCAGTCTAGAATGAATTAATGCAAATACCAAGGCTGACCTCTCTGTTGGTTTCTTGTAAATACTTAGAAATTCTCCTAGATCCATGTGTCTAAGCTCGGTATCTCTAATTTCTAAGTAATCATTGTGGAATCTTGACTTCGAAGGTAGACCTTGGACTTTGAAGACTATAGGTTTGGGTGCTACTCTGACTATGGATGCCATTTAATCACTTGCACATTGTGATAAAAATGTTTATTAGTCAAAGATAAAACATAAAAACTATGAATTGAAATAAGCATAAAAAAAGCCCTTTATGGGCATTTTATTTTTTTTCATTTTTTTACTTAATCCCCTTATTTTTAATTTTATTTTCAAATATTTATATTTTTTATATTTTTTAACAGTTTTTATTTTTTATTTTTTCAAATTTACATTTTTAATAATTTTTAAAATTTATTATTATTATTAAATTAAATTAAATTAAATGTTTGGGTGTACGCTAGTGGAGGGTGCATAGTGCCAAAGGGCACGCGTGGAAGCAGTACCAGTGGTGGATGTGAAGGTAGAAGTGGGGCATAGGGTTTGTGAGTGGTGAAAGTAGTGTGCAGTGCCGAAAATGGTGCACAATGCCAAGGCTAGTGCGTGGTAGATTATGAGTGGCACTGAAGGGTTTGGGCACGATTGGTGCCACGATCAACATGCAGTGCCAAGGCTAGCACGCAGTAGATTTATGAGTGTCACTAAGGTAACAAGGCACTATGGTGCTTTAAAAAAGAAAAGTGGCACCAAAATTTTGGGCACCCGTGCGGCATTGTAGGGCACGGTGCATGTTGCCAAGGGAAAATGGTGCACTGACATTACCTTGGGTTCTCGATAGTGTGTTGAATGTGAAATGAAAAATAAAGGATGTGCTTGGGCATTTTATAACCCTACGCTGGGCCGAGTGTGCGGCGTGCGTCGGCAAATTTTTTTAAAATTTTTTTAATATTTTAATTTTGCCAATTTTAAATTTTTTTTCTAATGTTCTATTTTTTTGTGTTCTTTAATTTTCAATGACTCTAACACTTTTAACTCTAACAATGCTCCTGACTCTTGAACTATGAGCCTGGGACTCAAAAAAATTAGGGGGTCTCCATTCCTAGTGAGGAATGGGGTGTGTGGTGTGGACACCACAATAGATAGCCCAAAAAATAGAAAGAAATGACCAAGGCATTTCTTCATTAGGAAACATTCTTCCAACATGTGTCAAACACCAACCAAACTTTGAAAACCTTGAGCATCTTTCAAGTGACTTAGCAATCAAAATCTTAGAATTTGAAACCTTCAAACTTAGTGTGTGCATTGTGTATTCATTCCCTTTGACACCTTAGGATACTATATATTGGAGTTTTCTGACAGTTCGACACAATCTTTCACCCCTCCTGGCTCATTCATTTAGAATCTCCATGAAGGCTTTTCATTAATCAATTGGTTGACCAGATGAGAGAATTAGCTTGAGGGTTCCTTGCAGGATGCCACATTCTTTTAATTTTCTAGCCATTTGAATAATTGCTCCATGTCATTCATAATGTTACTTTTGATGAAGAAATATTTTGAATACAAGATACTTTGTTTTGAGAATGTATCTTTTGCCATTTTAGATCTTCAGAATCCTTCAGTCTTAACACCATATTTTTCTCTCTTTTTTAATAAAAAATTTTTGTAGCTTGACGATGCTTAGACTATGTAGTCAGGACATCGGTGTCATTTCTTAGATTCCATCTCTTGTGAACATCCCTTGCATTCCTCTTTTAGAACTTTGAAGAAACTCTCACGCCACTCAATGATCTTAGCAACCTTTCGAGGAGACCCCTCCTATTTGAACTAGTTGAAGTTTGGATCATCTCTCATCATCTTTGACTTCAATTCAACAACACATAGAACAACCAAAATTTTAAATTTGCAAAGTGTTGAGAACTTGTTGGTTTAGGCTTCTTATTTCCAGACTAAAAATCCCCTATTTTCACAAGAAATGTTAGTTGGTCAGTTGGTATAAGACACACAATCATCCAAATGTCTTGACAAAGAAATACCTTTTCCTGAAATCAGAACCAGGACTAACACAACTTTGAAAGGGAACACACGACTGAAAGAAAACACACAACATGAAAGCATACACACTTGCAAAAATAAACACGCTTTTAGGAATGAAAATCTAATCTAAATGCAAAAATAAAATCTAACTAATTTTTTTTTTGTCTTTTAGGCTTCAAAATAATGCTTCAAAAATTATCCTTTTATGGGCAAGGGTATAAATTTCCCCCAGAAGGAATTGAGCCTAAAATTGTTTTCTCTAAGAATTTTTGCAATTTGATAAGGGCCCATCCATAAGCTTTGAAACTTGGTATGGCTGCCTAGCTTTTCTTTCACCTTGTCCTAGAGTAGAACAAGGTTGGAAATCTTGAATGATTTGATCTTGGCTCTCTTGTCGAACCATCTTTTCACAACTACCTAATGTTTAGCCATGTGCTCCATTTTAGTTATTTATTTTTCATCCATCTCTAAAAGATTCATCAATCTAATTTGTAGTTTTTCAACATCTTCAACATACCCACTCATGAATTTTCGAACAGGAATTCCAAGGTTGATTGGAAATACTAGCTCTTGTCCATAGACAAGCAAATATGGAGAAGTACGTAGAAATTTTTTGACACTCACTCAATCTATCCATAAGGAATATTTTAGTTATGTATGCCAATCCCTAGGATTCTCCTTCAACAATCATCTTATCACTGTGATCAAGTTCTTATTTGTAGACTCTACTAACCCATTTCCTTCCAGGTAGTAATTTGAAGAGAACTTGATAATAACTTTATTTTCAAATGCCCATTGGGTCAAGAATGCAAATGCAAAAGCAAAACCATTATCAAACACAAGGGTGAAAAGCATTCCAAACCTAGTAATAATGTGTTCTTCCAAAACATCTGTCACCACCTTAGCCGTGCAATTTTTGAATGTTTTTGCCTCCATCCATTATGTGCAGTAATATGTATTTGTGAGAATAAATGCATGTCTAGTTGGTGATGGTGGGTTGACTGGACCAATGAAATCCAACCCCCATTTTGCAAAGGGGTGTATCTCCTACATAGGCTATAAGGGCATTGCTGAATTCCTTTCTCTATTGGCATTGGTTTGACAGATATGACAAAAACACACATGTTTGAAAGTATCATTGATATTGAGGGCCAAAAATAACCCAATCTTAAAATCATGTGATTTGTTGCTTCCACTGAACCATGTCTTGTACCATACTTATCATGATAGTGTTCCAAGATTTCCTTTGCTTCCTCTCAGCCTAAACACTTCAGATATATCCCTTCATAGTTTCTGTTGTGCAACTTGTTGTCATGTAGCATATAAGATTCACACTTTAGTTTAAGTCCCCTATGTTGTGAACTATTCATCCACTTCGAACACTGGTCCTATAGAAGATAACAAACAATGTCTTGATACCAAAAATCTATCACCACACCCTGATTAATGTCAACTTGTGACACAATCATCTTCTTCTGATCATCCTTATCCATTTCATCATCAAACTTGAATTTTTTTTTCATTTCCATTATGGTTCTCAGCTATCATCTTTGACAACCCTTGACCTCTAACTAATCTCATAGATTGAATTTTGAGATCAAATTCTTGAAGTATGGCCATCCACTTTCCTCTCCTTTCATTGAGTTCATTCTACATTAAAAACATCTTTACTGTTAGATCAGGTACAATTACATACACCTTACTTCTTAGTATGTAATGATGGAATTTCTTTATTGCCTTGATTAATGCAAAAGATTGTTTATCAAGGTTTGAATAATTCAACTTTGCATTCTTCAAAGGACAACTCATAAAAGAAATTGGTCTTTCATCTTCCTTTTCCCTTTTCTGTGTCAGGATCCCTATACAAGAATGTTTGGAAGCAAAGGAATAGATGTTAAAAGGAAACTTGTAATTGGGATTCACCAAAATTAGGGTCGTAGAAATGACCAACTTGATATCTCCTAATGACTTCTTTATCTTTGGAACCCATTTTGTCTTAGCCCACTTTTTGATTAAATCATTAAGGGGATGAACTATCCCTACAAACCCACTTATGAATTTTAGGACAATTTTTATCTTTTTGAAGAAAGACTTCAATTCCTTTCATCTTTGTGGAGATGCTAATTTTAGAATAGATTTGACTCAGTCAAGATCAATGAAGATTTTGGCTTCAAAAATAACATGTCCAAGGAGCTTTCCCTTAGTAACACCGAATGAACATTTCTTGGGATTGAGAGATATGCCATATTTACAAAATTTATTGAATACCTATCTTAGATCAGCAATGTCGATATTTTGATCTTTTGAAAAGACACTCAAGTCATCCATGTAGATAACTATAAATTTAATCAATCCTTTGAAAGCCTCATCCATGATTCATTGAAATGTAACTCCCACATTAATTAGTCCAAAGGGAATTCTTCTATAGGAAATAGTTCCCCACTTTGTTGTGAAGGCCATTTTTAGCCTATCTTCTTCATCAACCATCACCTGATTATATCTTGAATATCCATCTAGGAAAGACATCATTTTTGAACTATTTACAATTTGCAGGACCTCATCTAGTGAGGGTAGAGGATAGTTATCTTTTTGACATGCTAGATTCAAGTTATGAAAGTCAACACAAAGATGAATCTCTCTAGTCTTCTTCGGCACAAGAACCAAATTTTCTACCCATGTGGAATGGCAGATAGGAAATAAGATCTTAGCATCTAGTAGCTTCTTTACTTATTTCATGATCAATGGTTCAATGATAGGATTTACCATTCTCTATCTTTGTCGAAATGGTTTGGCATCTGGTTTCAGTAGGATGTCATGTGTGATAATCTTAGGATCATAAGTCTTTAACTCTTCATAGCTCCAAGCAATAACATCCTTATACTCAATGAGCAACTTGAGCATGTCTTCTCTTTCTTGTTGATTGCATGCTTCTCCTATTTGTACCATTTTTTATTCTTCATTAGTACCCAAATTGTACGAGTCACATTGTTCAATTCCATTTTCTTGGGTTACCCTTCTATTGAGTGTTGATTCATCATGATCAAAGATGCATTCTAGTTCAACCATTCCTCTTGGAATAATGTAAGTTTTTAAATTTATAATCCCATCCTCATCCTCAAGCTCATATCTCCAAGTTTTTCATCTGGTCTATCATCAATCTCTTGTCTCGCAAAATGGAAAATACACATGATAAATTCAAGTATATGTTGATCATCCTAAAAGACCTAAAAATTTGTGATATTATTAGGAATGGATGGAACAACAACCAATTCTACTAAAAATATTTTCAACTTGGTTCTTTCAACTAGCTATAAAGAACTTGCTGAAATGGCAAGAGCATTCACTACCATGTTCTTCCTTCTTGGAATGGATTTGATGTTTAAAGCTTCAAAGTAATCCAATATATCCCATACCCTTTTTTTGTAAGCGAGTAATCTTTTATCATTGCAAGAGTATATGGATTTTACTTGTGATATAACCAATTGAGAGTTTTGATCGATTATGAGAGCTATAACTCCTTTCTCCAGTGCAAAGAGAAGTCCTTGAATTAACGCTTTGTATTCTGCAGCATTGTTAGTACATCTAAACTGTAATTGATATGCAACATAGGAAGACCTGCCTTATGGGTTGACTAATTCAATACCTACACCAGCCCCCATCTTGCACCTAGAACCATCAAAGTGGAGTGTGAAAATTGCATTTTCCTTGGGTTTTTTGACTTTATTCTTATTTGTCCTTAATTTCTCTTTAACTTGAGCCTTGAATGACTATTTCTTAGGAATCTAGTGCAACTTTCCTTCTGTTGGACTTGATTATTCCCCTTCATAATTTGTAGATAGAGGAAGTGTGTGTTTTTCTTGTTTATCCTGAATTTACCCTATCAACTCTTTTATTTCCTCAACTTTAGGTTCAAGATGAATGACTACTGAAGTCCACCCTTTACCTTTTACATATTGTCTTCTTCTTTGAGCTTTAATAATCCTAGGAGGTGGAGAAGACAAACCTCCACCATCTGAAGAGGTATCACTATATGACACATTTAGATCTTCACTTTCCTCTTCAATTTTTTCAACAAGGTTGGATGAGTTCACCAAATTTTGGCTTTTTATGAATTCAACTATTGAGGTCCTTTTATCCTTGTTTTCCATTATGTGCATTAGTACCTTTGCAACTACTTCATGGCATGATGAACATTCAAACTCAGAGTGACTAAATTTGTGTAACCAAAAAAATCCTAGAAGGAGGAGGATGCTAGGATTAGCTTCATCTCATAAACATTGTAAGTTAGTCATGATGTTGTCTATGAACTATGTCATGGTTTCACTTTTGGGTACTAGCAGCTTAGGTTCTTTATTCTGATCATGAGGTGAATTGGTTGGAACCATATCCAATACCATCACTTTGTATGAACCCAAATCCAATTGTAACAATGCTATCTCATTCGAGGCATTGTAATCTATAATCATCATTTTCAATTTGGGCTTAGCATCTATCTTGATTTGATTGTTTAATCCTTTCCATGGCAACCACAATTGAGTGAAGTCTGTAGAAAACCATCCTCTTAAACATTTCGTCCATTCTCTACTTAGAAGTAACTCATATGTTTCTGGGATATCAACCACATGTATGTCAATAACATCCTAAATCCGAGGGTCAATTTTTAATTGTATCCACACATCTTTCAATACACCAATAGCTTTTACGTCTATTTTATCCAACTATATCACCACTCGATTAGAGGGTTGAGGAATAACTCCTACCCTTTGAGCTATTGATAATGGCATTATGTTACATGAAGCTCTTGAATCAATGAGACAATTATGAATATTCTTCCCATATATCATGATGCTAAGAAAAAATGGGGGTACCTCAACTTTGTCTTTGAATATAGTGGGCATCGCTTCTATAGTATTCACTTGTTGAGATACTGTCTTTTGAGGAACAATATTTGTATTGTGGCAAACATTTGAATGATCCAATGTCCTCATAAGAGCTTCTCATTGTTGTGGAAAATTTTGTAACATGTCAAACATGGACATATTGGCTTTAGTCCTTTTCAAATCCTCTACCGCATTGTATTTTTCAGTGCACCAAGCAAGATTCTTCAATATTGTTGGTACATTCACTTGATTATGATTTTGTTGTCCTTCATGCACTGGTCTTACCGGTGGCAGATTTTTACTTGCTCTTGGATTAATGGGAGTTGGTTGCAAACTAGGAGGAATACCACCTATCAAGGGATCCTTTCTATTTCTGAGATTGTATGTATTATGATTATCATTGTGAAAGGCAAGCATCTCATCATGTTGAACATCAAGTTCCTGACTAAATGGGAATGAGAATTCCTCACTTGTTGGTTGTTCAACTTGTGCATTCTGTGTAGAATCATAGGATTCCAATAACATAGCATTGAATTGTATAGTAGAAGGATTTTCATTTACCTATGAATTTTGATTAATCTCCTGATTACCATTATAGTAAGAACCACCATTGTTAAGTGCATTTTGACTATCATTATACTAATTGAGATCAAGATACTAAATGTTGTTGTTGTTGTTATCAACATGATAGTTTTCATTATTTGGATGGGTGTTCCATTGTTAGTTCTACCTTTGGAAGCCATTGTTACAATTAGGAGGATTGAAGTTGTTTCCTCTGTTGTTGTTGTTGTTGTTCCCATTGAAGTTCCTATTGTAATTTTGACCAAAATTGCTATTGTAGGGGCCAACATTATTTCTTTGGAAGTTGTTATTCTATCCTTGTGACAACCTAAGATGTGTCAATTCATTGTTCATTTCTAACATAGTATTATTCATTTGACCAACTTCTAAAATAAGGCTATTGTCTATTTCCATAGGAACTATGGCCTTCTGTTCAAAGAAAGTTGTTTTTGGAGGCTCATACCCTGGATATGTTATTGCATGATTTTGTGGAGTGGGTGCCTACTATAATGGAACTAGATTCATAGGTATGAACTGGCTAGACACCATGGGTGCTCCCACAGGGTATGTTGGTATTGCAGTGACTACTTGTGTTGGAAGCATCATTCCTCCCCCATTAGGATTGGCATGCTTCATAAATGTGATTTCCATTGAGAAGAATTTATCCAATGTGTCAATACTTTGTTGTAGGAAGTCTTCTTAGAAAAATCGCAGTAAGATGATCCATAGTATTCAGATAAATCTAAATAGCGGCTTCAACTTGTATAGTGTATGGCATTTCCAACTTGTGATAGGCCATATGAAAGTGATGGTTGAAGCAAGAAACTATCTCAATTGGGTCCCTTTTGATTGATATGAATTGTTGATGTATCATAGCTAGGTTGATGAATGATTTGAATTGTTCCAAGAATAATTTTTTGAATGTGTCCCAATATCCAATGCATATGGGTGGCAAATTAACATACCAATTGAAGGAAATTTCCCCTAAAGAGTAGGGAAATAAATGAAGAACCACATCCTCATTAGCAGCAAATTTTCTTGAATACCTTGACATGATCTTCAGTAGTTTGTGTCTCAGCATAGATGAATCTAGGGAAAAACTTCTTGGGATTCTTAGGGAGATCATAGAGTCCATCTCTCAAGTTTATTGTTAAGTCTATAAAATTTGAGAAAAAGGCCATTGGAGGGCTTGGCAGACCTAACGATGGTTTTTGAGGAGTAGCTATTGGAATATGTGGTGGTCCACTAGGTGGTTGGATAGAGGAGGAGATGAAGAAGATGATGAAAGTTTGAATTGAAGGGGTTGAATTTGGGATGTTACCTTGTCACTAAGTGGTTTGCAGAAGTCGGTGAGCTTGAGAAACTTGTGTGCACTTGGCATAGACCTTAATACCTACTAAAATGGGGATTTTGGATCAATGTCATCCAACTTGCATCAATTGTAGAAAAAGTGCACCTCTACAGAAGTACACTTTCTCACCTCTCTTAATTTTGCACACCACAAAGTTTTGTGCACCTCTACACCTATGAAGTTATAGATCTGTAGACCTATGTAGCTATGGACCTATGGACCTATGTGCTTGCGAAGCTACAGCCCTAAATTTATCAAAAGCTTAGGAAATTTTTTGAGCTTTTGTGAAGTGCAAATTATTGTAGAAGTGAAAAAATTCTAAAACCTGGACAAATTTTCTTCCTTTCCAAGAGTCTAAAGGGACCCTCCTTCTAGTGCCATTTTTGTTGGGTAGTCATTATGCATGAGGTCAATGGATGGAATCCATTATGCAATTCATCTCTTGAAAAACTAATCTTTTTGGGATCAACTCCAAGGCTCAGTATTTATCTTGTGACGTACCAAAATCCGCTCAGTTGAAGATAAATGTGATTGTTCACAAGGAGGCCTTTGTTGGTTTTATTATGATCTCAGAATGAAGTAAATCTATTCACTATCTCAAAATAATATACAAAAGACCAATTTTTTTGTATTTTCTAGTTTTTTAATGAATGCAATTCTAATAGTGCAACTAAAATGAGTTCATATTCTAATAAGGGGTTAGCAAAGCAAATAACAAAACTGAAAGCAAATAGCTTGAAATTGAAAAACTAAATGGACATAAGCTACATTAAATGACACATTGTGAGTTAAAATTTTGAAGAAATCAGTAGGAAACCAATGAAACTAGGAGTAGCGCTTCCTACAATCCACTAATGCAATTTTTGGTGAGAAACTTTAACAATTGTATGATATTTCACCTTTCATAAAATCCCAAGGCCATGGAAATTGTGCTCATGTGAGACAAAAAATTATGCAAGCACAATTTGATGATCTCTTCTCAAGCTAGTTATATCAGTGGAATTCATAAATCTATAGAAAACAACAAAACTAAAAGATCGCACAACTAGAAACAATGCAATAAACCTTTTGCTCACTCACAATTCCATGAACTAAAATTCACAAAACAATGGCACATTCAGGCAAGAATATCTACACTCCAAATGTAAGCACCAAAAGTATAATTTTATTTCATAATAATGTTTTCCCTTGTTACATATTACAATGGGGTACTTATAAGAAATCGTCTCCTCAATTTGTGTTGCGAGTAAGAGATGTCTTCATGCAATAAAATGCTTTTAAAACATTAAAACAAACTAAATATATATAGACTAACAATTAATTTGGTGCTTAGAGGGACTCCATGTATTTTATATTCATTAATTGGATGCATTAGCCTTTATATGTCAAAAAATAGAGAAAGCATGAGACAGAAAGTAGGAGGAAGGCTTTAGTCAAAGTATGAACATCTGGATGTGCCAAAAATAGAAGCTATTCCTTCCCTAGGCATGTGTAGAAGTTAAAATGTCATTAGAATGCATTCTCAATGCAAGGAAAGCTCTATTTTTGGAACAATAAGTTAACTATAGATGCACCTCTGAATTGTGGAGCTGCAGACCTGAGCACCAATGGAGCTATAGACCTCAACGGGGTCAAAAATCTCAAAGTTTTACTAAGTGTCAAAATTGAAATTCTGGCATCTGGGTTTTGTTCTTCTTCATCCCAAAGCTATTTTTTGATGTTTTCCCTTGAATATCTCTATCACCTTACCAATATTAGCTACATTATAAAGATCTAAAGTCTCATACTTTTCTTTTACCTTCCTTATGTAATTTTCTACCTCAATTTAGGTATCAACAAAATCCTCGAGTTTGGTATCCAATTCTAACAAGGCTTCTTCTGTCCTAAAGGCTTGTTGGATGTCCTCATAATCAGCAACCTCCACAAAAATCTTCCCAAAATTCTCCACCACTATCTCTATAGGTAAAAACTTTTCACAATCCTCATCTTCAAAAATATCCAAGTATGCATCACTGTAGTGTCTCTCTACTTCCAAAATCCATTGTCAAGCTTGGTCTTTGAACTGATGGATCTCCTCATATAATGTCTCCATTAATTTATTGCTATCTGCTATTTTCTCTATCCAATCATCAATCATGTCTAATTCTTCCCTGGTATATACATCAATCAAAACTCGATATCTTTGGCCCTTTATGGCTTGTAGAGTCTGCAAATCCTTACTCTAGGAACATACCTCATCCATGATACTGAAGTCCTACTTCAAAATATGATCTTATCCACATTCTCTTGCATAGTATGTAGTAAATTCAAATTCCCTATGATAATCATAACACCTTTCTCCTCAAAACTTTCTCACCATTCCTAACAAGCCTTAAAAAATGGGTCAAGTTGCACACCTCCCCCTTCTCTAAGTACAGTGTTCAAAGTCTGTTTGGGGTGTTTAGGATCAAGAGGAGCAATGACTTCGGCTAGATATCCCATTAGGATCTCAACTTTCCTTTGAAGTGCTTGGAGTTCAATCTCCTCTTGTTCCATGTACTTGAGGACCTCTTTCACTTCCATAGTCATCATTTGTCAGGTTGAATCCTATGTAGGTCTTTCTAACATAACATTCTTCAATTCATAATCTTCGAGACTAGGCCTTCCACATCTATACCTTCATGAGGGAGAGCCACTTGTGCAAATATATCTTATTTTTTTATGGTGGTGACAAACACCAATGACGCTACCTCATGTAATGGAGACTCAGGTTTGTTCAAGATCCCTGCAATATCACAAATGTCCTCCTCTAAAGCATGGAATTGAGGCTTAGTACTCTTTGTTATCTCCTTTTGGATCCAACTAGGGATGCATCCTACTAAGGACCTAGCTCTTGATGATGAAGGAGTGTGTTCTACTACTTCCTTCCCTTTGTCACTCTTACTGGGATTTGTATCCTATTGGGAGGGCTCTTCTTCTATAGCCTCAGTCTTAGTAGACCTTATAGCCTGAACCTCAGTGTCTTGGGAAAGTGGTAGAGAATATTGCACCATTTGTCCTTCTGACACTTCATTAGTCACCATTTTTTCTGGTCTCTCCTCTGATAATAGTTCCTTTTGAACATGCTCTTCCTCTGAACTCTAAGGTGGAGGAGTGACCAAGCCCTATTCTAGCACTGTAACTTGTGGTGGAGATAGAGGAGTAAGATCAGGACCCTATGTATCTAGCAACATTTTTGTCCAGTCTTCTTGTTGAGGTTCACCTATAGGGGTTTCCCTAATCTTATCCCCAATCAACTCTATACCTACGGGCATGAAATCAAAATTTGACATTGATAAAAAATCATCACTTTCTTCACTCTGCTAATCCACCCACTATTGTACTTAATCTTCTAAAGAAGAGAGATCTAAAAGTTCTACTTGAGTGGATGGTGGGGTACCCATGGTACTCTTTCTCCTTTGCAACTCTATGGCTGTAGCTAGCTAAGTTCTTCCCTGTAGGGGAACTTGTTCCTCTTCCTCTTCTGATTCCTCTTCTTCTTCCTCTTCATCTCCGTCTAGAATAATTTTGGGAATAGATGGATTAGGCACTAATATTCTATTGATCCTTTACCTTTTCTTCATCCAAATCTTAATCCTCTTCTTTTGTTTCTTGGAGGTAGAAGGAGAAGCTGGATCATCTTGTGCAAGAGGAATAGAGACTTGCAGAATCTCTCCCTTTTCTAGTTGAGTAGACACAATGAGAGGCAATTATAGCTCATCCTAGACTTGGGTAGCTCCAGTATCTTGGGACTCTTGTGGACTTTTTTCATGCTGCTAGGGAGGCACCTATTCTATTTGAATCCTCTAAGGAGAGGTCCTCTTTCTTTTATTCTTTCCTTTCCTTTCAGGAGGGTGATAATGTCCAACAGGGTGATCAAGCTAGTATACTATTTTTGGCCTAATAAGAGACTAAGTTGTGAAGGTAGGAATTGTTATTTTCTTTCCTCTACCTCTTTCTAGGTGATAATGTGCATGGATGACCACTACGTCAAGAATTGGATCAAGTGGAAAAGCTTTATTGATCCAATCATTTGTCATTCTGATTACATACCTTGCTTGATGATTAATATCATCAACCTCCTCCCTCTCAACCTCAATATTCATAATGGGTCTTTCACAAAGTTTTTCTATGTTAAACAGGGGGTCTAGTAACTCCTTAGAATCTTATTGCTTTATCGCCTTTAGGATATTCAACTGGAGAGTATTTTCTACTAGATACAAAGTCATGCTATAATAGTCCCTAATGCAGACATCATAGTCATTTGTGGCATTCATCCAATGATCTTCAACAACATCCTCATGATGGAAGTCTCTTCCTACCAGATTCTCCACTTTCCCAACATTATCAAAATATGGCTGGGGAGAGTTGTATTCTTGAAGAGGATAGTTCTCCCACTTCCACTCAAAGGACAAAATATCCTACTTCCTCTTCACCTGATATGGTCCACTGACCAATGGAAATGCCTAGCAAGGTCTCTATTGTCTCTTTATTTTCTCATAGACTAACTCAATTTGTCAAGAAATTTGCAATAGTACCAACTTGTCACTTGGGTGTCTTAGGAGGTTCTTAGGATTGATGGATGCACCAGCTACTCGTAGATAGGTGAACATTTTGAACTAGATGAAGTAGGCTCTAAGAGCTATGACTTGTGCTTTGGCTTCATCGGATGACCTCTTCCCATAGCCTCCCTCAATGAATTGAATGATTGCAAAGATGAATGCATCATTCATGATTCTTTATTCTTTGTCTTTCCCTGAGAGCTTCTTCTTCACCAACTGGGGATAGACTATGTATGGCTAGGCATTGAGGTCCTATATATTCCCTCTTCTATACAAACTAGGATAGTTGTTTTCCCTTGTTACAAGTAGGTATACCATGTAAGAAGTCATGTAAAACCTCTTCTTATCCTTTACTATTCTCAACTACTCACACAAGTTTTTACTTAGTGCGATGGCCCTGTCTAGTGGTATCTTTGCCTATCTGATGGTCTCAATGAAGTTGACCATTAAAGTGCTAAGGTGGCCCACTATGAGAAAACCCATGACTCTACTCAAAAGAACAATGGAGTATCCAATTTCATCCTTCATGTATCCCTGAGTCATGTCTATCTTGCATATTATCTTTCCCCAAGGAGGATTCTCAATGAGGTATGCAGACTGTATGATTTCAATTGTCTCTTGTTGATGCTATATGTACCATCTCTTAGCTACTTCATACAAGAGCCTAATGAATTAGTATTTTGTTAGAAGATGGAAGACACTTTCAATGTTGTTGGGTCATAGGTCCAAAACCACCTCTCCAGTGACACTCTTGACTACTCTTTCATTGGGAATGAAATGTTATGATAGGGCCATGATTTTCAACCGATTGTATTGACATGGGCTGTGATGCTACATTCACCAATCCAAAACAAATCAATGTAGATACCAAGCTGACCTCTCTATTGGTTTGTGGAAAATTCACAAGAATTCTCCTAGATCTATGTGCTTGAGGTCGGTATCTCTAATTTTTGTGTAATTATCATGGAATCTTGACCTCAAAGGTACACCTTGGAATTTGAAGACTACATGTTTGGGTGCTACTATGGATGTGGATGCCATTTAGTCACCTACACATTGCAAGAAAAACATTTATTAGTCAAAGATAAAATGTAAAAACTATGAATTGAAATAAGCATAACAAAAAATGCCCTATTTGGTCATTTTATTTATTTTCATTTTTTCACTTTATCCCCTTTCATTTTATTTTATTTTCAAAATTTATTATTTATTATTTTTAACATTTAACATTTTTTTTTAAAAATTATTATTATTATTTTTAATTAAATAAAATGTTTGGGCGTGCACACTACAAGAGGGTGCATGGCGCCGAAGGGCACACGTGGAAGTAGCGATAGAGGCACACATGAAGGCAGAAGTGGGGCATAGGGTTTCTGAGTGGAGGAAGTGGCACACGGCACCAAGGCCAACACATGGTAGATTTATGAGTGGTGCTGGAGGCTTTGGGCGTGCATAGCACCACAGTTGGCATGCGACGCCAAGGCCAGCAGGCGAAAGATTTATGAGTGTCACTAGGGTAACGAGGCACTACGATGCTTTAAAAAAAGAATGTGGCACAAAAAATTGGGGTGCCTATGCGGTGTCACAGGGCGTAGCGTGCGGTGTTGAGCATGGCACGCAATGCCAAGGGAAAATGATGTGTCGGTATTGTCTTGGGTTCTTGGCAATATGTTGAATGTGAAATAAAAAATGAAGGATGTACTTGGAGGTTTTATAACTCGGCACTAGGTCAAGTTCGTGGCACGCACTCTGCCTACATGTGCATGCGTGTAATTGAATTTCTTTTATTGAAATTTTTTAAATTTTTAGTTTTTTTTTTTCTAATTTTCTATAATTAAAAAATTGTATTTTTTTAATTTTTGATGACTCTAACACTTTTAACTCTAACAATGTTCCCAACTCTCAAACTATGAGTCCTAGAGTCAAAAAAAGTAGGGGGTCCCCTTTCCTATTGAGGAATGGGGTGTGTTGTGGACACCACAATAAGAGGGAGAGATGGGGAACTTCAAGTTCTACCACTACTCATTATTGATGCACATCATTTTCTACAAGAATATAGGGCACATCTATCCTAATTTTATTGAATGAACTTAGGAGAATGGAGAAAACCTGCCCATGCAGCTATGGACTCAATTTTGGCAAAGCTTTTATCCCTATTCCAATGATTTTATTTTTCCTATTTCCAATATGCTTATTGATATAATAGAGAGGGTTCTTAGGGGGGTTAAAATTCTAATATGACCTTTTGCATGCCCTAATGGGGAGAGAAGACTAGCCATGATTGGGTTAGTTTGTTTCTTTTTCAAAATATTTCTTTGATAAGGGTTTATGGATGTCCCCAACCCCCTCATGTTCTACCTAGGTATATTCTAGAAAAGTTGGGGATAATAGAATTCTTTTGGTAGCTTATAATGATGAATAGGGAATACCTAGGTCCCACAGTAAAGAAGGGTTCCTTTGTCCATAGAAATATAAAGATAGGAGATTTTTCATCGAGAAGGATGCCACAAAAGACATAGATGGATTCATAAGTGAATTCCTACTACCCATTGCTCCTACTGGGACATATGATCCTAATGACTTGGTTAGACATGCCCTAAAGAAGATGAGAAAATATACTTTGACAAGAAACAAATCCTATTGGGAGAAGGATGTGATAATGAATTGTTTAGAGATAGATGATTGCAGAAATAAGACTCTAAGATGGAAAGAAATCATAAGGGAAGAGGAAATGAAAAGAATTGATCTCTCATTTAAGGGTTTTTACCATGAGGAGAGATACTTGGATAGGTATAATAAGTGCCTAGATAATTTTTATACTATAATGTCTCAAGTGGCCACTGAAATAAGAGATAGAGTAGAGCCTAACTCCCCACAATGTGATGATGTGATTGAAATTAAGGTTGAAGATGATCAACCTGAAAGTTCATCATGGGCATAGGGAGGTAGAAATAAGAAAAAAATGATAGAAATCTCATATAAGGAAAGGGAGAAGACATTGTGAATCATGCCAAGGCTTACTAAATATTTTGATGACATAAGGCACAACTTCCCAATAAGGCAGGCTAGCCAACATGAAAGAATCCCTAATAAACTAGAGCTTGAGACAAGAATGTTGGACAAAAGAATAATCTAGATTCAAAGGTTTATGAAGGATGATGACTTTTTGAATTCTAAGGAATTAAAATTATTCTTGTTTAAGATTAAATAGAATGAGCTTACTTTGCAATTGCATCTAGGAGATTCACCAAAAAATGTAGTTGAATTGTTACAGAAATTGCTAAAATACGACCCAATAGTGAAACTAACACTATCAATGAGGCTAGGGAGCTAGTACAAAGGAGTGGGATGTTAATCTTCCTAAGATGGGAGCTTAGCTCATCCTTCATGCTAGACTAAAACATAAGACAATTCAAATCTATCTCATTGGAGGAGACAAACATTGCAAGAGAGTTGCATGGATCTAGATTCAATGTGAACTCTAAGACAATGGTAGTATGGAGCATGACCCCTAAATCAAACAAACCAACTCTAATAGAGGTTAGAGACTCACCCTAGTGAAATGTGATATTCTAGAATGTCACTACTATTTCAAGTGACCACATTCACAATTAATGAGCACTGAATCATTAATGGGGAAGAGCAAAATAGATATGCTTGAAGAGCAATTGTACCAAACATACGACATATCCATTGATAAATGGAATAAATATGAGGAGGAGCTAAAGAAGACATATGTTCTAAAATAGAGAGTGGATACCCTCAAAAATAAGGTAAGGACTTTGAAGACTATAACCAAGCCTATCACAAAGGTCAAGGATCAAGAGACCCAAACTGAAGCTAATACACTAGATGCGGGTATAGATCAATAGATGAAAGTGGATGACCTAGATGTTGGAAATGAAATAGAAGTCAGAATAATGGAGAGTATTCTCTCACACAAGATAAATGATCTTAAACAGGTTTCTCAAGGTGCCCACATATGTTATATTGTACTATAGGGAGCAGAATACCACTATATAGAAGCACTATCCTTTATTTCCCCCTTATTTATTAAGTGGGGCCCTTATATACCATTATTTGATAAACTAGTCCTAGTTTTTCCTCAAAAGAAATAATTTCCTAAAGAGACCATTATTTCTACGAGGAAAATGGTAAATAGAGTAAAAGAATCAAATACACTCTTTTCTAGGAAATTGAAATTAATAAGTAATAAAATGAAGACCATTGCCAATGGTACACCTAGTTCTATCCAAAAGATAACTAATGATGAAAATAAGATAAAGGATTGGCAAGAATGATCAAATTCTTTTGATCATATATTGAAGCATGAGAATTTTATTTCCTACAACAATTGAGAGATAGACATTGCAACAATTTTTGATATTGTTGATCTTATATACACACTGGAGGGGGACATGAGAAAAATAGTTGTAGAAATTAAAGCTTTAACTAATGAAAAATGGAATAAATGTCATAATGAATTGAATGTAGTTAGGAGAGCCACCTAGCTAGATTAAGAATCAGATATTACCATCTAAAAGGTGATTAATGACATAAAGACTATTCCATCTGGAGATAACGATTGAACATGCAAAGAAAAGTCAAAGAACATCAAGAGGGAGGACAACTATCTGATAGAGACACTTTATCTTTGCAATTCACTTGTTGTAGATGTGCTCTCGTTACAAATTAACAAAGTTGATCCTGAACATCAAAATTGAGAGTTGTTCAAATTTTGGCTATCTCCAATATTGTTTTAGTAATTGTTTTATCTCATATGAAAAAGTTGTTGTAACTTGACTTTGAACATGTGTCCTTGCATTTGATGCTTGTTTCAATCTTTGTTTTCTATAAAAGGATTTCCAAGATGTAGAGTGAGGGTTTGAAATTTTATTTTTGAACTAAATTTTTATTCATGTTTTGAGTTGGTCCATGCATACTGTAATTTTGTTCCATAAATAAATAGAAAGTTAATAGTTATCAGTCTATTTGAATTATTTTCTGATAGGGATGTTCATTTAATTGTATACAATTTTAAAGAAAATAATAGAAAATGTCGAAAGCTAGTTGTTCGTTATAGATCTTGTCTCTTCTTTATTCTCCATTTTGTTCTTTGGGATTTAATGGAAAAGGTCATTAAATTTCAGTTATAATTCATTTTTAATTATATTTAAATTTTCTCTTGTTGATAATCTAATAGGTTATGTAAATTCTTAATGTAAATTAAAAATGAACATTGATAATCTTTTCACAAAGTGTCAAGATAAGATCCAGAAGTAGATATCCAATTTCTATGAGTTTGTAGCCCAATAGATAAGGCAATGATCATCCTTGAAGTTTATCTAATTGGAATATTTTATATGATGCATAAATTCTTGAAAAATTATTCATTCAAACTTTTGTAATTAAAGTTTTGAAATGTTAGCCCGCACTTTCTTCATGGAGTTCTAGGGTTTTATAAGATAGTCATTTATCATCTTTTTTGTTGTCATAGAATTAGAAGAATTGGAGCTAAATTATCTATTATTTTGGAATTCATGTTGACTTTTGAATTTTAAGGAAGTAAAGAATCAATTCCTACATAAACCTACCTGAATTTTGCAAAATTTAAAGTGTGGTAGACATCAAAAGTCTTGTCACTTGGTCATTTAGGTTTATATTTCATAATGTCGATCATGGTCTCTATCTAAATCCTAGGTTTTCTAATTATTCATAAGGCTATTGAAATTCTCTCAAATTAGAAGCCAATAGAGTGTTACTTCATGTGCCAAGTGAACCTCATATTTATTGATGCTCAGTTTGTTCTTTGATTAAGTTTTCCTATAATTGGTTCTTAGTTTTAGCTAACTTATGTATTTACTTTGGATACTAAACATAATGTAAGGATCTTATCTTGGGATGTGTGTAGACCATTTTAAAGTTGACCTTTCTATTATGTAATGATGTAGAACCTTTTGTAAGCCATTTTGAAAAGTATAAATGAGGGTGTTAGGTTTAGGCTATGTAATAACTTAGATATTCATGAAAAGATGGTCTTGTAATAGAAAATTTGAAGCTGGATCATGTACTTTCGAAGTTGTATTTTCTATTTGGCCGTAATCGAGAAGGCCTTACAACTAGGCATGTATGATGATAAATTAATGAATCAATAATATTTTTTTGTTCCTTCTCTCCTTGGTGTTGTTCTTTTTTTTATTTTCTTTTATTGTATTTACTCATCGAGGTGGTTGTATAATTAGGCATGCCTCTAGCCCTAATTATTCACAACCCTTCTTGTGTTAGGTGGTATCAGAGCTTGAGGTTCATCCTTGAGGATATTGGATCATGTAGGATACTAAGTTAAATTTGGTTGTAGGGTGGAAGATCTATATATTTTACCTACAACTTGTAGAGGGTTATGATCTGGCAAGAACCTATTTATAAAGATGGTTTGAGGTAGAGAAAATTTTGACACTACTATTATGGACATGTTGAGATAAATTGCAGCTAGATTAGACACTATGGAGATAGACTAGAGGAGAGGAGCACATCTTGATGATGTGAGTGATGATGAAGAAATGACATCAAACTCTAATTCAAAACTTGAGGACGATCAAGATGAGGAAAGATTGTTGAGAGTTTTATCTAGGAAAAATTCAAAGCCTATTGTGCAAGTTGTCCCTTATGATGGAAATTGGATGCCAACACTATGTTGGATTGTATCTATGATATGGAGAATTTATTTGAGTTTGAAGGCACTCCTGGTAATAGGAAGGTGAAAATTGTAGTTACTAGGTTGAAAGGTCATGCCTTGCTATGGTGGGAGAAATTACAAATGGATAGATAGAGAAGAGGAAAATAAAAGATCAAAATTTGGTTGAAAATGGTGAACAAATTGAAGAAGAAGTTCCTTCCCGTTGATTACCAAGTTATCTTATTGAGAAAGATGTAGAATTTGAGACAAAAGGACATGATTGTGAAAGAGTATACTGAGGAATTCTATAGATTGGACATTAGATCTAGACATGTGGATGATAAGGTTGAGAAATTTGCAAGATATCTAAATGGATTGAGATATGGAATTCAAGATGAGATTAGTTTTGTGTAATTGGAAAATGTGGAAGAAGCATATCAATATGCCTTGAAAGCTAAGAAGATCTTCACAAAGAAGCATGAAAAAAGATAAGAGTTAGAGCTGGTAGATTCTTGAGAGGCAAAGGTAGGTCTTATGGAGAAAGTAGTAGATTTGATAATTCTATGCAAGATAAGGGAAGATCTAAAAGGAAAAGTGATGACAAAGGCAAGACCGAGTGGAAAGGTGGTAATTCTTACCAAGGATGTACTAGTTCTTACCAAAGAAGAGGTAATTCATATTCTAGAGGAGGATTCTATGGTAATTATTTCAAATGTAACAAAGGTCATAGATCCTTTGAATGTAGATACTCTAGTGAAAATGAAAGTAGTAGTAGAAATGTTGTGATAGAAGGTGAATCCATGTACCCTCAGAATGATCCTTAGTTTGGAGAAGATTTGATGTTGAGAAGAACTTTGTGCAGTGAGAAAATTGAGGATAAAGAACCTATTCATAGGAGAAGTGTTTTCAAGACCAAATGTAAGATAGATGCGAAATACCACAAAGGGATCATTGGTAGTGGAAGCTCAAGAAATTTGAAATCAAAGGAGCTAATTACTAAGATGTAGTTTCATATACTAAAGCATCTTAACCCCTATCATGTTTCATGAGTTAGGGATGAGCATAAGATATTGCTAAGTGAACAATGTGTTGTGAAATTAAAGAATATTGGATAGTACTCTGATGAAGTTCTATGTGATATTATGCCTATGAATTATTGTCACATTCTATTGGGTAGACCTTGACAATATGATAAACATGATGTGTATGATGGAAGATTGAATCAATATACTATTTGGACAAATGGACTTATGGACACATTGATGCATTTGATTGAGTTTGCTAATGAGATAAATTATACTAATGTAAGACTTTGCATGATTAGTAGAAATCAATTTGAGAAGGAAATAAAGAAGAACCAAGATTGTTTTTCTATAATTCCTAGAGGATAGGGTTATTTTAGTAATGGTCAAATGGTAGAGTATAGTAATGACCAAGCAACTAATAGAGGCTAAGTGATAGAAGAAGACAGTGTAAGATGAGTGCCAACAAAAATAGAAACTTGTTGAATGAGTATAAAGAGATTATTATAGAGGATATACCTAATAGTTTACCACCAATAATAAGTATAAATCATTGTATGGACTTTATTATACGACACCATATAGGTTGAAACCTATAGAGAATGAAGAACTAAACACGCAAGTGCAAGAGTTGCTACAAAAAGGTTTGATCAGAGAAAGTTTGAGTCTATGTGTTGTACCTGTTATATTGGAACCTAAGAAGAATAGAGAATGGAGAATGGGGAATGTGTACTAATTCTGGAGCTATTAACAAGATTACAGTGAAATATAGGCTTTCTATGTCAAGTATAGATTACATAATGGATTGTTTGAGTGGAGAAAAGTATTTTACCAAGATTTATTTAAAGAGGGGTTATCATCAAATCCAAATTAGAGAAGGTGATGATTTGAAAACTACTTTCAAGACAAAAGATGGTTTTTATGAATGGTTGGTTATGCCATTTAGTTTGACTAATGCACCTAGTACTTTCATGAGGTTGATGAATGAAGTTCTAAAGTGCTCCTTAGGTAATATTTTGATTGTTTATTTGGATGATATTTTGATAATTGGTAAAGCTAAGGAAGAGCATCTTGAGCATATTATACAAGTATTATAGAGATTCAAAGGGGAGAAGTTTTTGATTAATTTTGAAAAGTGCTCCTTTATGCAAGGAGAGATTGTGTATTTAGTATTTTTGATTCAGCTAATGGTTTAAGAATGGATCATTACAAGCTTAAAGAAATTTTGGAATGGCCTCTACTTGAGAATGTTGGTAAGGTAAGATCATTTCATGGTTTGTCTACTTTCTACAAAATGTTTATAAAGAATTTTAGTTTTGTTTGTAATTCTATGTCTGAGACAATGATAGGAGATAAAAAGGATTTCAAGTGGACATATGGAGCGAATAATAGTTTTGAAACTTTGAAACAAAAGGTTGCTAAGTTATCGGTAATGACTTTGCCTTCTTTTAATAAGGTATTTCAAGATGAATGTGATATAAGTGGTAGTGCAATAGGAGTATTTTATGTATGATCAAGAATTTTATGCTATTGTACAAGCCTTGAAGAAGTGGAGACATTATTTTATTCATAAGGTGCCTGTGTTGTATACTAATCATAAAGCTTTACAGTATTTGGGAAGTCAATATAAATCGAACTTGAGACATATGAAGTGTGTCAAGTAATTGATAAGTTTCATATTTGTGATAAATCATAAGAGTGGATTCACTAACTAAGTTTTTGATGCATTGAGTAGAATTTTTTTTTTTGTTGATTGAGATGAAGTTTGAAGTTCGTGGTTTTGATGAAATGAAGGAGTTGTATGATACTGACTATAATTTTTTTGAGGTGTGGAGAGAGTGCAGAGCACCAAATCTATCATGTCAAATGAGTAAGTATGATGAGTAATTTATTAAAGAATGTATGTTTTTCAAAGGAATTCAATTGTGTATACAAGGAGGCTATATAAGAGTTAATCTGATTAAGGAAAAGAATTCTAGTGGTTTGGCTAGACATTTTGGAATTCATAAAACATTTGACTTTGTTGAAGGGTAAGTATTATTGGCCATAGATGTATAAGGATGTTTAGACATTTGTAAGGAGTTGTGGAATTTGTCAAGATGTAAAAGGAGTAAGTTAGAATACTGGACTGTATACACCTATTTATGTTCCTAAGAAACCTTTGAGTGACATAAGTAAGGATTCTGTTATTGGATTACCTAAGATAATAATAGGGTATGACTCCATATTTGTTGTTGTAGATAGATTTTCTAAGAGGGCACATTTTATACCATATAAGAAGACATCAGATGTTGTGCATATTGCTGATATTTTCTTCAAAGAGATTTTTAGATTGCATGATTACCAAAAAGTATTATTTCTAATAGAGAGAGTATGTTTGTGAGTTACTTTTGGAGGACTTTGTGGAAGAAGATGGATACTGAGTTGAAGTTTAGTTCTCCATTCCATCCACAAACTGATGGACAGACAAAGGTTGTGAATAGAAGCTTGGGTAGTTTGTTGAGATGTTTAGTTGGAGATAAGTTGAGTAATTGGGATATGGTATTATCAAAAATTGAGTTTGCATATAATAATTATGTGAATAGGAGTACAAGAAAAATACCTTTTGAGATTGTTACAAGAATGCAACCTAGAGGAGTATTAGATTTGAGGGATGTTGCTGATGAAGAGACGAGAAGTGTTGAAGGGGGATACTTTGTTGGTTTTATGAAGTCTTTGCATGAGGAAGTGAGATTAAGATTGGAACAAAGTAATTAGAAGTATAACAAGAATTCTAATAAGTCTAGAAGACATCATATTTTTTAAATTGGTGATGACGTAATGGTTCATTTGAAGAAAGGAATATTTCATGTTGGAACATATAGTAAGATGAGAATGAAGAATTTTGGACCTTATAAAACGTTGAAGAAGTTTAATAGTGGTAATGCTTATGAAATTGAGTTATCTAATAACATGGATATATCTCTCATATTCAATGTTGCTGATTTACACAAGTATCATGAGTCAGATGATGAAATTGTTATATCAGATGATTATCTTAAGAAGTAGATTGAAGAAGTTAAATAGATATTAGATCAAAGAATTGGTAAAAGAGAATTAGGAAAATATTACTATGAATATTTGGTGAAGTGGAAGAATAGACCAGTTGAAGATGCTACATGGATTTCTTAATTTAAGTCTGATTCAGCTCAGGTTGTGACATCTCAGTGATTTAGGAGAATCATTTCTTTCAACCATGGTTGTCTAATGTGGGAGCATCCTAGGTTACCTTGTAATCCTACTCATTTTTTTCATTTTGTTTGTTATAATTGAGTTCCAATTACTACCAATTTCTAATTGTTGCCGAGTTGTTCAATATTGGCCAACCTATCCAGTGTTGGTTGAACGTTCCTTCATGTGCCAAGTGAACTTGATATATACTAATGTTCGGTTCCATCTTTTTTTGATCTCATTTTGGTTTTGACAAGGTAGTGACAAAAAACTTAAGTCATTACTTAACAAAACATTCTATGTGTCGAGTAAATAGTGTATGTCAAGCAATATATATGCAATTAGTGCCAAGCACCAGTATGTGTCAAGTTAATCAAGTGTCAAGCAAGACACATATGTTGAGTGATTCATATGCCGAGTAAAACAGTGGATGTTGAGTCATTCAAGATTTGAGTTACAACATTAAGGATATAGTTAATGTCATGCATCAAAGATTTCAAGTGCCAAGTAAATAGTTTTTGGCATAGTTGTTTGTAATGGCACAAACTTCTATGTAAACCATTTTTGAGACAACTTAAGGATTGTTTTATGATTCTAGAAGATATATACAAAGGTATATTGAGAATCCCTATGTACTACATACAACTAATTGGATAAAGGGATGTTCTAAGTGGTAAAATGGGTGAATCACAATCATTGATTCCTACCTAACCCTAGCTCACCTAAGTCTTCTTAAGGAGGGAAAACCCTAAAGAGTATGTATGTGTGGATGAAAAGAGAAGGGTGAATGCTAAGTGCAAAGAGAGACTTCATGGTGACTAAGGAGGTTGTGAGAGAGGAATGAATTGTAGAATTAGTTAGAGAGAACAAAGTAGAGTAGTTAAAGGACAAAAGAGATAAATCTTATTATTCTTACAACATAATGGAAAATCCTATAATTGGGATTACAACACAAGGTATAGTTGTCACTATTTTCAAGAGCACATGAAAATGTTTTAGAAAATTACATTAGAACCCATTTCAAAGACAAAATGTAAGGCCATGGTAATTGTTACATATTGTGCCCCCGCCAAATATTTGAATTTTAAATACTTGTCTACCCAACAGTCACTTCCTGGTTTAATGTTATTTTAAACATCCTAGGAATATCAAAAAAATTAAATAGTCGAACCATATGATATTCCTAATTTCTTAGCTTTATGCAAGCTCGTAAGTCCCCATCGTCGGATCAAGGAAGATCAACGGTTGGCGCTATCTCGCTATGGGAAGTTGCACGTTGTTTTACTATAGCAACATAGCGCATTTTGGTTGTGTGTAGGGTGGGTCCTCCTTTTCCTTGTTATTTCTCTGATGTTGGGTTTTGCTAAATTAAGGGTGGGTGCTATGGTGCTATCAAAAGATCTCTGTTCCTTGCCGTTAGTGACATAGCGCCCAGATAGAAAGTGTTACTACGGCGACATCAAAAATAAGCTAGGACCTCAAGCAACGTGGAAGGATGATTGTGCTTGGAAGAAGGATTTTCATTCGTCGACAATTGTGCAGATCTTTTCATGTTAGTATTAGCCTGGACCCACGCCCCTTTCAAACACACAAAAATTTCCCCACCCTCAGATCAAGGAAGATCAACAATTGGCACTATCTCACTAAATGAAGTTGCACATTGTTTCACCATAGTGACATAGCACCTCGCCAACGTGTGGCATAGATGATGTAATGGGCTCGCCCTTCTCCAAAGTGGTGTTATGGCTTGTCCTCGGTGGCAGTTGTCAGGTGGGTCATAGTACAATGGTGATATTTCATTGGTCCATTCAGCCAGCTCAGTGTGCAACTATAAAAATTTGTTGATCACTATAGATCTAAGGACAGTGACACGGATGTTACCCATAGCGACATTGCGCCATTGTGCCACGTGGATCAGTGGGGCCAGGTCTCACCAAGACGAGGATGCCAGGATGTGCCAAGTTATGCCAGGTGGTTGCCAAGTGGATTCATGGACCAAAAACTTTATGGAGGCAAGCACAGTATTATGAGGATCTTCCATGATCATTGATCTCATGGAGATCAATGGTGTGCGCTATCTCACTATGGAAAGCTACGAGAATATTACCCATAGCAACATAGCGCCTTAGCGACATGTAGCAGGGTGGGGCCAAGTGTTATGAAACTACAGGGATGGTACCAGTTCGAGCCGAGTTGGATGCCAGGTGTGTTGAGTTGGTTCGTGGGCCTAGAAGTTTTAAGGGTAGAGCGCAATAATACAGTGAGTCTTCACGATTGTCAGATCAGTCTGGATCCATGGTGGCCACTATGTTGCTATGGGAAATCACTCAGAGGATACGCATAGTGACATAGCACCCTAGTGACACATGTCCCAATGGGTCTAGTGCAGGCAGTAATAGTTAGATGTGCTGGCAGTTAATGTAACCAATTGGAGTTTTAGAAGATGGCTCGATTAGTAATGAAAGGGGTGGTCAACTCGGGAAGACCTTCCGAGGTGGCAGAAAGGAAAGAGGTTATTGGGCCATGTAGCCTGTTTTAGATGTAGAGTTTAGTTGATGTGCTGACCCTGCTAATTCAGGTGCTCAAGAATGAAGAAAGTTAGGAATTTTTTATGTGATTTGATTTTCGTGATCAATGCCACCCACTCTAGAATGAATTTTGAATGTAGAAAAGCACTCCATTTCCCCTAATTGATCCATCTACCTAATCAGGACAATCAATGGCACCGCCTCTCTCTTCTCAAGGCCCTCTTTTAGTTAACAGTTAAATTTCGTGGTACCTAAAGCTATACTTAGATCAGATTTCTTCAGATCCCCATGATTGTTCTTGGTAGAGCCTTGATGGAAGTGGTTGCAAGACTATTTTGGAGGGAAAATCTCAGTTATGCCTGAACTATAAAGGCAATTTTTGTAAATTTTGTAGGGTCGACCATTCTCTATTTTCTCTGTTACTGCTCTGCAGATTCTCAGTGTAAATTCCCTTATGCCTCTAAACCACATGATTTTTTTTCTTATCTCCTTCAGCCATTGGTATAGAAGTGCAAGAATTCTTTGCCTCTTATTGGTATTTTGTAGAGATCTATGATCTGCATGACTATATCTCCTTAGCCTACAAATGATAATATAAGTGAATCTCTCTTTCCTTGTGTCATTCATCTTGGTCTTCTGATATGCATGTGATTATTAGATTAAAACAAGTCTGAATGTGTATATCCTTAGTTTCATTCTGGTTCAATAGCGCATATATGGGTAGAGTTTGGTTTGAACACTCTATTTTGGTGCATCACCTCTTTAGATTAGATTAGGTAGATGTGCTTTCATGCTCTCCTTCTCCCTTTTCCTCTCCAAGAGTAGTTAGGTGCATCCTGATAGTAAGAGGAAGCCGACCTTCTCCGGAGACTCAACCTCACAGTTCAAGTCTCACAACTTGGAGGTTGTTTCCATGTTTCACTAGGTTGTCCTCATGCATAGGCTTTGGACAAGGGTGCAAACCTAAGTGATGATGATATTGTTGCAAAACCATAAAGAATTTGATGATGATGTAAACTAGTGATTTTTAGCATTTTCTATCTAGTTTCTAACAATTTTTTAAAAAAATTTTAATAATTTTATTTGAAGTCCTTTTTTTATCTCCTCTAAGAAGTGCTTTATATGAAAATTGATATTTTCAAAAAGTGATGGGTGTTTTGATCAACGTAACTTCTTTTTTTAAACAGGATAATTACAAAATTCTTTCTGGGCTAGAATAGAAACATCAATAAATAGCAAGTTTTGTTCATTTTGTTCATTTTCATCAAAAAATATTTTTTTCATTTAGTGACAAAGTGACACTAATGATAATTTAGACATAGGTTGCTTTTGATCAATATAACTTGATTTGTATATATCGAAATGTAATTTTTCTTGACTTTCTAGAAAGATTTTTACACATAGCTTTGATGATCAAATTTAAGAAAAAAATATTTTTTACTTTTATATTTTTCCCAAGGCTTCAAATGGAGGTTTCTAACATGATTACAAAAAGCTATATTTAATAAAATTAAAAATAAAACATCACAATAAACATAATATATGATAAAAATATATTCATTGGAAAGATTATTGAAAGGACAATAGAATTCAAAACTTAGTTTCAAATTTTAAACTTATTTGGCCCTTGTTTGATCCATCACAAGAAGAAAATTTGATACAAATTGAGAATAAACTGAGAAATTTCCTTTTTTAGAGGCTTTGTACGAAGACAACTTTGTTTTAAGCCCATTTTTGGGTCTTCATGCAAAGAGTCTTCAAATGAAGCCATTTAGGTAGTTTACCACTTTTAAGGAGGGGCTTCATTGGAAGCCCCCTGGGTTGTTTCCCAACTGCCAAGAATGGTCACATGGGAAGGCCTAGGGGGCTTCAAACGAGCCCACTATGCAACCAACAGGCTTTGTTCAAAGCCTCTTGGCCAACCCTGTGGGGTCCAAGTGGCTTCAACTTAATTCCCTTAGCCTCCTTGGATGCTAAGGGGCTTCATTCAAAGCCCCTTGATACTCATTTTCATGCCATGTGACTTCAAATGAAGCCCCATGGTAGTCATTTTGGATATAAAGGGGTTTCAAATGAAGCCCCTTGGTAGCCATTTTGGGTCCTAGGGGATTCACTCAAAGCCCCTTGCCAATTCAAAATAAAATGTTCAAAAATAATTTGTTTGATGTAAAAAATAATTGTAGGTTCATTGTTTAAGTCAATACACAAAAATACTACAAGGAATTCATTGTTTTGAAGAAAAGGTAGAAGACTTGGGACAATTTGAAATATTTTGTTAGTTTTTTGAATACCGACTTGACAATTCAAATTATTTTGATATTTTTTTGAAAATCAAAGATGGGATGACAACAAGGAAGACAAAATGATTCTATAAGAAATAGATCAATTGATGCAGAACAAAGAAATTGTGAGAAAACTTTAGCAAAATATCACAAATGAAGAAAAGGTATGTACATGTGTAAATTCATATGCATGTGTATATTTGAAATTTTATAATTACTTTTCTAAATTTATTCATTTATATGCATGTAGGTCTTAACAAACAATCACAAGACAAGCAGAAAAAAAGAAAATTTTCTAACATGCAAAGTGATATTATTGAAAATGTTAAGAAAGGTTTGAGCTCTATAGGGAAGAAAACTCGAGGTAAAGATAAGAGCACTATAAGAAGATTTGTGTTGCAATCTATGTCAAAATATATTAAGAGGATAATGGTTTTTGATGATAGCACTTTGGAAGGAAATTGGGCAATTATGTGTAGAGCTCCTTGTTGTGATATGATTGATGATAGAATCAAAAATTTGGTAAAATCATTCTGGAATGATAGTACTCATCCTTCACTGAATACTAGTGATGTTCTTAGACATAGGGTTAAACCTAACCTTTATGAACATCATACAAAACATTGGTTGAACATAACACAACATGAAATGTATGTCTCATTTTGTAGTTCAAATCCTGATATAAAGATTGGAAAAACATTATTTGAAAGATTGAATCCATATTATGTTAGGAGAAACAAAGTGTTTGAAACTTGTTGCTATCATTATAATATTGAATTTGATCTCCACTATCAAGTTTTTCAGAAATTTATAGAAGAAACTTTTGGTTATAAAAATGCCCCTCCTAGTAGACGAAGTGAGTTTGTCTCATCCATTTTATGTGAAAAAATAAATGATCATCTTGGTCAAATTAATTTCATTAGAGGAATATGTGACACGTGTTCTAATTCGGCTCTTTTTCCTTTGAATAATGAAGATATTGATGCCACAAAAATGATAACTTGCAATGGTTACAAGTATGCAATGAAAAAAACTAAATCTGGGAAAGGTTCAAAAAGATTATAATATGATGAAGAAGAGATGACTATTGCAGCATTTATGGACAAATTTAAAATTTTGATACAACCATAAATTCATCATGCATATTTTGCAAAGTGGCAAGATCAATAATTTCAAACACTTAGAGATAAATTCCCACTTGGAATCATTTTAACAATTGTTGACTTTGTAGAAAACTATTCATTTGTTCTTCAAAAGGCTATTCAATCATAATACTATTTTTAGACCAAGTTACTATTATGGTACAAGTGTGCTATCATTATGCATAGTTGGACTTGGATGGTATTCAAAGCACATTTGAAGCATGACTCATCAAAAAATAATATCACTTCTACATAAGTGATGATAAAAAACATGATATTCATCATGTAGAACACTGTTTCAAGAAAAAATTTGCATATATCAAAGAAAGAGGCATAAGTATTGATCAACATTGTGTTTGGTTAGATGGGTGTGCTGTACAATTCAAATCATCTTGACCATATTATGCATTGTTTCGATATCATTGTGATGAAAACATACCACATGTATGGAGTTTATTTGAAAGCGGACATGGCAAAAGTGAACATGATTGTGCTAGAGCTTGTATTAAACATTCTCTATGAAAGTATCAAATGAATTATAAGGGAGTTTGTATAAATAATACACATGACATTGTTGAATGGTGCAAGACACATTTTTCATCAAATGAGGTTGGTGCATCATCAAGAGAGAGACAAATAGTACCATGTAGAGTCTTTTGAGAGATATCAGGTAAATGTACATGCACATGTGTATATATATTTTCTCTTAAATCTAATTTAAGTTATACACACATGACATGTGAATATATATTTTTGTCTCTAATTTTTTTTTTTGTATATATTAAATATGTGTCTTTAGGTATGCATAGAAAAAACATGATCCTTACATTCTGTTATGACTACCAATCATCACAATTGGACATTGTACATGAGAGACTATTCATGTTTTTGTTGTTATTGCATTGCTAAAAATTATAATGAATGCATCAATCAAGATCGTGGCTATATAGGTCTATGGACTTTGGTGCCACTTGTTGTTACTGATATAGATAATCAAGATGAAGATAAAAACTTTGTTGACATTCCTTTGATTTCTATTTATTATAACCATATATCTGGACTTGTTCAAATTGATAAGTAAAATTTTTAAAATTGTGTGTGTGTGTGTGTGTGTGTGTGTGTGTGTGTGTGTGTGTACACACACACACGCACACGCACACACACACACATATATATATATATACATATGTATATATATATGTATATATATATTTATACATATATATATATATACATATACATATATATATACATATATATATATACATATATATATATATATATATATATATATATATAAAAGTCACAAAAAAAATTTAGATCTCACAATATATATGTATGATATTTAAATTTTGTGTATAGGCAAAGTTTTTGCAGTTATTGTTGAGCCTTGAAATGTAGGGGGGGTGAGATACTATTTATTGCATTGAACTGCAAAAAGAATAAAGTTAACTAAGCCTGAAGAAAGTGATAGAATGTTATTCCCTATAGGTACATGAATTAAATTAACTAAATTATGTGTTTTTATATTTAAATGATGAATTTATTTATTACATACATATGTACATTAAATTTAAATTTAAATGCATGGTCTACAGGTTCAGTTGTTTTGGAGGGAACATATCTTAAGCAACACAAATTAGTGAAACATGGAATTCACTTTGTTGATTACCAACCTAATAATAATGTGCTTCAATATAGTCATGATTTTATTGCCACATCCATTTCCCTACATCCAGTTAAACATAAACATGGATTTCGCAAGTGGAGATTAGATATTGAGGACCAAGAGAGAATATTAAATGTTCTCCATGAGTGTGTGGGACCACTTGACATATTTCATATTCGTAGGACTTGCTTAGATATTTCATATTTCATATTTAATTTAATCCATTTCATACATACATGTATATGTTCATTATATGTGTCTAGACATGTGTATAGGTGTTCATTTCACACATAACAATTGCTAGGACTTATATTGAGTATATGAGTTCATTTCATGTGAAACTTCCTAGGACTTATATTGAATACTTACATGTTAATTTTATATGAAGTTTAGGAGTTTATTTGTATACATAGACATGTATGTGTTCATTTCATGTGTAACTTGATAAGACTTATATTGAATACTTATATGTTTATTTTGTATGAAGTTTAGCAGTTTATTTGTGTACATATACATTTCATGTACATCTAACCATAAACTAAATACATGTATATCACGTGGACCTTAAACTAGAAACATGAATATCACATTTAGATAATCATAAATAGAACCAATCATGTACACATGTCTAACCATAAATTAATACATGTATATCACATGGACCATAATCAAGAAACATGTATATATCATATTTCTAATCATAAATTGAACCAATCATGTACACATGTCTAAAAATAAATGAAATACATATATCACATCCAGACCATAAACTAGAAATATATATGACGATTGAATAAATTTAAAACCAATCATTTTTTTGATAAAAAATAAATCATAAACACATGTGCAAAGATTAATATTACCTGAGCACTAGTGGGTGTCACATCTATCATATTTATACCCCCATGAGTAGTATGTGTCACATCAACAACATCTCTCCTCCCTCTATGATTAGAGCCCACAATGGCAGATGAATGCTTTGCTAACTATGCCTACAAAAATATAATTCATTTGGAAATATGAGTACATAATTATATACTTGTATATGGAAATTTGTTATTGTAAAAATGAAACTTAAAAGCGGTGTACCTAGGTTTGAGGAGCAAGAGGGTCATCAGTGACACATACTAAGGTGTCATTAGTAGAAAGTCCATCTCCAATAGTCTCAATCCTCAAGAATAGTGAGGAGTGAAAAGGACTAAAAAGTTGGGATGGAAGGGGTGTAGAGTCAGTAGACTGAAATAGCAACATTTTCATGTATCATCCTATCTCACTGGAAACATGCATCTGACTCAAATCTCATAATCAGTAGAAATAGAAATACCTCGACCAACTCCTAAGATCCCCTTATGTGGAGCTATAATAGACAATTGTGTTGAGTGTGGAGTTGAGTGTTGAGTTGAGTGTTGATTTCAATTCTAATCATTGGACTCTTGAAATATAGGCCTCTATAAAATCATCTTTATAACATTATGTAAAGGCATCCCATGTGTACCTATGATGTATGAATATGCATGTAAACGATCATCTAGAAGATACAAGGCCATCTCCATATGTTTGTGCCCTCTAGTGAGGCTACGTATATCTCCTAGGGTCGAAATATGTGTAACTCTATAGATCTCAAGGTGTCATCAATAGATATGATGTGTCATATCCATCATATTTGTACCCCCATGAGTAGTAGGTGTCACATCAACAACATCTCTCCTCCCACCATGATCAGAGCCCACAATGGAAGAAGCATGTGCTACTACTTGTGCCTACAAAATATAATTCATTTGGAAATATGAGTACATAATTATATACTTGTATATGAAAAGTTGTTATTGTAAAAATGAAACTTAAAAGAGGTGTACCTGGGTCTGAGCAGCAAGAAGGTCATCAATGTTACATAGTATGGTGTCATTAATAGAAAATCCATCTCCAATAGTTTTAATCATCTAGAATAGAAAGGAGTGCAAAGGAAAACTAATAAGATGGGATGGAAGTAGTTTAAAGTCAGTAGACTAAAATAGCAACATGTCCATGTATGATCCTATCTCACTAGAAACATGTATCTAACTCAAATCTCATAATGACTGATCAAGCACGTCAACTCCATTAGTAGAAATAGAAATACCTCAACCAACTCCTAAGCTCTTCTTAGGTGGAGCTATAGTAGACTATTGTGTTGAGAGCTAAGTTAAGTGTTGAGCTGTGTGTTGAGTGCTAGACTATTGAACACTAGAGTGTTGTGTATAGTGCTTAACACCAAAGTCCTTTGCAAAGTGTTGTGTACTCTAGTGTGCATGACCTAATGGCATGTCATGAGACACTCGAGATATAGGCCTCTATAAAATCATCTCTATGACACTATTTAAAGGCATACCCTGTGTATCTATGATGTATGAATATGCATGTAAAAGATCATCTAGAAGATATAAGGTCGTCTCCATATGTCAGTGCTCTCCAGTGAGGTCATCTATATCTCTTGGGGTAGGAATATGTGCAACTCTATAGATCTCATCAGTGGGCAATGTAGTACTCAATGATGCCTTAGAAGATGATCTACAATAACTAGGTTTACTCAAAACATTTCCTCCTAGAGTGTGAGATGTAATGCTCCTAGTAGCAGATGCAATGTGTCCTATCCAATCAACTACTTCCCTTTGAGAAGAAATGAATACTCTATCCATAGTAGTAGCAATCATTGGAGTCACTGTTAGGGTCCTCAATCCTGCCAATGCATGATGATGAGGAACAACATGAGTCATCTCACAATATGCATCATGATCACAAAATCTACTGCATCCCTGACCATAATATCCTAGAATATCTAAATAGTTGACATTGTGCCCCAAATAGAACTCTGTGACAACTACTAGGTAAAATATAATAGAATTTGGGAATTATTAGGATAACAACCATGTTCTGCTAGGAATGAAGGCTATATCATACAAGCAATCTATGGCACAACACATCTAGTAACCTAATATGCCCTGACCTTAGTCTTCTCCTCATAAATGGGAAGACCTCTCATTCAATAATCTCCTTAGAAACTAGGCTCTAAATTTGGTCTAAGGATATACCAAGATCTCTACTATAAGCTTAACAAAAATCCTATCTATAGGCCATGGTGTAAATGTAGACTGTGATCTAAGTCTGTTAGTAAGCTCCTCAAGACTAGTCAAAATCTGTTGACATATACCTCTATATAGATGATCCAGAGATCTCTCAATAGCTAATCTTAGTCTAGCAATCCCTATAGTCAAAAATTGGAATATAGTCAACATATTAGGAATACAAGGGTGGATAGATGATACATCAATAGGTGGTCCCTATCCCTGAGCCTGACCTTGTCCATGTCCCTAAGCCTAAGCCTTTGCCTGTGCCTATCCCTTTCCATGTCCCTATCCTTTTCCCTATGCCTGATCCTATCCATGTCCCTGATAATATTCTTGCCCCTGACCATCTCTTAGTCCCTGATCCTAAGGTTGATCATGGGATGTCATCTACGGGTATGACATGCAAACTAAATGTTAGCTTAATATTACAAAAACATAAGGGGAACTTAATGTTAACTTAATATTATGAAAGTGATGAGAGAAAAAGTAAGAAGAGGGAGAGAGAGAGAGAGAGAGAGAGAGAGAGAGAGAGAGAGAGAGAGAGAGAGAGAGAGAGAGAGAGAGAGAAATGAGAGGAGAGAGATTTGAAAGGAGATATAAAGTGTCAAGAGAGAGAAAGTGTGAGGAGAGATGCGTTGATGAAATAGAAAGCGATGAGAGAGAAGTGAGGAGGGAGAATAAAGGAGAGAGAAGTGTGAGGAGAGAAAGTAAGAAGAGGGAGAGTGTGAGGGGAGAGAGAGAGAGGAGAGAGAGAGTGAGGAGAAAGAAAGGAGAGAGAAGTGATGAGAGAGAAAGTGAAGAGAGAGAGAAAGAGAGAATTCAAGGAGAGAGAAAGTGTGAGGAGAGAAAGTGATGAGAGAGAATTCAAGGAGAAAGTATGAGGAGAGAAAGTAAGAAGAGGGAGAGAGTGTGAGGGGGGGGGAGAGAGAGAGAGAGAGAGAGAGAGAGAGAGAGAGTGAGAAGAGAGAAAGTGATGAGAGAGAGAGAAAGGAGAGAGAAGTGAGAGGAGAGAGAGATTTGAAAGGAGTTAAAGTGTGAGGAGAGACAAAGTGGAGAGAGAGAAAGTAAGAGGTAGAGAGTGTGAGGAGAGAGAGAGAGAGAGAGAGAGATTGTGAGGAGAGAGAAAGAAAGGAGAGAGAAAATGTGAGGAGAGAAAGTAAGAAGAGGGAGAGTGTGAGGAGAGAGAAAGTGTGAGAGAAAGAAAGGAGAGAGAAGTGAGAGGAGGGAGAGATAGAGTGTGAGGAGAGAGAAACTAGAGAGAGGAGAGAGAAAGGTGAGAGAAAGTGAAGAGGGAGTTCAAGGAGAGAGAAAATATGAGGAGAGAGAAGTGTGAGGAGAGAGGTGTTGGAAATATTCAAGACTATGTTAGGTTACTGAAAGGGGACAGGTGAATCAGTAACCTCAAAAACTTTATAAAATTCAAATCTTAATTGTAATAATCCAATAAACATTTGATTCATTAAATCAAATCTAACTGTATGCATGAGAAACTAATAATATAAAAATTCATGGCACATGAACACAATAATTTGGTGACCTAGAAATCTTCCAAATAGAAAGTAAAACTGGGGTGGGGATGATACCCACAAAACTTCAATACTACAACATAAAGTTGGCCTGTTAAGGATTAAAAAGATCACTTCTAATGATCTGCCTTGTTAGGAGCAATTAGGACTACTAGGTCCACCTTGTTAGAGGTTTTAAAAACATACAATAAAGTATGCACTCGGTAAAGAGATTTGACAAAAGACTATTAAGTCTACCTTATTAGAGGATTTGGACTAGTTCACTTGTTAGAATAAAATAGTAGATCTCTAACTTATAGCTGATTTGCTAATTCTTTGAAGTACTAATTACCTTTATGTGATAGATATGACTCTATTCCTCCTTTGTTGATATGGCATTACAATACACTTTGCTACTGATTCACATTCGCATGCTTCTTACATATTTGCATACATGCCTCCATATATTTATACATACATTTGGATATAATACAATACATTACATATATATATATATATATATATATATATATATATATATATATATATATATATATATATATATATATATATATATATATATATATATATATATATATATGTATATGTATATATATATATATATATATATATATATATATATATGTATATGTATATGTATATATATATATATATATATATGTATATGTATATATGTATATGTATATATATATATATATATATATATATATATATATATATGTATGTATATGTATATATATATATGTATATATATATATATATATGTATATATATATATATATATATACATATATATATATATATATACATATATATATATATATACATATATATATATACATATACATACATATATATATATATACATACATACATACATATATATATATATATATATATATATATATATATATATATATATATATATATATATATATATATATATATATATATATATATATATCAATCCAATTTACAAAATTACAAAGTTGGCCAATATACAAGTTAATACCAATATTACAATGTTGGCTCAAATGAAGACACTCAGGTTCTAAAGACTGACTTGGTGAAGTTTTGATACATGACGTCTAGTGTTATTACTTAGCATCATCATGCATTTGGTAGAAGTAGAAGCTCAGTCCATACTAATCATCTGAGAGTAGTCTCAAACTTGGTCTACACTAGTGACTCAGTAGATACTGTGTAACTTGGTAGAAACTGAATTACTGATTTACCATTACTACACTTGGTAAAAATTGATTATCACATAGCTTAGTTAACACTAACTTCACTTCACATGAAATGTGAAGCTCGGTAACCACTAAACTACTCAGGTTGAGCTGTTGGACTTCACACTGTCTAAATCCACTTGGTAACCACTGGGATGCTTGATAGGAACTGTAAAGCTTGGTGGCTACTAAATTACATGGAAAACATTGTAGACTATTGAATAAGCTCAATAGCCATATAGAATCTGAATAAGTGTTGTCACTAATAAAAAACTTGACTCAATGTCAACAATCTATCCCTTCTGCATTAGTGACAAAAACACTTATCAACCAAAACTTATATGCATCACAGTGAGACACTAGCTCGGTATGGTATAATATTTTTAAGAATTTAAAAAAAAAAATTATTTGTAAGTATATACAATATATGGTATCTACATGATTCTATACTTTCCTTTCCTTTGCATGATTCTCCCCCATACAATATACATACTATGTGTCTCATATATATACATACTATTTCTCCCCCTTTTTGACAATAATGCCAAAGATTTATTCAAAACTTATTTACACAGAGAGACCAATATAAGAAAGAAACTTAGAATGTACCTTAATTATGAGTGCTAAATTCTTATCCCAATTTTCTTACAAAACTTTACACATATGTAGAGCAATCTAGACTTCTGTAGAGAGTTCTATAATGTGATCTACAATTGAGAGGCTTTTGTTATGGATCAATGTTATTGAGTAAACAATGTGCTTCTGCATTGTGTCCGTGATGGAAAGGATCATATTCTAAATATTTATCAGTGAAGATCAGATCCTTGCTTCTTCTCTCAACAACTTTTCCTGCATATCTAACAAGAATATGATTTTCATATGATGTGCAAAGCTTGAACTAGGGTCAAGTTGCAACTGTTGTGCACTAGCCTTCAAATATTCATCAATCCTTGTTAGTTTTCTCTCTATTTCCTTTTGTGAACTCTATAACATTAAATAATTTTCCAAAAAGTGATCTTACATTTGTGCAAGAGTTTTCAAGATTGGTCAAAATTGAGGAAAGCTCCACTTGTTGGATGGCAATTTGTTTAGCAATGTGCTCAAGCACTTTGTTATCAAATTTCTTCTCTACTTTCTTAATTAATTTGTCTTGAACACTTGAGTCCTCATCAAACTTCTAGACTACCTCTTCTGATTAAAACAAAATGTGTTGAGAAGTATCAACTTCAACACCTATCACCTCAATCAAAATATTCTTAGCACTTTCTATGATTTTATATTCTTTGTCGCTTTCCTCTCTTAATTTCTTCTATTTTGCTTTCTTTTGGAGGAATTGACTAACTATTTGCATTTGATCTATAGTGGTATTATCAAAATCCTAGTTTGGAATTTCAATCAGTTCATCTAGGTCAATGTCCTCCTCTATCTCCTTTCCTCTTGAATGCCTTGTACTTGGTTGAGCCTTAGGGTCAACTACCTTTTTACTTAATGCCTTAGAATCCAAAATGGAAACAATAGTAGAGATAGTAGGACTAGTTGCGAAAACTGATATAGTACCAATAGAAGGAATACTGACTGGTATTCTTACTAAATCCAAAATTGAAGTACTTATAGAAGTATCTAAAGTTGTAGAAAATAAAACTATAGAATCCAAAATTGTAGAACTCAAAATTGTACTCACTACTAAAGAACACAAAACTGTAGAACATGCTATACTCACTGCTAATAATGTTGACTTGGGAGCTAAAGAAGAGGGAGGTTGTAGCTTAGTTGATGAAGTGGTAGACACTTCTATTAGTGATGTGCTAAGATGTGAGGGAGCAAAGAGTGATTGGACATTTGATGTATCTGCTATGGTCACAATCAAACTTACTGAAGCTATCTCTGAACTTGATGTACCTACTAATTTTGTTGGAGAATGAGAAAGTAAGGCAATGACTACTGCTACTATCTTCATAGGATCGGTCTCCTCATCATCTTCTTTGTCTTCCTTGGTAGCTTCTTCCTCTTTATCTGCTTCAACTTCTTCACTGCCAAATTGTATTGGCTCAATATATGTTCCTTCTTCCTCATCATCACTATCATTATCCTTGACTTCTACTAGAAAGTCACTTTGTTTATGCTAGTGATAAATATTCTTCCACATCCCTATAGCATTCTTGACCACATTCTCTATATCCTTAACAAAATTAAACAAGTATTAAATCTAAGAGTCAACTTGTCTTCATTTTTCTTCATAGACTCTTTTACCTTAGCATCTGTAATGTTTGGTAAAAACTGCCTCAGGGTTTGTTCATAGATATCTTTTACTTTCAACGTAGTTGAGTCCCATCTTGGCTTCAACTTTTCTAATAGTTCATTAGATATCTAAGAGGCTATCAAATTAGGAGAATAATTCCATTTTCCCATCTTGGTTATCACCAATTCTTCAACTTGTTTCTTCTCAGCCTCTATCCTAGTCTCATACTTTAAGGATTTGAAGTTGGTTATGCCTGCACCTTCTTCCAAGTGCTTATGTTTAGGTTTAAGAACACCATTTACACATAATTCACCTAGGGCATCATCCATCTCCAGGGTTCCAATTTCTTGAATTGCACACTAAAAATGAGTTTGGATATTGTTAATGAGTAGTACCTTAGGAGGTATCTATGATTGCGCTCCATTTGGATCAAGGGTTTCAACAATTACTAGCGCAAGTTTGAAAACTGGTGGTTTCCATTTGACTACTCAGTCCAACATTTTTGACCCTATCTTTGCCTTGCTACTACTACATGATGCTACCATGGCTACTCAGTAGGTCATGGGAAACCTCAAAAAAAATTACTATAAATTATGCTTGAAATCACTTGATCATTCTAGAATTTTCTTGATCACAATAACACTTTAAAATTTTAGGTGAAAAATGAATTCAACTTCCTGCCCTTTGATAACATTTCACCATTAATTCTTAGTATGAAAGTAGTTGTGATGACATCATTATGCATGATAGGTTTTCATCCACTATTTGTTCAGATCACTCAGTGAATGCTTCATAACTTGGTAACCAAACATCTGTGACTAGTTACTCCCAACCTTGCTCAGTAGAGTCCATGACCCAACCTTACTTGGTAGAGAAAGTAACTCGGTAATAACTAATACTGATCTTCTGTGATCCCTTTGTATCTTGAATACTAATTTGGATATTTGCTTCCTTTCAATTTTGGAACTATTTAGATGTGATCATGATAACATAGTTCCAATTCTTAATTAAGAACTTAGTTGGAAATGGTGGAGTCACCCACTTCATGAGTGACATGACCATCATTTCTTGGAATAGCTTCCTTGGTAGATTTAGGAATCCATTGCTACCACATTTTCTTCCTAATTTTGTTTGCATTTTCTTTCTTTTCACCTTTAATTCTACCAGTATTCATGCAATTCTTGGCTAGATGACCAAGTTCTATACAAGTGAAACATCTTATGGTGGTATCTCTCTTTCTTTTGTGATGTTTAACACAGTTCATGCTAATGTTTTCATACTCTCCATAGTAATGACATCTACATAGGTGTTATAGTCCCAATCAAATATTGCTTTCACAATTTTCTCTGCTAGATTGAATGACTTGGTTTTGCAGTTTGATGCCTTGTGACCTTGTTTCTTGCATTTGTGACATTTGCCTTCAAATTTTGGTTTCTCTTTACATTCATTAGCCTTGTGACAATGCTGATTGCAATTGTAACATTTACCATTGAATTTTTCTTTACCATTACTCTAACATTTGTTTGATGTATGATCTATCTTACCACAATGAAGTCAAGTAGTTTCTTTATTCCTTTGACCACCTTGTTTGGAGGATTTAACTTCTTTGTATCCAATTCCTGCTTTACCTTTTTTTTCTATAGAGATTTTGCACATTCAATTGATTCAAGTTTGCTTAGGATTTTAGTGTTTAGGTAATTTTTCAATCTTTCACTAATTTTCTTTTCACATCTTAGCTTACTTCTTATTCTTTCATTGACTTGTCTTTTTAAATTTAGATTATTTCTTAATCTTTCATTGATCTATCTTTGGTTCATGATTTCTTCATTTGCATCAGAGATTTGATCTATAAGATTTGCATGCTAAAGGGATTGGTTCTAAATCTCATTATTTCTTCCATCCATTTCTACTTTCATTTTGTTCCTTTGCTCCAAGATTTCACATAGCCTTACTGACTGAATTTCTTGTTCTCTTTTGAGCTTTCTTTTTTCTTCTTGGAGGGAAGCATTCTTTTTTAAGAGCTCTTTAATTGTATAATTTGCTTCATTTGAACTACTTGAAGGGAAAAGGTCTTCAATGTATTGATGATCATTCATTTGATTTGCAAGTTCCTTCCTTCTCTTTAGGGATTGGGAAAGTTCCTCCTTAGCTTTCTTGAGTTGTGCAATGGCCATTTCTAGATCTAGCTTTTCATTGTCAATTGCCTTATCAAGTCTAAATATCTCCATTGTCCTTGATCTTTGCTCAAGTTGTCAAACTTTATCTTGAGAACCACAAAATCTCTGATACCAATTCTTGGAAATATTCAAGACTATGTTAGGTTACTGAGAGGGGAGGGATGAATCAATAATCTCAAAATATTTATCTAGCTCAGATCTTAATTGCAATAATCCAATAACCATTTAATTATTAAATCAGATCTAACTATATGCATGAGAAACTGAAAACATAAACATTCATGGCACATAAACACAATAATTTGGTGACCCAAAAACCTTTCAAATAGAAAGTAAAACTAGGGTGGGGATGATACCCACACAACTTCAATACTACAACATAAAGTTGGCCTGTTAAGGCTTACAATGATCACTTCTAGTAATTTTCTCTGTTAGGAGCAATTAGGACTGCCAGGTTCACCTTGTTAGAGGTTTTACAAACATATAATGAAGTATGCACTGGGTAAAGAGATTTCAAAAAATATTGTTAAGTCTAGCTTGTTAGAGGATTTGGACTGGTTCACCTGTTAGAATGAAACAATATTTCTTTGACTTACAACTGATTTGCTAATAGAGTTCTTTGAAGTACTAATCACCTTTATGTGATAGATATGACTCTGCTACTCCTTTTCTGATATGGCCTTACAATACACTTTGTTGTTGATTCACATTTGCATGCTTCTTACATATTCTTCACTTTCACTTAGTTTCCATACATGCATATGTACCTCCATCTATTTATACATAAATTTGGACATGATACAATAAATTATATATATATATATATATATATATATATATATCAATCCAATTTACAAAATTACAAAGTCAGCTCAAATGAAGACACTTGGGTTCTAAAGACTGGCCTGGTGAAGTTCTAAAACATGGTTTCCACTATCATTACTCGACATCATCATGCATTCGATAGAAGTAGAAGCCCAGTCCATACTAATCATCTCAAAGTAGTCTTGAACTCGGTCTACACTAGTGACTCAATAGATACTATGTAACTTGGTAGAAAATGAATTACATGTTTACCATGACAGCACTCAGTAAACATTGATCATCACATAGCTCGGTTAACACTAACTTCACTTCACATGAACCACTAGCTTGGTTTGAAATATGAAGCTTTCTAACCATTGAATTGCTTGGGTTGAACTGCTAGACTTCACACTACTTGAATTCACTTGATAATCATTGGGATGCTTGGTAGGAACTATAAAGCTTAGTGGCTACTAAATTATATGGCAAACACTATAGATTGTTCAATGAACTTGGTAGCCATTCAGAATCTAAATAAGTGTTGTCAATAATAACAAACTTGACTTAATGTCAACAAGAGGGAGATTTGAAAGGAGCGATAAAGTGTGAGAAGAGAGAAAGTGTGAGGAGAGAAAGTGAGAAGAGGGAGAGAGTGTGAGGAGAGAGAGAAAGTGTGAGGAAAGAGAAAGTGATGAGAGAGAAAGAAAGGAGAGAGATGTGAGAGGGAGAGAGAGATTTGAAAGGAGAGATAAAGTGTGGGAGCGAGAAAGTGGAGAGAGAGTTAGGAGAGAGAAAGTAATGAGAGAGAAGTGATGCTCGAGAGAAAGAAAGGAGAGAATAAGTGAAGAGAGATAATTCAAGGAGAGAGAAAGTGTGAGGAGAGAGAGAGAGAGAGAGAGAGAGAGAGTAATGAGAGAGAGAGGGAGGAGAGAGAAAGTAAGAAGAGTGAGAGAATGTGAGGAGAGAGAAAGAAAGTGTGAGGAGAGAGAAAGTAATGAGAGAGAAAGAAAGGAGAGAGAAAGTGAAGAGAGAGTTTTTAGGGAGAGAGGAAGTGTGAGGAGAGAAAGTAAGAAGAGGGAGAAAGTGTGAGGAGAGAGAGAGAGAGAGCTCAAGAATAGAGAAAGTGTGAGGAGAGAGAAAGTGATGTGAGAGAGAGAAAGTTCAAGGAGAGAGAAAGGGTGAGGAGAGAAAGTAAAAAGAGGGAGAATGTGTGAAGAGAGAGAAAGTGATCAGAGAGAAAGAAAGGAGAGATGGAGAGGAGGGAGAGAGAGAGAGAGATTTGAAAGGAGAGATAAAGTCTAAGGAGAGAGAGTTCAAGGAGAGAGAAAGTGTGAGGAGAGAGAAAGTGATGAAAGAGAAAGTGATGAGAGAGAAAGTAAGGAGAGAGATGTGAGAGGAGAAAGAAAGTGAGAAGAGAGAAAGTAAGAAAAGGGAGAGAATGTGAGGAGAGAGAGAAAGTGCATGAGGAGAGACAAAGTGGTGAGAGAGTTCAAGGAGAGAGAAAGTATGAGGAGAGAGAGAAAGTGTGAGGAGAGAAAGTAAGAAGAGGGAGAGAGTGTGAGGAGAGAGAAAGTGTGATGAGAGAAAGAAAGTGTGAGGAGAGAGAAAGTTCAAGAAGAGAGAGAAAGTAAGAAGAGGGAGATAGTCTAAGGAGAGAGAGAGTGATGAGAGAGAGAGAAGTGAGAGGAGTGAGTGTGTGTGTGAGGAGATTGAAAATGAGAAAAGAGAGAAAGTGTGAGGAGAGAGAAAGTGAGAAGAGAGAGAAAGTAAGAAGAGAGAGAGTGTGAGCAGAGAGAGAAAGTGAGGAGAGAGAAGTGAGCATCCAGAGAGAGAGAAAATGAGAAGAGAGAATTTTTCTAGATACTGAAGGTAATGTTTTATTAATTTTTATTCATCTAGAGTTTTAAATCATTTTTTGTTTTCTACATCTAATCCTATTATTGGTTTCCTACATGTCTTAGATCATATTTTTAGTTTTCTACATCGAATCCTATTTTTGGTTCTCTACATCGAATCCTATTTTTGGTTTTCTACATCTAGAATCATATTTTTTGGTTTTCTAAATCTAATCATATTTTTTGTTTTTTTTTTAAATTTATCTACCTAGCATTTTAAATAATCTAAACATATAATATTTCTTCCATTAACTACAATTTTAACAATATTTTCTAATGTTTAAACTAAAATACAACATATAAACATAAAATTAATTATTGTATACTAAAAATAACAAAATAGCCATAAAAAAGCTAAATAAATTCATAAATCTAACTAAATATTCAAAAAAAACTACTAATAATTCATCAAAATAACTAAACAATCATTAAAAATAACTAAATATTTATTAAAAATATAAAAATGAACATACCTAGTATGTTGAATGCTCGAAGGAGGTTGAAAATGCTAATCCAAAATGATGATGTAACTACAAACATTGTGAACTTTGCTCCAAGCATTGCTACAAAGCTGTCGCCATGATAATTAAATTTGATAATGGTAAAATGGCATAAAAATTATCATTTTTCATTTGGGGTTAGGATTTCAACAAGCATCAAAAATAATTTTTGGGGCTTCAAAGGAAGCCACAGGCTTTGTTGAAAGCTCTAGTGGGCCTGTGCGCAGCAAGGGCTTCAAGTGAAACCTAAGGCTTCCATCAAAGCCCCATCCACATGGCTTCATTTGAATCCGTGTGGAGGCTTTCATGGAAGCCTCTACTTCATATGAAGCCTTTTAAAAATATTTTTCTCACTTTTCATCTAATCCGTTCATGATGAAAAGTGGAAATGAGTTGTGTGGCCTTACCCTATAATAGATGGTTGAGTGAGACTACATGCTTTAGCTTTTTAAAGACTGGTCATATCAACAAAAATTGCCCAACCAGATCACTAGCACTAAGTAACAAAAATAATAAAGGCAAAGAGAAGTTCATTGTGAGAAGGTCAAAGTGCAGATGAGCAAATCATGGAAGAAGAAGGAAGATTGTAGTACATCAAGTTCAGATGAGGTCACTTCATCCAATGGATCAAGTGATCACATCATCCCCAACTAGGCATTCAAAAGGTATGTGTGGGACTAATATTTCAAATTTATTTCATAAATTAGTTTCAAGAATATGAGTTCTAAAAAGATAATATATGCATGAATTAAGATGCAATGTATTGGTTAGAACCTAGAAGAAATCTATAGTTTTGTTAATTTTCATGTTGTTTTTGAGTGACGGAATTATGTTAGTAGTGGTCGAGCTCAGTGTGGTTGTTGAGCATAGTTGAAATCATGTGTCAGTTAAGTGAGTGGAAATCCTATGATAGTTGAGCTTACAGTTGTATAAGCATTAAGCATTATTGCCAAATATCAAGGGTTATATAGACAATTTTTGACTCATTTGCATTCATCAAAGATCAAAGACTGCATGAAGAGCATAAGGTGAATCAAGGAGAAAGAGTCAAGTGTTTATGAATTGGATACAATAGCTTCTTGTCATCATTCATTAGATTCATAAGGTATTTATCAAGTGATGAGTTTCCTTGTTTTAGTTTTTACAAACCATAGTTACATAAATGGCATCTAGCTCTTCTACAAATGTTGGGAAGGAAGGAAAAGAAGTTTATAGTGTGCAATTAATCAATAATGAAATTAGAAAACCATGCTTCTAACCTATTCCTAAGATAGCATATAAGGGAGACCCATTTGGTGTACTATTGATGATACCACCACAAGTTTTAATGATACAATATGTCAGATGTTGCTACATTGGAAAGATAGGAGTTAATGGAGACATGAAAATAAAAGATGTATATAGTAAGTTATGTGATAATAGATTTTTGAGGGAAGAGTACAGGATTATTGAACAGAAAGGGTTAAATCATGCCCTAGATTTTCCTCAAGTCTTTAAGAATGATTGAATGTGCATTGTTTTGAGCTACATTCATAAAATTTTCATTTGGTTGAAGAATGGACCCATTAAGATCACCAAAAGGATCATCAACCAAGTGATAAGGTATCCAACCCTAGATAGACCTAAAACCATGCGAAGTGATGCAAAGGAGGTAACTGAGAGAAATACAAAGGTAGTATGGAATAAGAGAGGAATGTCCATAGATACGATTTCTGATCCCCTAATTGACTTTGTAGTGAGAGTAATTGCTCACAAGTTCTTTCAATCAAGAAGATTAAACATTATATCTTGCATGCCTATATATTTGGGTTATAGGATAGTAAAGGAGGACCACACTTATGACCTTTTTGAGTTACAACTTGAATAGTTATCAAAAAACTTGGATGCCATAAGGAAGACAAAGAGTACATAATGCACATTTAGTTTGCTTCTTTTCTACATATTATCTTATGTGTATAATACATTTCCCACATTTGGTCAAATAGCATGGAAGATCAATAGGCCAGTGACAGTGTAGATTTCAGAATTGATAGAGAAACTTGAAGAGAATTTTGAAATGGTAAGGACAATTTACTTTGAAGATTTCATGAAGTCTATGAAGCAAAGACTAAGGATTCTAGTCTCACTAGTGGAGAAACATTATAACAATGTTTGACTCTTAGTTAGTGCTAATTATACAAATGTACAGGAAGTAATACCCAAGGTTGGATGGCTCAATCCATTGCCTTATGAAATCAATGTGGATGAGGCATCTGCAGTCATCACAACACTATTGGCAAAGGAAGTTGACAAGAGTGCCACCTCATTTGGAAACTATGAGGAAGCCAAATCAAGAATCACTATTGATTTGAAGAAAACTAAGTTGTGATAAGGAAGAAAAATAAGCTTGTGAAGAAGCTACAGGAGATATTTGGTGAAGGGGGGGAGGAAGAAGAAGAAGATGATGGAAATGATGAAGAAGAACATCAAGTTGAAGCTCCATTGGTGCTTATTCAAGGCCAAGGAGAATATCAAGAAGAGAATGTTGAAGTTGTTGAGGGAGAAGAAGTCAAGGAAGCACCTAAGCCAACTAAAAAGAAGAAGAGAAAAGAAAAAGAGGAAGTGGAGAAACCCAAGAAGAATCTTCTGAAACTTTCACAATAGAAGCCAGCAGTACCTGCTACTAGGTCAAGCACAAGGGTAGCCACCTAGCAAGTAAAGGAGATAGATAAACCAAAAGGAAGAAGAATTATTGACTTAGCATATCTAAGTCAACCTATAAAGAAGACATATGCATAGAGAAAATACACTCCTCTAGCAAAGTCAAATGAGGAGAGGACAGAATTAGATAACATTAGCCAATTTTGCGCAATAAGCCATAATCCCATATCAGATATAGACAACTTGTATGAAAATGTTAACAATAATGTAGATTTTTCTATTTATGCACATGTTGTATTTGATAAGTTAGGAAATATTTACTAGAATAAGGTAGAAGAAGCTATATATAAGATGATGGCTACATTTAAGATTACACCTATAGAGATTGCCAACTCACTACAAAAGAGTCTTTATGGCTGAATTGAGAAAAAGTGGTAGTATATTCTGACAACATAAAGACAAATTAGGGAGACTGCACTTGCCAGATTAATATCTACTTTTGATAAAGAAATGATGATAAGAACCATGAACAAATTCAAGGGCAGATTTACCCCCAAATATAGAGCTTTTGATATTTTGCAAAATAATGTCGAAGAGGTTGTCAAACAGAGCACCTAGATATTGAAAGTTATCTATGGGTTGACAACACCAAATCCAAGTGACAAAGTTCCTGAGGAAGTTGGAGATATGAAAGATGAACAAGGGTAAGAAGTCCATGTCAAGGATGGTCATGTGGGAGATACTAAAATAGAAATAGTAGTAGAGGCCACAACTAATGATGAGTAGAAGAATGATCAAAATTTACCAAGATACAAGTGTCGAGTGCTAGCCCTCCACATGTAGACCAAGTGAGTCACCAGGACACAATAAAAATTAAGGATGTTCCTAAAAACTCTTCTCATAAAATTAATCCCTTGAAAAAAGAAGAAATGAAGAAACTTTTAATTGACTTGACCACTACAACAAAATTATGTAGTAATCCTATATTAGTGAGAGTAGATGAGATTGAGAAGGCAGAATTGGCATCTACATGTGAGAAATCACAAGAATCATCCAAAATTGCCCCTCAATCTATAGAAGCACAAATTACAATGCCCATTGTGGCAGAAAAAGGATACAATGACACTAGATGTTAGTAAATTAGTGCCAAATCACCTAATGCAAGCAATGTTAACTATTGAAAAGGGTGTGATAGAAGTCCACATAGGTCAGGAAGCTAGCCTTACACCTATCTCACATTTTCCAAGTGGAGATGACAACACAGAGAAGGAGAAAGATAGGACTAAAGATTCAGTTTTGACTACTAAGATAGTGGAATAGATCACTATATAGACCTTGCTTACCCTACCATCTTCTATATCACCTCCTCCTAGTCAAACTCTTCAATAGTTGAGTACAGATGCTACACCCTTACAAATTTCAAGGCCTAGTCCTAGCACATCTAAGTATGTTGGAGGTATATCTTATGGAGATGTAAACTTAGATGAGGTGATTGAACTGCCAAAGTTTGATCTTGCATCAATTACCATAGAACAAATGAGCCTTCTACAAGAAGTTCTTGAAAGGAAGAAACAATGACAGTTTCTTAGACAAGAGCATAAGTAGAAGAAAGTACTTCATGACATCAAAGAGATATTTCTTGATGCATTTAGTCTACTAGAACTGAGTGAAGAAAAACCAATTACTGAGAAACTAGTCCGTATAGTTGATAACACCAGGGATGAAGACCTAGAATACAATGTTAAGCGTCTAGAATGGTCTAAAAAGAAGTTTCATTCTAAAGTTCTTAAAAAGATTTATATTGCTATTTTACTAAGAAAAGTTAACTTAGAAATCAAAATGGAGGATGTGAAAAAGGTGTTGAAGAATATCTTTTCTCTATAAACAAATCTTTTTTATTTGAATTTATTCACACAAGAAGTACATAGGACTAGTGACCAGCTGTAAGGAGATCTATAGTCCATAGGTACAACATTGAAACTATCTCCTAGTCAAAGCCAGACTCATTTTCAAAGATTAATCTCTACTCAAGCCAAGCTAGCTACATTACAAGCACAAGATGCAAACATAAGGGCTACCTTGATTAGCATCTAGTCCATGTTGACCCCACAAATAGAAGTATTGCATAAGGAACTAGCCTTCACTCAAACATTGATGAAGGAAAATAATCAACTTTCTATACATGATGTCTTACTTGACCTTGTTGCCTAGTTAGATGTTTAATACTGATCTCTAGAGGTCGCATGCAATAACTAGGATGCAGCATTGAAATTATGGAGGTCCACAAAACATTTGTCGAAAAACACACTATCAGTGTACCATCCAAATGACATAAGTTTCAAAAAAGGGGAGTACAATTTTGAGATAGAAGCAAGGGACAGGAGTAGTATAGCACATTTACTCAATAGAAGTTATACAAAATTCAACAATAGCAAGGAACACTAAACTCAGGGGGGGTTATAAAATTTTGAAGAGGTATGATAGTTAAGTCATCAATTGTGTAAAATTTTGAAATTTTGAAAGTTTGTATGAGATATAGATTATTTGAGTTATGCACATAAGTTAGGTTGTATATGCATGAAGAAGTGTTTTTGCCACTCATGTCAAAGGGAGAGATTATTGATCTCATTTATATTTTGACAAGGTAGTGACAACACTTAAGTTGTTACTTAACAGAAATCTCTATGTGCCAAGTAAATAGTTGGTGTCAAGCAAATGGTATGTGCCAAATCACTCAAGTGTCGAGCATGATAAATATGCTCAGGATTCATACACTAAGTACAATAGTGGATGTCGATTCATTTAGGAGTTGAGTTAAAGCATTAAGGATAGAGTGAATGTCAAGCATCAAAGCTTTCAAGTGTCAAGTAAAAAAATTTTGGCCTAGTTTTTTGTAATGGAAAAGACTCCTATGTAAACAATTTTTGGGCTGACTTAAGCATTGTTTTACAATTCTAGAAGATATATACGAAGCTATATTGAGAATATCTATGCAATACATTCAACCAATTAGATTAAGGGATGTTATAAGCAAAAAAATGGGTGAATCACAATCGTTGATTCCTACCTAACCCTAGCTCACCTAAGTCTTCTTAAGAAGAGAAAACCCTAGAGAGTATATATGTGTGGATGAAAGGAGAAGGGAAAATGCTAAATGAAAAGAGAGGATTCATAATGACTAAGGAGGTTGTGAGAGAGGAATGAATTATAGAATTAGTTAGAGAGAATAGAGCAAAGTAGTTAAAGGACATAAGAGATACATTTGATCAGAAGGATCAAGTAGACATCAAGAAAGAGGAGATCTGATATCTAGTAGAGAGGTGCTAACCAAAGGATCAAGGGTGAAAAATTCTAACATTTGAATCAATGAAAATCTCTTAATAGAGTAGTCTTATAGGCTTTTGTAAATCCTTTAACAACGTGCTCATTTTATTGTAAGTTTAAATCCTCTAACAAGGCACACTTTTAGCAGGGTTTTGAAATCCTTTAATAGGGAAAACCTTTCATAGGATAGATCATAGTTTATGATCAAAAAATTGTAAGCTTCATTGGATACACTTTACAACTATGGTAGTGAAGATTTGTGGGCGCCATTCCCACTCCAATTTTACCTTCTAATTGGAGGGTTTCTGGGTAACAAACTTATTGTGTTATGTGTTATTTGTTTCATCCTATGGATGAACATGTGTAGTGAGCTAATTCAATTTAGATGATAAATTATGAGATGGATGTGTGGTGAATATTTTATGGTTAAAGTTTTAAAGTACCCCCGTTCTTAGAGTTCACTTTCCCATTGTTAATTCCAACATCTTTGACCAAGTTTGTCTATGATTGGTTCTTAGCTATTTGAGCCAACTTATGTATTTAATTTGGATTGTGAATTTAATGTAAGGATATTTTCTTGGGATGTGTGCAAACCATTTTAAGGTCAACCTTTATATTATGTAATGTTTTAGAACCTTCTATAAGCTATTTTTGCAAGCACAAATGAAGGTGTTAGGTTTAGGTTAGGTAATAACTTAGACAGTCAAGAATAAATTTTCCTAAAATAGAAAACTTGAAGTTGGATCATGGATTTTTGATTTTGTATTTTATATTTGGTCATAACCTAGAAGGCCTTACAGTTGGGCATGTATGCTAATAAATTAATGAATCGATAAATTATTTTTGTTTCTTCTCTCCTTTGTGTTTTTTTGTGTGTTATTCTCTTCCATTTTGTTTACTCAGTGAGGTGGTTGGATAGTTAGATGTGCCTCTAGCCCTAGCTATTCAAAACCCTCCTTGGGCCATAACTCCTAAGACACCTAAACAAAATAGAATAGAAGAAACGAAGACTAGAATAGTAAAAAAGGAAAAAAAAGTGATGATGTTTAAGAATAATGTGACAAATATATTTTGGAGAGAAGTGGTTAATATGACTGTGTAAACTATGAACAAAGTACAAATTAGACAAGGTACTAGTAGGACACATAAGGAACTTATTTTGGACATGATGTTCTATATTTTCACCATTCTAAAATTTTGAAAAACTACTATTAAAATTAATGAAATAAATGAAATTAGGGTTTAAATGTCTTTGTTGCAAAGGTTTTAGTAGAGAAACCCCAAATTTTGACCCATGCCCTAGGTTGGGTAAATTTTCTAAGACATCCTTTGTAAGACAAGGTTTGATTTGAATTTTTTAATCATGTTAAGACTTAGTCAAAATTGTTTTATCCAAGGTCTTATAATAACTCTCCTAAGCTTATAGAGTTATGCTTTTAGGTTGAGAGTAAGAGCAGAGGTCTCCAATAGTTGATCTCATAGACTTACAATAAAAGGAAAATTCAATTGAGCTTAAGAGTAGAGGTCTATTTATAAATCGTTAGCACAAATACTGATGATACTATATTGGGGGAGTATCCTAAGCATTGATGAGTACTAACAATTTGTATTCATGACTATGTTTTTCATTGATGTCAACATAGCAGTAAGTTTGTAATGATTGATAGAGTAGAATACAAAGATCCTAGTTCTACGGATAATGTTTTTATTATCTTGTGATGCATTTTCATCCACATGTTTAGTATAGTTTCTTGATGTGAAGGTTCAATGCACATCACATAAGTCAAAGATACCTGATTTTCAGATAGATCTATAAAGATAGAGTACTTGAGAAGTGGTTTCTAATGTTTTCATTATATCCTTTAACATTGATATAATATTTTTATGCATGGTTGACCAGATAGTGACTAATGATAGTCTGATGATGACATCAATGTATGCGCAATTGCTACTATCGTACATGTGAGAAGTTATATAGACTATGAGCCGACAATGCTATAGTAATTGTAAATTAATTAATTATCATATTACAATTAATTGGGAAAGCCTCATGGATAGCTCAAGGAATTATTTTGAAGATACGATATAAAGGAAATATGTTTTACTTGATTGTAAAATGAACGTGCATGTTTTGATCATTGTATTGAGTGCAAAGTGAAAAAAGGAGCAGAGTGTTTACTAAATACGAGTAAGTGATCCAAGGGATTATTGGATGTGAGATTTTTAATTTGGTTACAAGATCAGAAGGAGGAGAAGTCTAGTTGATAGGACATAAAGAGGAAGGATTAGTACTATTCATTTCTATTATTCTACAAGCAATAATTTAGAGATCATTGTAATGTCCCCACTAATATGGTTAGTTAGGGACAAGTAATACCTACAAAATAAATGTTAGAATCACAATAATAATAAAACCAACTATATTACTCTACCCTCAATTTAACCCCAATCTTAAGGATGTCTCCAAGTCATGATTCCTAGCTCATAGCTACCTTGTCATCTTCCCAAGAGTGCACCCCTTAAGATTCTTCTTGGATAGGCATCCTCTATCCAAGGCTACTCACATATACATATGTTGACAACTTCAAAATATTCTGGTAGGAAAATTATTAGCCATGGTGGACTATAGAGATCTTAAATATCTCACATGCTCCATGCTATGATATCGACACTTAGCATTGCAGACAATGGAGATCTTAAATATCTCACATGCTCGATGCTATAAGTAACATTGATTCTCAGCCATGGCAGACAATGGAGATCTTAAATACCTTGCATGCTCCATGTTACAAGTAACATTAATTCTTGGCCATGGTGAACAATGCAGATCTTAAATATCTCACATGCTCCATGCTTCGAATCTCATTAACATCCATAGTGTTAACCCCATGACCTAACACAATATTATCCAGAAGTATGGTTCATAAATAAATTCATAAACATAATTAAACAAATATAATTCATAAACATACATTTCTTACCTTCTTCTTTTTCAAGAGTCTCACCTTTTCATAATACAAATCCTTTGAAAAGTCACAACACTTCATAGTTATAATCCTTCCAAAAAGTCACAACCCTTCATAACTAGAATCCTTTGGAAAAATCTCAATACTTTATAATCACAATAATTTTGAAGAGTCGCAACTATTCATAATTATGACCCTTTCAAAAGGCATGCATCCTTTCAATATCATTGATAACTTTCAGAAAGTCACTTCCTTAATTTCTTCATATTACTTTTCTCTTCCATTTTCCCTTTTTGAACTCCTCTCCTCTTCTCTTCCTTTCCTCTTTTTTCTCCTCTCTAAAAGATAAACTCTCCTCTCTTTTATATCTTAATTTTAAGGAGTCATGTCTATTCATTAAACATATCTTGACTTTTTATTAAATTTAGTTAATTTATATTATTCTATGTTATATTATTTATTTACTTACTTATTTGTGTTTATTTTATTTATTATTAAATTGTATTTAGAAAGTTAACATACTTTCTACAATATTGTCTATTGTATTTAATATAATTTATTTCTTTACTCATTGAAATTTTATTATTTTTTTAATTATTTAAAATATCATAATAAATATTATTTTTCTTGTTTTATATTTTAGTATTAGTTCTAATATAACTTTATTATTTATTTAATAACATTGTATTATCTAATAATTATTAAAATTCTATCTTAAAATGGGGATATGACAATCATTTAGACAATGGGTTCATTGATCTTGCCCTTGAAGTTATTTGGGCATTAGGTCCAACTATCCTCCACAACTCCTAATAGGGTTGGGATCTCCTAACTAGGACTGATATGTATTCAATTTTGTTATAGACTCCTAATATGGTCAATCCTCTAACAAGGAATGTTTATAATAGTACATCATCTTGTGGGTAATATCCCTACTGGGGTTTTCCTCTAATCAAGGATTTTCCTAGTTAACATATCTAGTGTTAGTGTGCATGAGATTATATTCATCATTTGGTTAAAGTTTAATAAGGTTGATAATTGTTATATTAGTTTTATAAATTATTCACACCCCCCCACCCTCCACTCCTCTCTATTATATTGGTGAACCATATATTCTAAAAATTTGGTAAAAGAGCATTAGGTCCTTGAAGGATAAGCTAAAAACCTTTGGGAGGTAGATGGAAAATCTTTTTAGAAAAGATAGTCCTAGATTTGATGGGACCCACTATGAGAGTTGGAAGAAAAAGATGAAGACTCATCTACTTTGTATGGGTGTAGGTTATTGGCTCTTGACAAAGAGTGAAAAGATAATTGTCAAAGAAGGGACACTTGAAGAATGTAGTGAATTAGAGAGAGAGAGAGAGAGAGAGAGAGAGATTTGTTCATGTGCAACTTGAGAGCTAGAGAATCTTTACTATGAGCTTTTCAAGAGAATGAATATAATTACGTAAAATCACTAGAATCATCTCATAAGATTTGGAAAATATTAGAATCTATTTTTGAGGGTGATACACATATGAAAAGAGTAACATTACAAAATTAGATATGTGCATTTCAAGATGCTAACATGATGGAAGATGAAACTGTAAGAAGCTATATTGGTAGGATATCAGATATTGTTGTAGGAACCAAGACATATGGTGGAAAGAAGGAAGAATATGAGATTGTGTGGAATATCTTGAAGACTTTGACACCACCATTCAAGAAAGTAGCATAGATGATTCAATTACTTATACCTTGTACTAAAGATTTCACCAGGGAAACATTTCTTGGAAGATTGAAAGTAGTAGAAGTAGGTCTAAGAAAATTAGGAGAATTGATAAGAGTGGAGAAAGCTCTAAGTTCCTTAAATGTTTGGCCAAGTCTATCTAGAAGTGCAGGTACACATGGAGATTTGGCTAGTAGTAGTAGAATCAGATGTGATGAAGAAAAGAAGATCGAAGAAGGTATATCACTTATTTTGAGAAGAGAAAAAGATGGTAACAATATCTTTAAATGTTGGAATTTTTATATGTTTAGTCATCATGCATATAAATGTCCTAAAAGAGAGAAAAGGTATAAAGGAGAGTTCAAACATAAGAGATGTAGGAATTACTTGTATGCTAATGAAGATGAGGAATTTGATGAAAAAGGTCAAAGTGAAAGTGATGTTGAGCTAGGATTTGTAGCTATTAAGGAAGATGATCTTGAGAGAGAAATTAGAGAAGAAAAGGCTCTAGTTTCCCAAGTTGAAAATAAATCTGATTTGATAATAGACAGTGGTTGTTCACATCACATGACTAGTGATATGAATAACTTTGTTAAATTTAGGAACTATGATGGAGGTATTGTTAGATTTCGTAACAATGCAACCTGTCATATTACATGGATTGGATCCATTACTTTAGCTGGAAGAACTAACACTGATGATGTTTATTTTGTTGATTGATTAAAGCATAATTTTTTGAGTGTTGGATAGTTGGTGGAAAAAGGTTATCAATTCAAAAAAAAGACTCGCACTATCAAGGATAAAGATGGTAAGATGATTGGAAATGGAACTAGGTTTAGAGGTAATGTATTTTAGTTGAATCCCTCTAATATAACATGTTTGGTTTCTAAGTTGGATAACAGCTGGTTATGGCATAGGAGATTCTGTCATATTGATGGGGTCAAGCCCAAGAAAAAAATGGACACAATAGGAAAGGGAAACTTTATTAACTATAAAAAAATGCTAATACACTCAGTACAGAGAAAAATAGACTCCAAAACATGCCCTTTGGGCTTACAATAGTATAAATTTGGAGATAATTTCTTCTTCCAGTACCTCCTCTCAAACTCCATTTTGAACTATCTTTTACAATGCCAGAAATGTTCTTAAATAGACCCCAAAGGGTTAAAGATTAGGAATACATTTTGGAAAGTGCTAGTTGGCATCAATTGCCAAAATAGAAGGCTCCAAAAGTCACATTAGAAGTTGGTGCGAGATTAGAAGAATCCAGAAATGGTAGCCGAACTTTTGGGAGGCATAACTTACTTTTGAACTATAGCTCTAATTGACGAACCGTCTCTATTTTTGGAAAGATCTCAGAGTTCTCTATAGCCCTATGGGTGAGCTATACTCATCCCCCATATTTCAAGCCTATACAAGGTCATTTAATGCCTCTGACCTGACTTTGAAGCATTCTTAGGAGGTCTCTAGAAATTGAAAAACTACAATAACTTCCAAACCGTGGGACCTTTTGACCTGATTCTTTTTTGGAATGTTCTAAATTACAATTATGATCATCCCTCCAATTTACACCTTTTAACTCACCATAATTATGGCTCAATTACATAGTCCTATTTTTTCGACATTTACATGTATCCCAAGGTGCTTAAAAACTCTAACCCTGAACACTAATAGTGGAACTGTGAGAGTTGGTACCTTTATTTGACCCAAATGGGTATCGAAAAATTAAAACACATGAAATAGAAACTATGTCTAGGTATTTTTTTTGGGTGACATAGGATTGGCGTTATACCTCTAGATGCTCCTGCATCAGACACCCAGGGTAGATTGAAAAGTGACCTTGTCACTTGATGGATGGTAGAGGAAATCCCAAATGGAAAACCTTGGCTACTAATATCCAAGTTGAGTCCTCTATTGGTCATCCTTTCCACTTAACCAGGTACTCTTCATACTTCTTATTTCTGGTACTCCTACCCACACGACTATCCAGAATCTCTTCTATCTCCTCCTTAGAAGTAGGAATTGGACATGGCTCCAGTGTCAACCCCTCATCTACACCATCATCATGATACCCTATTAAGTCTTCAATGTTGAAAATAGGAGAAATATGAATTCCATCTAGCAACTCCACCTCATATGCATTTCCTAAGTCATGTTTCTTCATAATTTTGTAGGGGCCAAATTTCTTCATCTTCAGCTTGTTGTAAGTACCTACTAGAAATCTTTCTTTTCTTAAGTGTACCATGACTAGATCCCCTACTTGGAACTCCTTATGTCTTCTCCTTTTATCAGCCCTAGCTTTATACTGTTGGTTAATCTTCGTAATGTGTGACTGGACCTCCTCATGTAGACGCTTGATATGTTCAGCAAATTCCTTTGCTTTAGCACTTGTCCTCTCCCCTTGCTCCATCTTTCTCAATTTTGGTGTAGTCCTTGGGCTACTTCCATATACAATTTGGAATGGTGATCTACCAGTACTCCTATTTATAGAGTTATTGCAAGAAAATTCTGCTTGTGGTAGAATTAAAACCCATCCCTTGGGCTTATCCCCAACTAAACATCTCAAAAAATTGCACAAACTTCTATTTACCACTTCAGTTTGTCTGTTAGTCTGTGGGTGATGTATAGAATTGAACTTCAAGTTCATTCTCAACTTCTTCCACAATGTTCTCCAGAAATACCCCACAAATTTAGTATCTTTGTCAGAAACTATACTCCTTGGGAGACCATGTAGTCTTACCACCTCTCTCAAAATCAAATCTGCAATATGGATAGTATCATGAGATTTGTGGCATGGGATGAAATGTGCCATTTTGGAGAACCTATAAACCACCACAAATACTGAGTCATTACCCCTTTGTGTCCTCGACAATCCAAGAACAAAATCCATACTTATGTCCTCCCATGGCTTTGATAGGACAGGCAATGGCTGATATAGTCCAGTATTGTGACTAAATCCCTTGGCCACTTGACAAACCTGAGAACTTTGTACAAACTTCTTCACATCCTATGACATTTGAGGCCAAAAATAATGTTCTCTAAGAATGGAAATGGTCTTATCTCGACCAAAATGCCCTACCATCCCTCCACTGTGTTTCTCCTTAATCAAATTTTCCCTCATGGAACTCCTTGGAATGTATAATTGACTACCCTTGAACAACATACCATCCTGAATCAAATAGTCTAGCCACTTGGTTCTATCTACAGCAACAGGTTCTTTACAAGCTTTTCATGCTTTAGCAAAATTAGGATCCTCAGGGTACAGATTCTTGAGTTCATCAAACCCAACTACTTCAACCTACATTAATGTAAGCAACAACTACCTCCTACTTAATGCATCTGCAACCCTATTAGACTTTCCACTTCTATGCTTCAACGCAAATGTATAGCTCTACAAGAACTCTACCCACTTCATATGGCTCTCATTCAATTTACCTTGGCTATTTAGGTATTGTAATGCCTATTGATTAGTATACAAAACAAATTCTTTTGTAAATAAATAAAGCCTCCATTTCTTTATGGCCTGAACTATTGCATAGAACTCTTGATCATAAACAGAATACTTCTTCTTTGCATCATTCAATTTTTCACTAAAATATGCAATAGGCTTACCTTCTTGTCTCAATATAGCCCCAAGAGCACTGCCGCTAGCATCACAATCCACCTAGAACACCTTACTAAGGAAGTGCCAACACAGGTTGTTCTATCACCTTTTTCTTTAGCATTTCAAAACTTCTCGCAACTATCGTGGCCCATTTGAACTCTTTTCTATCCCCTCTTATTGTGTCAGTCAGGGGTGCACATATGCCACTGAAATTCTTAATGAACTTCCTATAAAAACTAACCAGACCATGAAATGATCTTACCTCGATAGCAAACCTTGGAGTAGGCCATTCCAAGATGGTTTTTACCTTCTCTAGATCAATTTTGAGACTTCGGGTGATACAACAAATGCCAAGTAGACTAACTCCTTTTTAGCAAAGCTACACTTCTTTAGATTAATTAACAATTTCTCTTCCCTAAACCTTTCAAGGACACTATGAATATGAAATAAATGTTCTTCCAAAGTCTTGCTGAGAATTAAAATACCATCCAAATAAACAATAACAAATTTTCCCAAGAACTTCTTAAGTACCTCATTCATAAGTGCATGAAGGTGCTTGGGGTGTTCATCAATCCAAAGGGCATGACAAGCCACTCATAAAGACCCTCCTTGGTCTTGAAGGTAGCTTTCCACTCATCTCCTTCTCGTATCCTTATCTGGTGATAGCCACTCTTGAGATCTATCTTTGTGAAGTAATGAGCTCCACTCAAGCAGTCCATAAGATCATCCATTCTTGATAAAGGAAACTAATAATTCATTGTTATCCTATTTATAGCTCGAGAGTCTATACACATTCTCCACTCTCCATCCTTCTTTGGTGCTAGTACTATAGGTACTACACATGGACTCAGGCTCTCTCGAATCAAACCCTTCCTCAATAGCTCCTGAACCTATTTGTTTAGCTCCTCAATTTCAATAGGAGTCATCCTATGAGCAACCTTGTTAGGAAAACTAGCTCCAAGGACTAAATCTATCTGATGATTGATTTGCCTAATTGGTAGCAATCCTTCTGGAACATTATCAAAGATTATATCTCCAAACCCAGTTAATAAATTTGAAACTTCAAGTTGAATATCACTACTACCTTCCTTATCTTTTCTAGGAATCAAAGCATAACACATACGCTAATGTTTCATGCCATCTAAAAACTTTCTTCCATCAACAAGACAGATCCTAGCACTACTGCATACCTTTTTTCCTTCCTTTATCATGGGCTTTAGTTTGTGGTGAACTCCAATGGATTTCTGGCATCTATTGTTTCCTTTATTTAGCTTATCTTCAACTCGCAAGGCAAACTGGTATGCCTCTTCAATGTTGGTCATTCTTACTAGACTTAATTCCTCTTGGATGCTAGGTCGCAACCCACTGATATAATGAGAAACATTCTCCTTATTTGCTTCTACATGCCTTGCTCTAATCAGAAGTCGGTAAAACTCCTCCATATATTCCTAGACTAATTTTTTTTCTTTTTTTAACCCATACATCTTCTTAAGCAAATCAAGCTTGTAGGAAACAAGAATGAACTACTTCTTTAGTTTGTCCACCATGAGATCCCACCTTGTGATCTTCTCCTTTCCTCTTCTTTTTCTTTCCAATTAAACCTCTTGCCACCAGATTTTTGCATGGCCTTTCAGTTTTTCCTTTGCAAACTTAACCCTATTTGGGTCCCTGATATCCTCATACTCAAAGTACTCCTCTAGTTCATTGATCGAGTCGATCAACTCATCTAGTTTCAGATTTCTTGAAAATACACCCACATCAATTGTAGGTCTTTTTTCGAACTTAGTAATGGCCCTAAAAATCCTTTCCACAACCTAATTTAGAACTTCCCCTTCCTATCCAATTTCTTCTTCTTCATTATCATCCTCACTTTTATTTCTTGTAGCAACATTTGTTCCTCTACGAAGCTCCTCCTGCAATGCTTGAACCTGACTTGGGAGGGCTCTAACCTCCTCAAGATTTATAGCTCCAGCCCTTCCACCACACTCTCTTCATGGAACCATCTTCTTAACTCTAGCCCACAACCATACAATCCTAGTGCAAACTACCTCACATTCGGTGTTCTATCTACACACTTAGGAAAACCTTGCTCTGATACCACTTGATGGGGTCAAGCCCAAGAATAGAATGGACACAAAAATAAAGGAAAACTTTATTGACTATGAAAATATGCTAATACACTCAGTACAAAGAAAAATAGACTCCAAAACATGCCCTTTAGTCTTATAATAGTATAAATTTGGAGATAATTTCTTCTTCCAGTACCTCCTCTCAAACTCCACTCCGAACTACCTTTTACAATGCCAAAAATGTTCTTAAATAGACCCCAAAGGGTTAAATATTAGGAATACATTCTAGAAGGTGTCAGTTGGCATCCAATGCCAAAATAGAAGGCTCCAAAAGTTGCATTAGAAGTCAGCGCAAAATTAGAACAATCTAGAAACAATAGCTGAACTTCCAAGAGGCATAACTTTTGAACAATAGCTCTGATTGATGAACCGTTTACATTTTTGAAAAGCTCTTAGAGTGACCTATAGCCCTATGGATGAGCTTTACTCCTCCCCCATTTTTCAAGCCTATACAAGGTCATTTAATGGCTTTGACCTAACTTTTAACCATTCTTAGGAGGTCTCCAAAAACCAAAAAATTGCAATAACTTCCAAACTGTGGGGCTTTTTGACCTAATTCTTTTTTTGGAATGTTCTAAATTACAATTATAATGATCCTTCCAATTTACACCTTATAACTCACCATAATTATTGCTCAATTACATAGTCCTATTTTTTTGACATTTACATGTATCTCAAGGTGCTTAAAAATTCTAACCCTAAACACTAATAGTGGAACTGTGAGAGTTGGAACCTTTATTTGACTCAAATGGGTATCTAGAAATGAAAACATATGTAATAGAAACTATGTCTAGGTATAATTTTTTTGGGTGACATAGGATTTCCCTTATACCTCTAGATGCTCCTGCATCACATATAAAATTTGATAATATTGTAAAAGTTAGTAGCACATTTTTAGTCAGAGATTTGCCTAAGATAATAAAGCCTACTAATACTTTTGGCAAAGAATGTATTTTTTCTAAGTAGAAGAAGGTATCATATCCCAAAAAGAAGTTCACAACCACAAAGAAGGTCGAGATTATTCACACATATTTGAGTGTCCCTATAGAGCAAGAGGATTCTATAGTGAAAGATATTTCATGATTTTTGTTGGTGATTTCACTAGAATGACATGGGTAGCATTTCTTAAAGAGAACTCTGAACCTTTTGAGAAGTTTGAGGTATTTAAGAATGTAAGAATTTTCCTTAGGGAAAAATTCACCCAAGATCAAGGAAATCAAGCACAAGCACGGAATAGACTAGAGTATGATCAAAATAACAATATAGTATTCAATTGATGTACAAGTACACTACGAGTGCCTATATATAAAGGCCTCTAAGATGCATCTAGAATGCCTAGGAGTTAGAACCATGATAAATCTTACAACTAGACACATGTCCACCAGGTGTGGATTATCCTCCATTAAGCACAAGAGTAAGTGTGGTGATGAGAGGATAAGCCTACAAAGGTGTAGCATGAAAAATAATGTTGTAGACACCATGTGCTTAATTAAGAGTGCAAATAATTGTGTTTTCTAGATGACAACTTAGTTAATTATGCAAACTCCAGTGTTGTAGACACCACGTGTTGAATTAGAGTTGCTTACTTTTGTGTTGTCAACATGACAACTCATAAAAGTACACAAACTCCTAAGTGTCAACCTAATAAATAATAAAATAATGTATTGACCTAAGTAAACTTAAGTAAAGTTTAAATAGTGAATACTTATTTACACCAACACTCCCCCCTTAAGTACAACTTAGGGGAATGCACTTAAGCTCACAAATGTATGATGGGTCCCAGCTATGAGGCCATGTTAGGTACCCATGTACAAAAGCAATGCTCTACATACAATGTGATGTAATGTAATCTCTCATAAAGAGGAGAAAGAGGGAAAAACTCATGGGAAAAACCCTCCTCCAAATAGAGAGATAAGTACAAATAAAAAAGTTGAGAGAGAAGAAGACCTTGAATGGGGAAAATATCCCTCCTAGAAGAAAGAAGAGAGAAGTAAAGGGACTCCCCTTTTTGCAACATCCCGCACTCCCAAGAAATTCTTTAAAATGAATATACTTGACCTTAGTGAAGGGTTTAGTGAAGATATCTACAACCTACTTTACTATAGGACAATACTATAAGGCAATGATCTGCTTGTAGATCAGTTCTTTAATGTAGTGCATATGAACCTCAATGTATTTAGTTTTTTGATGTTGAACTAGATTTTTAGAGATCTCAATAGCACTCTGATTGTCACAATGTATGACTGTAGGTTTAGGTAATCAAATCCAAACTCCTTCAAGATGTGTTATAACCAAAGAGCCTTTGTAGCTACATTGGTAGCTCCTCAATAATCAGCTACAGTTGAAGAAAGAGCAACATTATTTTTCTTCTTACTTTGCCAACAAATGGGGCTGGAACCAAGGTGAAACATGTAACCTAAAGTAGACTTGTGAGAATCATGATCCCCTACATAGTCTGAGTCTTTATATCGAGCTAGCTGAAGTCATGTACCTATTGCATTGTGTATCACATGTGTATGTGTACCCTATATGTAGTGCAAGATGAACTTGGTAGCCTTCCAATGAAGCTCATGTGTCTCTTGCATGAAGTGAGAAACCATGCCAACTACAAAAGCTATATCAAGGTGGGTATGTGTAAAGTAGATAAGACTCCCAACTAACTTTCTATACAATGTAGCATCAACAAGTGGAGTTGTACACTTGGCCTCTCACTTGACACCTGAAAGAAAGGGAGTAGGAGCACGCTTACAATCACACATGTGAAATTGAGAAAGGAATTCAAGAGCATACTTGGGTTGAGAAAGTGCGATCCCTGCTAAAGACTATGTGATCTCAATACCAAGAAAGTAATATAGTAAACCCAAGTCTATCATAGAAAATTTGTCCCACAAAGAGGTCTTGACACTGGCAATAATGGATGAAGTACCTCCTCTCATGATCAAGTCATCTACATAAAGCACGAGTATCAAATGTGAGTAATCTCTTTGAAGAATGTAGACATTTGAATCAAAATGATGCCTAGTGAATCTTGTTGAGAGTAAGAAGGAATCCATCTTGGCATACCAAGCCCGAGGAGCCTCCTTAAGACCATAGATAGACTTCTTCAATTTGCAAACCATAGTAGAACCCTATATGAACCCCTGTGGCTACTCCATATGAATCTCCTCGTGAAGATCAACATTCAAAAAAGCACTCTTCACATCCATTTGTTGTACAACCCAACTATGAGCTACAACAATAACTAGTATCAAGTGAATGGAGTTCATCTTGGTGACTAGTGCAAAAGTCTTAGTATAGTCAATACCAGGAACTTGTGAGAATCCTTTGGCAATGAGTTTGGCCTTATGCTTATCCACACTTCCATCCACTACAAATTAGGTTCAATAGATCCACTAACACTAAACTAACTTTCTTCCCTTGTTAAGGTGAACTAAGTCCCAAGTGTTGTTTCTCATCAAAGAGTTATATTCTTCCTCAATAGCCTTGTCCCATTCTGGAATCCTTGATGCTTCCTTAAATGATTATGGATCTAAAGGAATAACAATATAAGCATGTGGAAATTGTCTATGCTATGACCTTGTCCTCTGAGTGTCTGAAGGATTCCCCACCCATGAACCTATTGAATCAAGAGTATGTTGTGCCCAATGAGGTTTAGTGAAAGAAGAAGGAGGAATGTCCTCAACTATTTGTGGACCCTGCAAAGGTGGTGTCCTATGAGTCAAAGTTGAAGGAATATCATCATCTGAGTCACTATCATCACTATTATCACTTTGCATGAAGGGGGAAGAAGGAGGAGTTGAAGAAGCCAAAATTGCACAAGCTTCTTCAAAGTGAAAACTCCTCTCAAAAAATATTTCATGTGTCTTTGGATCCATGATTTTGTATGACTTAAGATGGTCAGGATATCCAACAAATATACAAGGTTTCCTTTAAGGTTCTAATTCCTTTCTCTTTTGTGGAGGTATCCTCGCTCATGCTGGATAACCAAAAACTTTAAAGTGCTTTGCACTTGGTTTTCTGCCACACCAAGCCTTAAAAGGTGTAATTCCATCTAAGGCCTCATGGGGACTTCTATTTTGGATGTAATTGGCACAACACGTGGCTTCTTCCCAAAACACTTGACCTAGAGACTTATTTTAAAGCATACAAGTGGTCATCTCTTTAAGTTTTCTATTCTTCCTTTCAACAACATCGCTCTACTATGGCATGAAGGAAACTAAATGTTGAAGATCAATACCCTCATGAGTACAAAATTCTATAAGTCTGAAGTTAACATATTCCATTATCTATTTTTAGAATATTGATGGCTTTCCTTGATTGCTTCTCAACTTGCACTTTGAAGGTGATAAACTTATCAAATACTTAACTCTTATGAGCAAGAAAGAAGACCCAATTTTAGCATGAAAATTTATCAATAAAGGTGAAAACATAGTGAGCCTTTCCAAAAGATGGTACTAGAAATGGGCTGGCTACATCACTATGAACCAATTCAAGAATAATAGTAGCCTTCCAAGACTTCCCCTTCTCATATTTCTCTTTGGGATGATTTCCTGCTTCACAACTTGGACATACACCCTCTGAATACTTGACTTGAGGTAGACCAATAACCATATCCTTGCTACTAAGTTGTTGAAGGTAGTGATAATTGAGATGTCCAAATATCTTATGCTGTAGTTTACTTTGTGAATTTGAATGAGTCAACAAGGCAAGGGAAGTGGACTTAGGCACAAAATGAGAAAAAGAGTAAAGTCTTGTCTCATGATTAGCCTTTCTAACCGCCACCATAGAATCATCCTTGAGATTTTTCACTACAACTGTATCAGGAAGGAACTCCACTTTGTTGCCACAACCATAGTGAGTAATTTGATAGATGGAAAGAAGCTTGGTGCTAAGGTTAGGAACATGAAGAAGATCCTTGAAGACAGAATTTTCCAACTCAACATTCTCTTTCCCTTCAACTTCCACTTGAGTGTCATTACCTACATAGATGTAAGGTACATTTGATCGTTTCAAAGAGAAAAAATGCTCTTGAATCAAGAACCCATTCCTCAGAATTGTTTGTACTTGCTACCAAATCTTGTCCCTTATCTTTTGAAGTCGTCAAAGATCCCTTATCCTTATAGGCATTTGGCACATCAATTTTGTGTTTCCTCATTAGGTTTACCAATTCATCAATCCACTTATCCTTACACTCATGTTCATCGTGACCTTTCTTCTTACAATAGGCACAAGTTTTCTTCTCTCTTTTGTTGGAGTTGTTCCCCTTCTAATTATTTTTGGAAAAAGACTTACCTTGTTGTGAGGAAGATTGTTGAGTGGAAGAAGATTGATCCAAGGAAGATTATTTTTTAGAGGAGGATTGTTGTATGTCATCTTGTGGCTTAGCCTTCCACTGCATATGCTTCTTGTTAGAGTTTTTACCACTTGAATTCACTTCATTAGCTACCAAGGCTTTAGTCCTGGAAGACTTGAGAATTCCCATACTCACTAAATTTTCATGCTCTATGATCAGCATTTCTAAAAATTTCTCAATTGAAGGCTTAGTGTAGGCACTACCCATAATTAATTTGAGTATTATAACTAGAAGAAAAAGGAGAATATTTATGTGGAAGATGAGTCATTATATGTTTGATCATATTTCCATCCTTGATGGGTTCACCACAATCCTTAAGTTGTGCCCTATACATGTCTACTTGGGTAAGATAATCTTTGATGGTGTCAAAATTCCTAGGATCCAACTTGAGAAGTTTTTCCTCAATGGTGTATGCCATGTCTTCATCTACGGTCCCATACAATGCTTCAAGTTTAGCCAAGACCTCTATTGGATTGGTAAGTTTCTTAACATGATATTTGATAGGATCTGTGATATTCTTTAGCAAGGTTCTTAGGACCATTTCTTGTTTAAATTCTCAATCTCCTTTTCGAACCTCATCAACATTAGCAAGAGGTTTCTTTGCTGCACCAATTACATAATGTAACAAACCTTTTTCAACCAATGGCTCCTTTATGCTTTCTTTCCAAGTAGCATAATTATGTGGATTTAACTTTGAAAAAGAACCCATAATGCAAGAGCACAACATCAAAGAGACACAAAACACAATACACCCCCCCCCCCCCCCCCCTTTTCACTCAATCAAAAAAATCCCCCCAAATGAAATATTTTGGCACTTTATACTTAGTGTTTTTAAAATAGGCCAATTATCAAAATGGACAAAGTGGACTTCAAATTTTGTTGTTTACAACCTCCTCTAGGAGTTCAAATCTAGAACTTTACAATGTAGCTCAAAAATATAACAATTTTGAAGTTTGATCAAAGAAATATAATGCAAAGAAAGAACCTATTTTTGAAAGTGGCATTTCTATCCACACAAGACTATAATCTAATTATAGATCTTGAAAGTAGACCAAAAAATATGCACTTTCAAAAAAAATGGAAACTGATTTGGAGTTCAAATGAGCTCGTATTAAGCATTTGAAGTTGCAAAAATCAAGATTTGTGATTTGTAGAAAAAATTACGAATAAAGAGCTCAAACATCCCTCAACAATGTGTAGGTCACAAAATTCTACCCCAAAACAAAAAAAAATTGCTCACAAAAAGTAGTTTGTATGAGGGAGATATCGTTGTTCGAAAATCACCTATGTAATTATTTCTCTTGAATCACCGCTATCTTGCCTCCAAAAATTAGATGACTCTACATTTTAGTAAACAAAAGTTGATATGGGGGTTTTTTAACCTTCTGAATATGATGCCAATATCTGATTTGCACTAGCAAGCACTAATCTTGTCCTATAAAAAATATCTCCTATTGGCCTGATGGCCAAAATTTTCCAAAAAAAATATGCAAATCCAAAAAATAATGTAGAGAAATTATAGAGATTGAAATAATAAAATATGCAGATCTGAAAATTAAATTCAGAGATCTAAAATGATTATACCAAATTCATAAATTAGGCCCTCGAGTGTCATTTTGCAAAAATGTTTTACCTCAAATTTGATTATGAACCAACATAGGTGAATTTATAGTCAATTTTCACCAAAACAATGCTTTGGATGCAACGGTGAGGTCCACTTTGGCTTTAGATGCTCCCAATAGCTACAGATACTTCAGATCTAAATTGAGGTGTCCTCAGAGAGGTGAAGGAAAAATGGTCTCCAATGGCTATGAAATGACACTCCTATGGTTCTGATACCATATAAGAATTTTCCTTAGGAAAAAAATCACCTCAGATCAAGGAACTCAAGTACAAGCACAAAATAGATCAAAGTATGATTAGAATAACAATATAATATTTAATTGACATACAAGTACACTAGGAGTGCTTTTATATAAAGGCCTCTAAGATGCATCTAGAATGCCTAGGAGTTAGCAACATGATAAGTCTTACAACCAAGCACATGTCCACCAGGTGTGGATTATCCTCCATTAAACATAGGAATAAGAATGATGATGAGAGGATAAGCCTACAATGGTGTAGCACAAAAAATAATGTTGTAGACACCATGTGCTTAATTAAGAGTGCAAATAATTGTGTTGTCTACATGACAACTCAGTCAATTATGAAAACTCCAGTGTTGTAGACACCATGTGCTAAATTAGAGTTGCTTACTTTTTTGTTGTCAACATAACTACTCATAAAAGTATGCAAACTCCTAAGTGTCAACCTAATAAATAATAAAATAATTCATTGACATAAGTAAACTTAAGTAAAGTGTAAAGAGTGAATACTTATTTACACCAATAAATAATATAGTTGAGAATGAATCTGGTGTTAAGATAAAATGTTCGAGATCAGATAGAGGAGGAGAATTCACTTCTAGAGAGTTTAATATGTTTTGTGAACATAATGGAATCAAGAGATAGTTATCTTCAACTAGGACACTTGAATATAATGAAATTACAGAAAGAAGAAATAGATTAGTAGCAAAGGCAACAAGAGAAATGTTGTTTGAGAATGATGTATCAAAGTAATTTTGGTGAGAAGTAGTCAATACATCAGGGTACACTATGAATAGAGTATAGATTAGAAAAGGTATGACAAGACCCCTTATGAATTATGGTTTGATCATTCACCATCAGTTAAGTATTTTAAGATATTTGGAAGCAAGAGAGATGATGATATTGGTAAGTTTGATTCAAGAAGTCATGAAAGTATGTTCCTTGGCTATTCATTGAAAAGAAAGGCATATAGATGTTTTAATCATAGAACCAAGACAATAGTTGAGTGTGCATATGTAAAGATTGATGAAAATTTTGGAACTAAGGAAAAGGTACTAGATTACAACTTAGATGAAGAAGAAGATAATTCTACAATTGTTAGATAGAGTGTGGAAGTTTTCTTTGAGACAAACAATGATCTACAGAATGATGCATAAATTGTTGAGCAAAGAGAAGATCAGAGGTTTGAACCTAGAGATGATATAAGAGTTGAGATGACAATTCCTACCTCTAACAAGAATTTGACAAATAAATCACCTTCCAGAATAGATAATTGGGAGTAAAGACAAAGGTGTGATGACAAGAAATAGAGTTAATGTAGAGATATGTTTGATTTCTCAAGTTGAACCTAAAAGTCCCAATGAAGCCTGTAAATGATGCAGCAAAAATCTAGATGTACCCCAAAATGAGGTGATCTAGAAACTAGCAAAAAAACACACAACAAAAAATGAACAAGAGGAATGAGATTTAGATCCAGAGAGACAATATTTCATATACTTGAATCAAAAAATTTGCATCCAACATGCGCAACTCTACAGCTTTTTGGGTTATGGCCATTAAAAACAAATACATCTAAAGAAGAAAAGATCTCTAGACTCAAATGTGAATTTCTACCTCCAAGATACTCCATGCTAAGACTCCTCAACTAAAAAGACTTCTTCATGACTCCCAAAATTATGATTAAGACTCTACCCAAGATTCCCTTAAATACTTGCATTGCCACAAGTCAGCCTATTGCAAATTACTAACTAAATAAACCCTTACATTAAATGCATAACCTAGCCACAAGTTAGTTCTCAAAAAATATTAAATACCCATCATGAAATAAAATATGTGCAAGGTTGGCCCAAATTGGAAATAGACATAGAAAACTCAGTCAGAGAAGGACCAAGACAAATATTGGCACTCAACAGATATAGGATCACTCGACACCAACAAGATTACTCAACACCAATAGGAACACTTGACATATGAAGGGATACTCAACCAACATTACAACTCGGCAAACACTAGATGCTTAGTGAACACTAAAAGTGACTAACTCAAAACTTGAAAGATTGCTTGGTTGATACTAGTAGAATAAATGGGATAATGTGCTAACCAATATGTTAACATGATGTCAAAAAACTTCAACTCAGCAATGACTAAAAATTTACTGCTACTCGGCAATTGTTGTAACTTGACAGCAACCAATAGAATTAGCAGGATAATGTGATAGCCAAGATGCTCCTACATCAATAAAGATGATTATTGGATTCATGCAATGAAAGAAGAACTAGATTAGATTGTAAAGAATGAAACACGGGAGTTAGTTCCTAGACCTAAAGATAAGAATGTGATAGGAACCAAATGGGTATTCAAAAACAAGATGAATGAACAAGGTGAAGTTGTGAGAAACAAGACCATTCTTGTATGAAAAGGTTACTCATAGTAAGAAGGCATAGACTATGAGGATACATATGCCCTTGTAGTGAAAATGGAAGCAGTAAGAATGTTCTTGGCTTATGCAACAAATAAGAAGTTTAAAGTATATCAGATGGATTTTAAATCAGCTTTCCTGAATGGAGAACTTGAAGAAGAGGTATAGATTGAGTAATTTGAAGGTTTTTCTTTGATAGAAGACAAACATATGGTATGCAAACTAAAGAAGCTCTATATGGACTGAAGCAAGCATTTAGAACCTAATATGCAAGGTCGGACAACTATTTGGCAAAACTTAGATTTTCTAAAAGTATGATAGATAGTAACTTATATTTGAAATAAATTGAGAATGGTTTATTGATAATAGCAATATTTGTTGATGACATAATATTTGGAGATAATGATGAAGCAAGTGATAAGTTTTTTGAAGAGATGAAGAATGAGTTTGACATGAGTGTGATAGTAGAAATGAAATTTATCCTAGGATTACAAATTGTGTAGAACAGTGATGGAATTTTTATTTCACAAGCTAAGTATTTGAAAGGCTTGTTGAAGAGATTTGGATTTGAAAGTTGTAAACCTATTGGTGCACCTACGATAATTGGTCACAAGTTATCTAGAAAAGATGAGACACCTATAGTTAAGTAGAAGAAGTATAGATCCATGATTAGAGGTTTGCAATATTTGACTCACACCAAACTAGATATAGAAAATGTAGTTGGGATTGTAGCTAGATTTTAAGCTAATCCTAAGGAGTATCATTATGGAGCAGTAAACAGGATATTCAATTATTTGAAAGGAACATTTGATTATGGTATATGGTATGATAGATTGAGTGACTTCACTCTATGTGCATATATTGATGCAAATTGGGAAGATAGTATGGATGACAGAAAGAGCACCATTGGTGGAGCATTTTTTCTTAGAGGGAGATGGTTTCTTGGCTAAGAAAGAAACAAGCTTGTATTTTACAAAGTGCAGCTAAGGTAGAGTATGTTACAATACAAAACAATTGTAATCAAGTGATGTAAATGAAATAGATGTTGAAGGATATCAGGATTGAGTTTTCAGAACCTATTAACATATACTATAATAACTTAAGTACAATAAGTATGTCTAAGAGTTATGTATTATATTCTAAGATTAAGCATATATCTATTAAGTATCATGTCTTGAGAGAGAAGATGACAAAAAGAGAGAGATTAGATTGGAATATGTGAGTACTAAATATCAGATTGCATATATCTTTATGAAGCCCTTACCTAGAGATACATTTGAGTACTTGAGAGGTATGCTTGGGGTTATGCCCCTACCTACTTTTGAGTAGATGATGCTGAGAGAACATCAGTCTAGTGGTATAGAGAGCTATTGTTAGACTAGACTGAATGTTGATGCTTCCTGTATAGGGGAGTATCTATGATGAGCTAAGTCATTAAGGACTCTCAATATTTGGTCTTGAATCGTGTCTTTGAACACTTGAGTTGGATGAAGAATTGGAGAAGTAAATTTACATAATGAGGCCTTTGTCATTAATGTTAATGGCAAAGAATATGCATGAAAATCATCTCCTAAGTATGTATGGGGAGAAGAGTGCATGAGCAGTCCCTACTTTATTAGGGAGATTTATAAAGATTCATGTAAAGAAGAAGGAGTAATATCTCTATGGGGGAGATATGAATCATAAGAAATTCTAATAAATTGCAAGTTCTTTATTATGAAAATGTATTGCCAATCCTAAAGAAGAAGAAAAGAAAAAAGCAGTGTTCCAAAGGATTTTAGAGTTGATTGATGAAGAGGATTTGAAAATATGAGAACAACAACAACAATAGAAAAGTACTATTTAGTATTCTTCGCACTTAGATTTTTTCATCTATGTTTCCATCAATGCCAAAGGGGGAGATTTTTAGCATAAATGTTGGTGATACTAGATTGGGGGAGTATCCTAAGAATTACAGGGTATTGACATGTTGCATTCATGACTACGTTTGTCATTGACGGAAACATGGCAGTAAGTTTGTAAAGACTAACAAAGTAGCAGACATAGATCTCAACTATATGGACAATGTTTTGATTGTCTTCTAATGTGCATTGATGGACATGTTTAGTATAGTATCCTTATGTGAAGGTTCAATGTGCAACATGTAAGTCAATGATGTATGGAAGATGTACCTATTTTTTAGAGAGTTGTATAGAGATAGGGTACCTGAGAAGTAATTTCTAATGTTTGCATTATATCTTTTGATAGTGATATAATCTATTGATGTTCAGTCAGCCAATGACTAATGATAGTCTGATGATGATATCGGTAGATGCGTAAGTACTAGTATTGCACATGTGAGAATTTTTATAGATTTTGAGATGACAGTTCTATTGTAATTTTAAATTAATTAATTATCTTATTATAATTAATTGGGAAAGCTTGAAAGCTGACTCAAAGAATTATTTTGAAGATATGGTATAAAGGAAAGATGTTTTCCTTGTTTGCAAAATGAACATGCATGTTGTGATCATTGTATTAAGTGCAATGTGCAAAAAGGAGCAGAGTGTTTACTAAATGCAAGTAAGTGGTCCAAGGGATTATTGGATGGGAGATTTGTAATCAAGTTACAAGATCAGAAGGAGTAGAAGCCTAGTTGATAGGATAGAAAGAGGAACAAGAATTACTATTCATTTCTATTATTCTACAAGGAATAATAAAAAGATCATTTTCATAGTGGGTTCATTGATCTTTCCATTGAAGTTGTTTAGGCAGTGAGTCCATCTATCTTCCACAACTCCTAATAGGGTTGGCACAGCTCCTAACAAGGTTGGAATCTTTTAATAGGGATTCAAAGTATCCTAATAGGGACTAATATGGGCTCAATGTTGTTATAGACTCCTAATAGGGTCCATCTTCTAATAAGGAATATGTATATTAGTACATCATCATGTGGGTACCATCCCCATCAGGGTTCTCCCTCTTATCAAGGGTTTCCCTAGTTAACATATGTGGTGTTATTATCCATGAGTATCTTGTCGTGGTTTCTGATTATATTGCTCATGTGATTAAAGTTTAAAAAGGTTGATAATTGTGATATTAGTTGGATAATTGATTCATCCACCCTCCTAGTTATATTAGTGGACTATATATTCTAACACAAAGGGCTACAATGTTATGACAAAGTTTGCTGAAAGTTAAGTGTGAGTTCAAGGTTAAAAGGTGACATAACTTTTAAAGCTTCAAACTCTCTAGTAAGCTATTGAGTGTAAAAGTAGAGGTCCCCAAAAGTTAAGCTCTCAGACTTACAATAAAAGGGAAATTTAGTTAAGCGTAAGAGCATAACCCTAAAAGAAAAAAATTCATAAAGAAAATTCAAAGAAATATCAAAAGGACAAGGGTTTCAACCAATTAGAATTTGTGAGATAAAATAAAAATGATAAGCTATATGGTAACATCAACAAATATACAAAATGATACTTTGATTGTATAATTTAAGTCCTCGTGCATGTAGGCATTTCATGAGATAAATGGAGTTGATAGGGAACATTCTTACATAAAGACATTCTTTGTAACCAAAAAAATACCAATTGCCAAAGCCAAAAGAATTTTTGAGTTTCGGAATGCTTGAATTTTTAGATTCACAAGATATTTCTTGAGAATTTCATAATCTGGAGGATATTCATAGAGGAAAATTTTTCAAAATTAGGAGGTGATGAGGCACAATCTCAAGAGGTGGAAATTGTTCAAGTGTCATATTCCAAAATAAGATAAACAAGGAAGAGGAAGCCTAACAAGTATGTTGATGAGGGGGTTAAACTCCTACTAATATCATCAAATGTAATCTCTAAAAATGAGAATAGTTTTAGTGATCCCTACGTATATTGTAGAAATTTCATCTAAACAAATACAAATGGGTATGAGATGCTCATGTTCTTTTATAGAAATAGATTCAAGAACCCACCAACTTTGAATTCATCAAGGAGAAACTTGGCTAAGCTCATCTTTCCTGATGTGTACATGGATGTATATTTATTAAAATCCCTAATGGAAAAGTATAACCCTATAGCTAAGTCTTTCCAAAAGCAAGATGGGAGCATTCTATGCACATTGGATTATGTATATTTCATTAAGGATTTCAGATTTGAAGGACAAATTAGTGTTTAATCTGGGTCATTCTAGAATGCAAAAAGAATCAAATTTTGGAGCTCTATTTAGTGGCTCTCACTATACTTATTACTAAAGTTTAGGATATTATCCTTTCTATTATAGATATTTTTGTCAGACTCTGAAAATTCATTAGCCCATTCAAATGCCTGATTATCATTTGAAGAGTTTTCTTGAAACCTATTGGCTCCTGATTTAACAGTTTTGAAAATAACCAAGAAACTAGACGAATGCATCTAAGGCTAGAAAATTCCTATGACAGATACACTTGACTACAATCTTGGGCCAACTATAAGGCATAACTCCTTCACTTCAGGCTCTACAAGACCTAGGTGGGGTTCTAATATATGGTACCATTGAAATTAAAAGATAAAATTGAACATATTTGTTGCAAATGAAAACCCCCTTTGTCTCCTAATAACTCATGCAGTAACATAGATCTACAGTAGTTAAATGCAAATCTATGAAATTCATAAGCTAAGTGAGGGTTAGACTTTTTAGCTCTTCAACATGAAAGGGGGAAAAGAATTTGATTCATAATGTTGAATTCAATAAAACCCCTAATATGTAGCAATAAGAACTAATGATCTTGTAGCTAATCAGTGCCTAATCCATTGGGAAACTCAATGAATCAAATACATACATATGGGTACCTGAGACATATTCATATTTTCAGATATCTAATCTATCCATTCACCTTATAAATAGACATCTATGTTCAATCTAAATCTCATTCTTACCTAATATCCTCATCAGTAAACTTGCAACCCTGTTGATTTCCCTAAAGCATTTACATAACCCCTTGAGTTATAAGCAACAAATGAAACAACATACAGCCTTAAGGGACTACAACTACAACCTAGGCTCTTTGTTCAAAGATCATAAATTATTGAAAATGCACTAAGAAAGGGGACAAGATCTAAAATGAAAACTCAAACACTTGTTGTTCTTTGTATTGATTTCCTTGAAATAATACATTCATATGATTGAATTTAAAACAAAGAAACACCTAATATATATGAACTATCCATATTTATCTTCCTACTACTATTCATACAAGATAAATTTGCTAAAGGAAATATGGTGTCATAGTATGGGAACACATTAAAACTGGAACCAAAACATGGTATCATAGTAGTGAGTGGTTTTTCTCCAAAGACTAGAACCCCCCTTTACAATAGATAAGAGAAAGAAAGATATAGGAGAAGAATCAATTCCTAGATCTGATCTATAACTAACATGCGTCCACTTGAAATTCATCTCCTAGAAGCTGAAAAAACCTCTCTCTAATCTCTTTCTGTAATTGCGTATCAAATCTTTATCATTTTGGCCCTCAACAACACAAAATATCTCAAATATTTGATAGAAATGATAATTGATTGTGATGCCTGATTTGAACTCAAGACAACCAAAAAATCAGTTTAAAAATGAACTTTAGAAGCCACTAAAACCTTTTAGAATCACTTTAGGCTCCAAAAAACTTCAATATTGGCTTCCAAACTTATTATGATCCTTCATAATGAATTCTGCCCATTCCACTAAGAAAACCCTAGAAAACACAAAACTGCTTATAACTCAAACTGGTGAAAACCTACTTGAAAATTGACCCCATACTCAAAAAATTCATCTTCTCTCAATTCCAACGATATACTACACTACCTATTTTGGAAAAAAAATGCCCTTAATATGGCCATTTCAAAATCAGGCTCTTGGACTAAATCAGAGCATTAAAAATAGAAAACTTTAAAAATTTATATAGTTTAAACTATATAAGAACTTTTAAATTCATTTACTTCTTTCAAATTGTAAATCATGCATTTGAAAACTTTTTTTGAATTTTCACTTTTATATTTAATATTTTTTGGCCACGCCACTTGTCAACTTCTCATTTTCCATGACCCCTTTTGAAATATTTTTTATTTTTTTATTTATTGATTTCTACATCTCCATCTCCCATAGCACCAAAGGGCACATGCTTTCCATCTTATGCTCTTATAGGACTACACATTAATACATTAATATTAACTCCTTCAATTTTGCATAACACTAGGAGCTTGGGAAATTTCCTTTACATTCTCACATTTGGAGTTTGTTTTACACCTTTACAAGCCTGAACATAGCATCAGAGAGACTTAAAATTTGTTTTACACTCTTATGACTGAGCGTATCATTGTGAGCATTAATATTTAAACCTCTAATCTCACAGGTTCAGCATAAGATCGGGCATCTTCAATCTTGCATTTCCTAACTTCACGCATCATTTCCATGTGGCTTCTACCTTCTTCGAAGCTTGGATCAAAACTAACTATAGTCTTCGTACCTAGCTAGCCAACCACAGGCCCCACAACAAAGCTTCCACTCCAAAAGTGCTTTTCTTTTAAACATTAATCTATGTGTGTGTGGGTATATTTAAACTATAGAAACTTCTATCCCAAATCCAATGTGGGATAAAGCTTTATATCCCTACCATGCTATCCTCTAATCTGATGGCATCTTCTCATATCTATCACTTCCTTCATAGAATTTAATGTCTGTGTGAACAAATCCAACTAAGGACATAAGGCGGCAATTTTCTATTTCTTAAATTTGATTTTTTTTTTAGCTCTCTTAGCGTGAAAAACTATTCAAAGGTGTCTCCTTCAACTTTGACTATGGTACTCTTCTATATGCAGTGTAGATTTATCCCTTTTCTATGTTCCCTCCCTTGTTCTTCTTTGTAGCAGCTTCTTGATCAATCCATTTGGCTACCATGAGTCTTTGACTACTCCCTCTACATTTGACCTGTGTGGGGTTCATTTTTAACCTGTGGCTTTGAACGTTGGTGACTTCCTTTAATGCGTGGGTTCCTTCTATTTGATGTTTCTTTAAAAACGTGGATCTTGCCATTCAAATATATAGCTATTGCAAGAGCTTCTTTTGGTCCTTTAGTCCACTCAAGAATTTTTTTGGCCCAGTACACTCACATGAAACAATGCATTATCCCATGGTGAACCATCTCCAACTGAGAAGCATTCCGCAAAAGATCATCTATTTTTTCTTTTTCAAGTTGTTCCTTCATGTAGATATGTTCTCACTTATCAGATGCATGATCCATCAAAGTCTTATGAGCCCATTCCTAGGCACCTTGTAGATAATCATAATTAGGCTAGTAGAAGTATAAATTGTCTACAAGTTCCCTTCTTATCACCACTTCTTCAAGGAAAGCATCTAGAGATTTGGGATAAGCTTTCTTGAATGCACAAGCCTCTAAAGCACATCATTGTGAAGAAATCTAGCCATAATGCAAATAAGGAGATAGTCCTGATAAACTAGTTGGCTTTGAAGGATCATTCTGATCATCAGAAAAGTTCTTTAGCCTAGTTGTCAAAAATCCATTCTTTTTCCCAAGAAAAGCATCCTTAGCTGCATCTTCTCCAAGTTCACACCAATGAATTTTAGGAACTTTTGCTCCCTTCCTGAGAACATTATTAAGCAAAGTATCCTAATCTATGTCCACAAGTGGCTCAGAGCACCATTTCTTATCGAGTCCTTTGACATCAAGAAATTGTACAAGGAACTTTGAAAGCTACTTTTGGATCTTTTCTTTTATGGTACATGAAACATACTCTAGTTTGTTAGATGTTTTCCACACTAGCACAACATTGTGGGCATCTACCTCATGAACAACAATACCCTCAAGTATTCTTTTACAAATGGTTTCCCTCCATACTTGACCTATATGTAAAGGTGAGAAATCCATGACCAAAAGAGAAGCACCACATCTTTGCAAAAAATTGGGAATGTTCTCCTCTACTTTGCCCTGGATTCTCCATATTCATATTTTTTTAGGCCATTTTTTTGAATTTAGTAGCTTGCCTCCAAGGTACTGCCAACTAGAAAGAAGTCGTGAATTCTAGCTTTGACTTCTGTTATTATGTTCTCTATAAGAGATTAAATTTAACCCATCATTCTAGTGAAAAATTCCATTTTCAATGCTCCCATTCCTATGACTAACATCACCTTTTTAATATCCTAATCAGAAATAGGGTGATCTGCCTTGTATACAATCCATGAGATCATTGCTTTCTTGAAAACCATGCAGTTGTGATCCAAACAACAAATTTTGATGAAGGTCTTCAACCCTTGATGCTTGTACCCTCTCTTGACAAGTCAAATCTTTAGTTTGATATTCATTTCTTGGAAAAATGTACACATTTTGATCATTCTTTCTTGTAATTTGATCTTTGAACAAAAATTGGCAAGTTCATCTCTCTCCCCATCACCAATGCTAACTTACAACATTATTAGATCAAGACATTCTAATAAAACAAATCAATTCTACTTCCTTTTTAAATTATCTTGAAAATCCCACAATGCCCTATCACTCTAATAAGATTAGTCAGGCCCCAAAGTGGGTTCAGCTAAAAAAAATTCATTTCCAAACAACTAAATCCTCAAATTGATCTTCAGAACATCTTGAACTGATCAAAATCAAATGTGACCATTGAACAATCATTTACAAGTCATTTTATCACTCTTTTGCAAACTATCAATTTTGAGTCAAGAGGTCCTTTGACTAGCCTTAAAAATTGACACAGACATCTAACCAAGTTGTGAAAAATGGCACATTGATTCTTTGTTTTGCATACTTTTACCCTTTTGAATCTCGTCTCATGATGAATTCTGAGTCAAAAGATATTGACCATTAAAGTTGACCTCTTAGAATTGCCTGCATGAAAACATGTCAGAAAATGATAAATTGCATTCGAATTTGGCTTTGAAAACTAGGTAAACTGACACTTGGGGAAATGAAACTTGGGGGATTGGTTTATTCTCACAAGGATAACATGAATCTATGATTAGGGCTCATGATGAATAACATGATGCAAATGGCAAGTGGTCAAAGTGGGCTACTCAAAATTTGTAGACTGTAAACACTAACATAAAACATTTTTTTCAAACGGAATGGACTTAGAAAAGTGTGTAGAGGGATTCGTCAAAACTTGTAAAATGGAACACTTGGAGTAGTTTTAGAGTACAAAATAGTGGTACAATCCATTCAATCTCAACAATCATGGATTTGGAGATATGACATCATGAATAGGGTTTCGAAAAAATCTACATCTTTTGACACCTGTGAAACTTTATAAATTGCAAACAGAATCGCATTTGAGAACTAATCAAATAGATTCTTCATAAGCTAAATTTTTTAATGTAGCAATTATTTAACCTCTAAAATACAATGAAAAAGGAATTTTCACATTTTGGTCAACTGGGTCAAAGTTATATTAGGTTAAACAGGGCTTTCCAGAATTCTAAACATTTTGCAAATGCATGAAAACGGTAAATTACCAACTTTGAGGGGTTCAAAACCTAATCAAACAGATTCAAAATCACTTGAAACTTGGAACATAGGTTCTTTGATATGCATGTTAAATATCTCCAAAGTGGCAGGTGATAAAATATTTTTAGGTTAAAGATATTCAAAGCCAAACAGGGCCTCCTATCGTTGTTTGACATTAAGCAAAAATGTAGAATTGACAAGTGCTCAAAATAGGACTTCACAAAATGGCTCAAAAAGCCAGTTTATCAATACGAAACATATAGATGCACTAAATACAATGTGTTAGAAATATTAAACACCTTATGGGCCTCAAAAGTACAGCCGGCTACAAATGCATCAAAAAGCACTTATAGGGCTTAACTTTCTCAATGGTACTCAAAATCAAGGCTACAATTTTGAGCACCAATAGTGGCTTTGTCTGGGGATGGATGTCACTTGCAGGCATGGCAAGGATTCTGACCTCTAGAAGAGGTAGATCACTCAAAACAACTTCTCTTAAACAACTTTATTGAAAGCAAGGAAACAACTACTCCTATTATGTACAAACAATGGCCCCAAGCCACTGAGATTCAACAATATCTCTTACCTCTGTCAAATACCTAATTTGCATCTAAACTTTCATGAGGTAAGCTGGAAATTTTTCTTGTATTTGTTTCACCAATTATATTAGTATCTTGAAACAGCTAACTTGGCAAAACAAGATCATCACCATTACTTTCATAGTGCATGTAAAAGCTTGGCATAGCTTCAAACTCTCACCTACTATGAAAAGGAACATTAGCATGCTCATGAATATCAACATCAAACTAAAACTAATCTTTATAAACTAATTCATGAACATCATCAAACGGAAATACAAAAGCCTTATATTCAACATCATCAAATGAGTTATGTGTATCACTCATACCTTGACTTTGCATCTCCTCAAATGTTGACAACTGGATTTAAGATGAGTAATCAGATTTATAGTCACATATAACATCATCATCAAAATCTGAAATCACTCCATAACCTCTTGATGTATCTTCACAATTGAAATGTTGATTAGTTTTTACCTCATTTAAATCATCATAAAACTTACTATGAAGTACTGTCTTATTTTCAAAGACAACTCCATCAAGCACCTCATCTTCAAGCTCACAAAATGCAACATTATTAGAAAATTCAATATCACAAATGGAAGAACAATATTCTAATTTTTTATAGTAGTATGACAATGTATCACCATTTACATCTAGCTCAACTAAATCTAAAACTTCCATGTCCTCTTCAAACAATGGATTGATAACTCCATGCAAGGATCCTCTTTGAACATTTCGACAAAAGATGGGTTGTTCATCATTGCAACCTTCATCATATAAAGCATTAGTATACACTTTAAATTAACAGCCCATTTCATCCTCATGAAGACTTTCAGCATATGAAGAAAAGTTAGAACTATAGGAAAACTCACTTTCTATTTCTTCCACCAAACATATAGTGTCCATAATTACATTCTCTTCATTATCTTGTTTAGGATAACCATTATAGATAGACCATGAATCATTCCTAAACACCTCACTACATGTTGGAGTTTTATTGTCTAATGTAAAAGCACTTGACAACCCTTTACTAAAATCTTCATATTCAAATTCATTAACATTATATGGATTCAACATTTCCTTATTTTCATACCTTGTGGGAAAATCACTCTCAAATTCTTCATTGACTAACTAATTTGTATAATGCAAAAACTGAGATGCACTTTCTTTTTCAAATTCAAAAAAAGAATTCATACCTTCACCTTCTTATGAATGTTCATTTCCATCATTGCTTTCTTCTTCCCAATTAGAATCAAACTCGTATGAAGATAAACATGTAGTATCATTTTCCTCACTTTGATTCGAGTAACCACTCTCATCATCTCCCTCATATGATTCCTCTTGATTATATATCAGATCAGCAACTTTATCTTTATCACTTGGAAGATGAGTTTTAGCTTCTTTGTTCTCATATTGAGATGAATATATTTCAACTTTAGATTTAATAATATTCTCAACATGATGTAATCTATGAATAAGATAAACCATTTCTTGCATATATGATTGATCAAGTGAATCTATCTTAACATCTACTGCTGAAACATTACAAACATATGCACTCTATTCTTCTAACTGTGATTGAGATAAATGCAACTCACACTCTTCATCTTGTGTTATCTCTCCATGGCATGTCTGATCAGCAACATGAAACTCAAGATTAGAGAGATAACTCTCAGCCTCCTCACTTTCATAAGACTAAGATTTAAATGTAGCAACTTCAAATTTTGAAGCATTAGTTACATCATCATACATATAATTATCATGAGAAGAACTTATTGTTGTAACTAAACCTTAATCTACAATATCATCACATTGCTCACTACTATCAAAGTATGAAATACATCTTACTACTATAACATCATGAGCATATGTGTCTTCATTTACAATAGACTCATTCTTCTCTACACACACACTTGGATTTGAAATTTCAATATAATTATACATTATAGTAGGGGTGTTGATATTCTAATTTGGGATTAAAGTGTCAACACTATGTATTTATTGAGGCTTTTATATCAGGCTTTTATGACCACTAGGGATATTGAGATAATATTCTCTCCAAATTGATCCATGAAGGCGGAATGCAACTCACCCCATAATGAAATAGAACATGCTGGTAAAAAAGAAAACCAATCTCTAGCATCACCTTCTAAAGTTTGAACAAATAGTTTCATGTGCATATCCTCGTGAGCAATCTCATAGTCACCCATCAAATCACTGAACAACTCAACATTATGACTAGCTGAAAAAATATGGTTCCCATTAAACTTAGGCAATTTATTTCTAACATCATTAGGAATAACATTTGGGAAACCATAGATACCATCAAAATTTAATGGCATATATCTCTTGGTAGAAATAGATCTAGGAATTTCACTGATAGGCTACATACTAGATGAAATGAAACTCATCAACAATAATTTTGATTTGTAATTTGCAACAAGCTTACAACCTTCTAGAAAATAACTCTCTTAAAATACACTTCACAAACTTAAATACAACAAGCTGAAACTCAATCCAATGAAGTGTATGAAACCTTTAAAACTATTCTCCTCCTTTTAGTGATGAATATAACTTAATGGAGAACACACTCTTTAACAACCAATTTTCATGAAAAGATAATACATGAAAATAAAATACCTCAAGATCTAGATGGCTTATGTTCCCTATTTACAATAGCAGGCCCAAAATCTCATCAATTCTTTATTGAACTTTTTGAACCAACACATCACAAATCTTACCAAGCTTCTAAATGTTTCAACCTCTAAGAATTTTCTCTTCTCCTAAAGCAACTAATCACAATTCATGTATAGAACTGCACTAGTACAGAGATTAACTTCGAGTCACCACTCACATTAAGTGAGACATGAATTGCATTAGTCTTAAAGATACCACAAACTGATTGAAACAATAGTAGATAGAAGACACCTCTTTAGTTTTATCTTGAATTTGAAATCTCTACACAAAGTTGAAACATGACTTTCTTGACTCTGAAATTACAGCAGTAGCTCACACCAAATTAAACTGATTAAAGACATACTCATTTCTCACCATAGTTTACATCCAATTTAAGAACTACTGCAAGAATAAAGCTTCTTGGGGAACACAAAATTCAGCAAGGGTATGAAGAACACCTCACAACCCGCTGTTGTAGAAAAATTATTCTAATGTATTGAATCTTCTTTAAATTCTCAAGGTTTGTCTATCATTTAGATTCAATACAACTCTCCAGTAGAGTTGACATTTTATTGGCTCCTACTTTAACAATTTTGAAAATAACCAAGAAACTAGATGAATGCATCTAAGGCTAGCAAATTCCTATGATAGATACACTTGACTGCAATCTTGGGCTAACTATAAAGCATAACTCCTTCTTCACTTCAGGCTTTACAAGACCTAGGAGGGTTAACCTTGAGGTTCTAATATATGGTACCCATGCAATTAAAACATAAATCTAAACCTATTTACTGCAGATGAAAACCTCTTTTGCCTCCTAATAACTCATGCAATAACGTAGATCTACAATAGTTAAATACGAATCTATGCAATTCATAAGTTGAGTGAGGGTAAGACTTTTTACCTCTTCAACATGAAAGGGGGAAAAGCATTTGATTAATAATGTTGAATTCAACAAAACCCTTAATATGAGACAGTAAGAACTAATGATCTTGTAGCTAACTAGTGCCTAATCCATTGGGAAATTATATGAATCAAATACATACATATGGGTACCTAAGACATATTTGTATCTTCAAATATCTAATCTATCCATTCACCTTGTAAATAGACATCTATGTTCATTCTAAACCTCATTCTTACCTGATATCCTCATCAGTAAACTTGCAACCCTGTTGATTTCCCTGAAGCATTTACATAACCCCTTGAGTTATAAGCAACAAATGAAACAACATACAGTCTTAAGGGACTACAACTATGACCTAGGCTCTTTGTTCAAATATCATAAAACATTGAAAATTCACTAAGAAATGAGAGAAGATCTAAAATGAAAACTCAAACACTTGATGTTCTTTGTATTAATTTCCTTGAAATAATACATTCATATGCCTGAATTTAAAACAAAGAAACACCTAATAGATTTGAACTATTTGTATTTATCTTCCTACTGTTGTTCATACAAGAGAAATTTGTTGAAGGAAATGTGATTTCATAGTATGGGAACACATCAAAAATAGAACAAAAACATGGTATCACAACAGTGAATGGTTTTTCCTCCAAAGACTAGAACCCCCCTTTGCAATAGATGAGAGAAAGAAAGATATAGGAGAAGAATCAATTCTTGAATCTAATCTATAATTGACATGTGTCCACTTGAACTTCATCTCCTAGAAGCTGAATAAAAATCTCTCTAATCTCTCTCTATAACTGTGTATCAAATCATTATCATTTGGCCCTCAATAGCACAAAATATCTTAGATATTTGATAGAAATGATAATTGATTATGATGCCTAATTTGAACTCAAGACAACAACAAAATCAGTTAAAAAATAAACTTTAGAAGCCACTAAAACCTTTTAGAATCACTTTAGGCTCCAACAAACTTCAATATTGGCCTCCAAATTGATCTTGATGCTCCATAATGAATTCTGCCTGTTCCACTAAGAATGCCCCAGAAAACACAAAACTACTTATAACACAAACTAGTGAATACCTACTCAAAATCTAACCCCATCTTCAAAAAATTTGTCTTCTCTCAATTCCAACAGTATAGTGCACTGCCTATTTTGGACAAAAAAAGCCCCTAATATGGCCATTTGAAAATTAGGCTCCTGGACTGAATCAGAGCATTAAAATGGAAAATTTTAAAAATTTATATAGTTTGAACTATATAAAAACTTTTAAATTCTTTTAATTCTTTCAAATTTTAAATCATGCGTTTGAAACCTTTTTTTGAATTTTCACTTTTATATTCAATTTTTTCTACCCATGCCACTTGTCAACTTCTCATTTTCCATGACCCCATTTGAAATATTTTTAATTAATTTATTTATTTTTTTCTCCATCTCCATCTCCCATAGCACTAGAGGGCACATGCTTTCCATCTTATGCTCTTACAAGACTACACATTAATATATTAATAGTAACTCCTTCAATTTTGCATAACATCGGGAGCTTTGGAAATTTCCTTTACATTCTCACATTTGGAGTTTTTTTTATGTCTTTACGACCCTGAATGTAGCACCGAAGAGACTTAAAATTTGTTTTATGCTCTTAAGACCCGAGCATATCATTGTGAGCATTAATATTTCAACCTCTGATCTCACAGGTTGAGCCTAAGATCAGGCACCTTCAATCTTTCCTTTCCCAACTTCACGCATCATTTCCATGTGGCTTCTACCTTCTTCGAAGCTTGGGTCAAAATTAACTACAATCTTCGTGCCCAGTTGGCCAACCATGGACCCCACAATAAAGCTTGCACTTCAAAAGTGCTTGTCTTTTAGACATTAAGCTATGTGTGCATGGGTATATTTAAACAATAGAAACTTCTATCCCACAACCAATGTGGGATAAAGCTTTATATCCCTACCACACTATCCTGTGATCTGATGGCATCTTCTCATATCTGCCACTGCCTTCATAGAATTTGATGTCTACATGAAGAAATTTGCCCAGGCACATAAGGCAGCACTTTTCCATTTCTTAAATTCGATTATTTTTTATTAGCTCTCTTACTGTGAAAAACTATTCAAAGTCGGCTCCTTCAACTTTGACTGTGGTCCTCTTTTATATGCAATGTAAATTTATCCCTTTTCTATGATGCCTCCCCTATTCTCCTTCCTAACGGCTTCTTGATCAATCCATTTGGCTACCGTAGGTCTTTGACCACTCCCTCTACCTTTGACTTGTGTGGGGTTCATTTTTAACCTACAGCTTTGAATGTTGGTGACTTCCTTTTAATGTGTGGGTTCCTTCAATTTGATGCTGCTTTAAAAACATAGATCTTGCCATTCAAATATATAGCTATTCCAAGAGCTTCTTCTAGTCCTTTAGTCCACTCAAGAATTTTTTTGGCCTAGTACACTCGCATGAAACCATATATTTTCCCATGGTGAACCATCTCCAACTAAGAAGCATTCCACAAAAGATCAATTGTTTTCACTTTTTCAAGCTATTCATTCATGTAGATATGTTCTTTCTTATCAGATGTGTGATCCATCAGAGTCTTGCGAGCCCATTCCTAGGCACCTTGTAGATTATCATAATTAGGTTGGTAGAAGCAAAAATTGTCTGCAAGTTCCCTCCTTATGACCAATTCTTCAAGGAAAGCATCTGCAAATTTGGGATAAGCTTTCTAGAATGCACAACCCTCTAAAGTACATCATTGTGAAGAAATCTGACCATAATGCAAATAAGGAGATAGTCTTGATAAACCAGTCAACTTTGAAGGATCATTTCGATCATCAGAAAAGTTTTTAGCATGGTTGTCAAAAATCCATTCTTTCTCCCAAGCAAAACGTCCTTAGGTGCATCTTCTCTAGGTTCACACCAATGAATTTTAGGAACTTATGCTCCGTTCCTGAGAACATTATTAAGTAGAGTATCTCAATCTATGTCCATAAGTGGCTCAGAGCACCATTTATTATTAGGTCCTTTGACATCAAGAAATTGTACAAGGAACTCTGAAAGCTACTTTTGGATCTTTGCTCTTATGGTATGTGCACCATACTCTAGTTTGTCAGATACTTTCCACACTGGCACAACATTGTGGGCATCTACCTCATGAACAACAATACCCTCAAGTATTCTTTTACAAATGGTTTCCCTCCATACCCGACTTATATGTAAAGTTGAGAAATCCATGACCAAAAGAGAAGCACCACATCTTTGCAAAAAATTGGGAATGTTCTCATCTATTTTTCTCTGGATTCTCCATTTTTATTTATTTTTAGGCCATTTTTTTGAATTTAGTAGCTTGCCAGTCATTCCAGTCAAAAAGTCTATTTTCAATGCTCTCATTCCTATGATGGACATCACCTTTTTAATATCCTCATCGGAGATAGGGTGATCTGCCTTGTATACAATCCATGAGATTATTATTTTCCTAGAAACCATGTAGTCGTGACCGAACCAATAGATTTTGATGAAGGCCCTCAACCCTTGATGCCTGTACCCTCTCTTGACAAGTCACACCTTTAGTTTGATATTCCTTTCTTGGACAAATGTACACATTCTGATCATTCTTTCGTATAATTTGATCTCTAAACTAAAATTGGCAAGTTCATCTCTCTCCCCATCACCAATGCTAACTTACAACATTGTTAGATCAAGAAAATCTAATAAAAAAAATCCATTCTACTTCCTTTTTAAATTATCTTGAAAATCCCACAATGCCCTATCACTCTGATAAGATTAGACGGGCCCCAAAGTGGGTCCGGCTAAAAAAATTTCGTTTCCAAACAACTGAATCCTCAAATTGATCTTCAAAACATCTTGAACTATTTAAAATCAAATGTGACCACCAAAAAATCATTTACAAGTCATTTTATCACTCTTTTGCAAACTGTCAATTTTGAGTCAAGAGGTCCTTTGACTGGCCTTAAAAACTAACACAAACATCTAACCAGGCTATGAAAACTAGCACACTAATTCTTTGTTCTACATACTTTTACCCTTTTGAATCTCATCTCATGAAAATTTTTGAGTCAAAATATATTGACCATCAAAGTTGACCTCTTAGAATTTCCTACATGAAAACATGTCAGAAAAGAATAAATTGCATTCGGATTTGGCTTTGAAAGCTAGGTAAACTGACACTTGGGGAAATGAAACTTGGGGCATTAGTTTACTATCATGAGGACAAAATAAATCTATGATTAGGGCTCATGATTAATAATAGGACGTAAATGAAAAGTGGTGAAAATGGGCTACTAAAAATTTGCAAACTGGAAACATTAACATAAAGCATTTTTTACAAACCAAATGGACCTAGAAAAGTGTGCAGACAGATTCATCAAAACTTGTGAATTGACACACTTGGAGTATTTTTAGAGTACAACATAGTGGTACAATCCATTCGATATCACCTATCATGGATTTGGAGATATGACATCATGAATAGGGGTTCCAACAAATCTGCATCTTCTGACACTAGAGAAACTTTATAAATTGCAAATAAAATTGCATTTGAAAACTGATTAAATGGATTTTTCATAAGCTCAAATTTTAAACATAGCAAGTATCTGACTTGTAAAATGCAACACAAAAGGAATTTTCACATTTTGGTCAACTGGTTCAAAGTTATAATAGCTCAAACAAGGCCTTCTAGAATTCTAAACATTTTGCAAATGCATGAAAATGATAAATTACCAACTTGGAGGGGTTTGAAACCTAATCAAACAGATTTGAAATCACTTGTAACTTGGAACATATGTTCTTTGATATGTATGATAAATATCTCCAAAGTGGTACGTCATAAAACATTTCTGGGTTAAAGATATTCAAAGGCAAACTAGGCCTCCTATCACTATTTGACACAAGAAAAAATGCAGAATTAACAAGTGCTCAAAATGGGACTTCACGAAATGGCTCAAAAAGTTAGTTTATCAATACAAAACATATAGATGCACTAAATACAAGGTGTTAGAAACATTAAACACCTTACAGGCCTCAAAAGTACAACCAGGTACAAATGTATCAAAAAGTGCTTATAGGGCTTAACTTTCTCAATGGTACTCAAATTCGGGGCTGCAATTTTGAGCACCAACAAAACCCATCAGCCCTAGATCCTTTAAGACACACTGATTATTCTATATTGGAATTTTTTTTAGGAAAGTCTCTCATGTACAACAATTTATTTAACTTGGTAGATTCCTTCTTATCTAAATGAATTTTGAAGTCTTAAAAATTTGAATGGAAGGACATCTTGTTTGATTGTGCCCTTGTAATAACTCTACTTGTTCCACCTAATGGAACATCAACTTTTAAAAAAAAACATGGACCTAGTTAAGTTGGGAGAGATTTATACGTGATTCTTTCTTCTAGAGGCAATGATTCATTCTTCCTTGTTTTTCCTATTATCATATTTATCACAATTAGGGATTTCCTTATTTTGTTTTGTTTCCTTAGTACTAGGATTTGAAGTAGGATAATTATGTTCAATCCTTTTATTATTTATTTTCTTCCAACCCTTATGCTCTTCCTAAACTAGATATTGCTACATGCCCATATTTTATTTACTACTAGGGTTTGTTGTCACAGGATATAGGGCATATTTAGTGATATTGAAATAACCTTTTCAGATTGTGCATCTCCTATGATTCAAATTTAATGGAAACTTTTTGCTATTAAACATGGAATCATTCCTATTTGATCTATGTTTTGCACTTGCACAATGAGTTCTTTGAAAATATTGATTGCTCTCGCATCTAGGGAAATCCTTGCAAACCTTGGATTTATTTTGAGTAACTTTATCAATTTCCTTGATTTGATATAGGATCTTTATTCTAGAACCATTTTCTTGCAAAATCCTGAGCGGATTTATAGTTCCAAATGCATATTTTGTATTTGAGAAATGCTTTAATTATAGATTTCTCTTGGGAATGACATAATCTCCCTTCCTTGGCGTGGTGTTTCTATTGTCTATCCTACTTGGGCATCAAAAATTTTGAGTGTGAGTTCACTTTGATGTGAAGGGTTTAAAATTATAAATCAATTTTGTTCTAAATTTATTTAGTAAGAAGAATCAGTGTGCATTATTCACTATCATTGAAGTGTGGATTCTTCTACAGAGATTGTGATAAATTTTGTTGATCCGTTTGTGGGCTTATTTTATAATTACATAATAGATTCTCTTTTAGATTTATTTTCAATGTAAATTTAGTTTTATTGTATTTAGGGCTTGTAATATTAGGCTCAAGTTTACTTTCTTGACTTGAGAAAGTCACCTCCTACATATGAAGAATTGACCTATCTCTGAATGAATTTGCTTATCACTAATTTTAAATGAATTAGCTACTGGTAAGATTTCTCTTAGTAGTTCTATTATAAGTGGAATTTACTAGTTATTGATATTCTTTCTATATAAAAGGAGGTCAAATTTAAATAGATTCAATAACTCATTCACTATTGCAGGTGGATTTCACACTCACTATTGCAATAGAGAATTTCACTATTACTCTTTAATCATTGTAACAAAAAAAAACTCTTAACAAAGTGGACTTATCGGTCTTTTAATTTATTATATGGTAACATTATATTGAGTATTTGTCATACCTTTAGAGCATGCCATTCTTTAGAAGTATCAATGAATAAACAAGGTCTAGATGATCTTTAGTGAAAATCATCTAACAAGGTCACATTAACAATGTGTATGTAACCTTTAACAAGGTTAGCTCTAGAAAGAGCTCACTTGAGAAAAGAAAAAATTTTGGGTTGTCGATTCTTAGGTGGGTTTTCTCTTTATCGGGTTTCTATGTTAAATACTTGTATCAAATAGTGTGAATGTTTATGATGTTGCAAGTTTGTTTCATGCTTATTATTTATTTCTGTAATTTGATATATGTTGGAAGATAACTTTGATACTTAGTATATATTAAGTACCTTTTATTATAGAGTTTATATTAGTCTAAGTTATTATGTTAGATCTGGTTACCGAGTTATTGATTTGAAAGATTAAAGCATTTGAATTAGTGAAAAGTGTTTTAAGGCTTGTGGGATAACTAGTTATAACTAATTGATCCCCTCAAGTTGTCTAACAATTGGAGGCTTCCCCTAAATATGAGGCATCAATAAAAGTGGATTGAAAAAAAAAAAATTTAGTTGAGTCACGATTTTGTCGCACTCCTTGTTCCATTCATATGCCATGCCTTTATGTAGAATCTTTGTGAATGGTTGTGACTGAATAGCTAGTTGTGATATGCACCAAAAAATGCATTGGATTCTTCCCTTTAGTTCTCTCATCTAGATTATGTTCCAAGGTGGCAACATTTCTATGACAGCCTAAAATTTCTTAAGATCTACCTTGATGTCTTTGTCTAAAATAATGTATCCTAGTAGTTTATGTGATGTGACACAAAACATACATTTACTAGGATTTAGTCTGAGACTAAATTGTTCCATGAGGTCTAAGGTTCGGCCTCAATTCTTGTGATTTGTTTTCCTTTACATTCTTTTAGACTTTTTATCAACATAGTCTTCCATAGTTTTGTACATCATGTCGTGGAAGATAGTTCATATTGCACGATGATATATGAATCCAACATTTTTTATGCCAAATATCATTACAATCTAGTAAAATGTACCCCAAGAAAATGTGAAAGCTATTTTCTCCTTTCTTTTATGCAATTTTTATCTAGTTGTATCTAGAGAAACCATCCATTAATGAGTTCATTTCATATCTATCCATCATATCTACTATGATTTCAGTATTGGGTAGTGGAAAATCATCCTTTGGATGTGATTTATTTAAATCCTAGAAATTAATGCATACTCTTGTATATTTTTTAGGTTTAGAAACTAGCACTATGTTCGAGATCCATTCAGCATGATCAATGGCTTGGATGAATCCATCTTTCAACAGCTTCTCTAGTTTAGCTTTGATTAAGAGTGCAACATGTGGATGCACCTCTAGGAGTTTCTATTTTACAAGATTCATGTTTGGTGCAATCAAAAAATGATGCATTATAACATTAGGGTCTAGACTTTTCATATAAGAATATGTCCATAAAAATTTTATCTTCTTTTCCCTAAAGAATGATATGAATTGTTCTTTATCTTTTTCTGATAAGAACTATGCAAGGTGTATGATATGTGGATTTTCATTACTACCCAAGTTTATTTACTATGTTGATTCTCTCATCATAGATGATCTTTCTTGAAAGTGACTTGGAACTGCATCAAATATCTCATATTTTGACACCTCACAAGTTTTCACCCATAGATGCATATTTTATTTTCACTAGTTTAGGCTCTAATATTGCCACGATGTGGTTCTCACCATCATAGCATATATTATTTTTCTTCTTTTTTATATGAGTGAGATATTTGGTGTCACCTTATCTAATATTTACACTCTATTTTTCTGGTGTAGGACATTACATGTTTGACAATATTTATGATACAAAGAGAACAACAAGAAAAGTGGTTCCCTTGATACCCCTCACCCACTTCTCCGAAAGAGGACTAAGGTTTACTCAAATGCTAGATGGCCTTTATGGTTTCTAAATCAACCCTCTCAACAATCCCTACTTCCTTTCACACTTCTCACCAACTTACGTAAGGTTCTTAAATTTGATAGCTTTTGGGTCTTGGGAATTCTAGCCCCCAAAGTTGCTAACTTATGGGATTTACTTTTGGGGTTCTTACCAACTCTTACAATCACTTGGAATTATGTCTTAGGCACATAAACAATGTGTTTCAACAACTAGTTTGATCCCCAACTTCTTACAATGCCACAAACCCAATTAGGGCTAGTAGGTTAATTAGGCCTTCCTAATTAGTTTTTCCTACCTACCTCTGAAAACTTCCAAATGATCAACCCAAAAAACTATAGTTTCAAATACCCTTTTCAAACTTACTTCAGAATCCAAGAGATCGAGACTTGACCCTACTCGAGCAGTCCCTAACCCTTACCTTGTACGCGGACCTAATAAGCCTAATTAGGCTTGGTTTACAAAGAAAGTATAGGAAAATGGGTGCATAAGACCAATATAATCCATTAGATATGTTCCTCCAAACCAATTACCACATTGCATAGCACACTAACCAGATTAGAGCCTCAATTGCATGCTATAGTACTTCCTAGGTCAAATACATAGAGATATTTGACCTGGGGCTGATTAGGCAAAATAGTTGATCAATGAGTCCAACCTCAAAACTTTGGAATATACTAATACCCAATCCCAACTTTATTTCCCCAAATGGTTTTTGAATTCCATTGGTGAAAATGCAAGTTAGGCCCTCATTTTGGTTGAACACCCTAGTTGATGAGGGGTTTTATGTTGTCTATACAAAATCTAATGTAAATTTTGTCATATTTATCAAATATATGTGAAACAAAATGTATAGTAGTAAGCTAACTCATCCCTCTATCCAACCATGTTCTTTGATCAAGTTTTTCAATCCATACACAGCTATAGAATCATAGGAAATAGTAGAATTGAAGGTAAAACTCAAATTTTATTGCACTCCAATATTCCCAATCATCACAAAACTTCATCTCTATCCTTAGAGATGTCAAACATGTTAAATTAGGCCTTCCCCAATGGTCACAATAGACCAAGGCCATTTACAACCACCATTTGAAAAGTTGCACCAAAGTTGCATCTTTTCATTAGTGCAAAATTGACAACTTTTTACATTTTCCTTCTAATTTCTCTCAAAGACCTTTTGATAAGTTTAGAAAAGCATGAAATAAATTATATGATCCTAACATATTTATTCTAACCAAATAAACAATAAATTCTTGAAATCCTAGGGTGACTCAAGGTTTCCATGGTTTATAGTACACCAATGGATACCTTAACCTTACAAATTTGGATTTTCAAGACATGTAGCATATTATCTAATACTTTCTAACCTCTTATGACCTTACAGAGAATTTTCTCATATTATTTCTTGGGTTCTCTACACCATTTTCCTCCAGTCAAAAGAAACTCAAGTCTCTTGAGCTAGAACATTTGCAACACTATATCATGCTTGTGAAATGTCTTTCTCAATCATCCATGTTTCATTTGCTACTAGCTGATCCTTCCATTTAACCAAGTAGTCATAGTAATTTTCCCTACTAGTTTTCTTGTTTATCCTCTTAGTAAGGATGCATTCAATCTGTGGTGCCTCTTTGCGAACAACTTTCACCAATTATTCATTAGGCTAGTGTGTACCTTCAATCACTTCTTCAATCTGACCTTTGTAAGGAATGATGTTTGCTACATTAAAGATTGGAAATAGACCAATATTAGGAGGTAGGTCAATCTTATAAGCATTGTTTCCACACTTATATATTATTCTGAAAGGGACAATCTTCTTCATCATGAGTTTGGTATATTTCTCCTTTGGAATTCTTTCCTTTTTTAGATGAATCATCACCATATCTCCAACTTGGAATTAAAGTTCTCTCTTCTTCTTATCTACTTTTTCCTTGTATTTGATTGAGGTATGTTTCAAACCTATCTTGCACCTATTGATGAATGTCCCTCATGACCTCTGCTTGAGCAGTTCTCTTCTCCATATCTTTCAAATCTCTAAGTTCAAGGACACCTCTTTGATGTCTTCCATGGACTATTTGGAATGGTATCATCCCTACACTTCTATTTATGGAATCATTATAAGATAATTATGACTATATTGGAATACTATCCGAACTTGTGTCATGTTGATTTATCAAACACCTTAGCAAGTTTCCAAGAGACCCATTGATTACCTTAGTATTTCCATTAGACTAAGGATGGTAGGTTGATGATAAACATAGGTTTGTGCCAAGATTTCTACATAATGTCCTCTAAAAGTGACCAAGAAATTTTGAATCTCTATCTGAGATGATGAATAATGGTAACCCAAGCAACTTGACAACTTCTTTAAAGAATAATCCTTCATTTGAAGTATGACCCTTCGCCTTTTGACAAATCAAGAAACTTTCTGCATACTTCCTCACATCTGTCTGCAACCTTGGCCAAAAACAATGTCTTCTTACTTGTTCTAATATTTTTTCCACTCCAAAATGTCCTTTCATGCTCCCACAATGTTCTCTTTTATGATGTTCTCCCTTATTGATCCTTTGGGAATGCATAATTGACTCCTTTTAAAGAGTAACTCCTTCTATAATAAATATTCTACAAATTCAGTATGGTACTTATCTAATTATTTTGCATAAACTGTGTAAGCATCTCCAAAGTCTTCATCATCTTGATACATCTCCATCATTGTTTAACTTGATTTTTTGCACTTTGAGGTTCCTCCTACACAAGGCATCAGCAACCTTGTTTGAAGTTCCCCTCTTGTGTTTGATGATGAAAGTGTAGGATTGAAGAAATTCTATCCATTTGATATGTCTTTTGTTAAGCTTTTCTTGCCTGTTCAAAAAACTCAAAGTATGGTTGTCAATATAAACAATGAAATCTTTACAGATTGCACCATGTCATACATCTCAAGGTCATGTTTTGAATACTTCTTCTTAGCCTCATTAATATTTTCACTTAAGAAGGGAATAGGCCTCCCTTCCCAAATTAGGACTCCACCAATAGCCCTCTTGCTTGCATCACATTCAACTGTGAAGACCTTATGAAAATCAGGCATCACTAATATTGGTTGTTGAGAAACTCTAGTTTTAAGGTATTCAAAGGATCTATCTACTTCATTAGTCCAAAAAAAATTGCATTTTCTACCCCCTTTAATGGTGTCATTCATAGGGGCACAAACATCACTAAAATTTCTTATGAATTTTCTGTAAAGGATAGACATACCATCGAAACTCTTTACCTCTGAGGTAGTCCTAGGCGTGGGATAGTTAAGTATGGATTCAACCTTTGAGTGATCCATCTTAAGGCTATTGTGAAAGATTACAAAGCCCAAAAAGCCAATTCAACCTACAAAAACACACACTTTTCTAGATTTATCTTCAAATTCTCTTCATGAAGCCTCCTCAAAACTTGATCCAAATGCAATAGTTGTTCATTCTTTCTCTTGCAAAAAATTAGTATATCATCTAAATAAACAATAAAAAATTTGTTAATGAAAGGTCTCAAGATTTCATTCATTAATATCATTAATGTGCTAGGGGCATTGGAAAGCCCAAAAGGCATCACTAGCCATTCATATAGTCCTTCATGTGTTTTACATGTTTTTGTCCACTCATCCCCCTCTCTTTTTCTTATATGATGATATCTAAGTTTTAGATCCACCTTTGAATAGTATTTGTCTCCTCCCAATCAATCCATCAAATCTTCAATCCTAGGGATGGAAAATTTACATCTAATTGTAATCATATTGATGACTCTGGAATCAATATAAAGCCTCCATGTACCCTCCTTCTTTGGTTCCAAGACTACAGGGACTACACAAGGGATACTCTTTCTTATGAACCCTTTGCTCAATCATTCTTCTATTTGTCTTTAAATCTCCTCATTCTTGTCTAGAATCATCTTATAGGCTTCTTTATTGGAAAAGATAGCTCTTAGTATGAGGTCTATGCAATGGCTAATCTCCCTATGTGGTGGCAAAGTCTCTAGCACACTGCTTGCAACCAACCCTTTATACTAGTCTAAAATCTCTTTAACCTCCTTAAGCCCAACATCTCTGATCTATTTACTATCCACTCCTTTTCTTACTACCTCTTTCTTTTGCCTAATAATCAATCCAAAGAATGGGATGCTCTTTTCTTTAATGGTTTGCATTAATTCCTTCTCCCCTACAAGCATGACAGTGCCTTTTGTTGTTTTATCACCCCTTTCCTTAGGTAGAGGTTTTATGGTGTATTTAACTCCCTCTTTTTTTATGTGGTATACATTAGTCTCCCCTTCATGACTAGCTTTCACATCATATTTTCAAGGCCTCCCTAATAGGAGATGGCATGCATCTATTTCACATATGTCACATAGCTCTTTGTCTTTGTATTCTCCTATTTTGGATTCTATCCAAACTTGTTCACTCACCAAAGTTTTCTTATCTCTTATTAACCATGAGGCTCTATAGGGATAAGGATGGGGTATTCTCTATAACTTAAAATTATCAACCATATCTATGGAAGAAATATTATCTATTGAACCAAAATATACTATAACTTTATATACCTTTCCATTAACATTGCATGTAGTCTTGAACAAAGACTTCCTTTGGGTGGCTCCTTTGTTGTAGTTGCCTTCAATAAGGTTCTTTGCATCATCAAATTTTCTCCTTGCTTTGGGTATGTTGGTCTAGTCATGGTGGTATGGTAAGAGGTTTCACTACCATACCCATCTTCTTGAGTAATTTGCAACCTTCTTTCTCCTCCTTGCTTGTTTGAACCAAGCTTCTTAGGGCACCTAAAAGATTGATTTCCAATTTGATTGTAGTTGAAACATTTACTAGTGAAGACAATTGGTCCTCTTCCTCCAAATATTTCTCCATGGTTTGATCTCCTACCTTTGAAATCTCCTATCTAACTAGATTCTCCCACTTGCTCTAGTTTAGTATTCTCATTTGATGTCTTATAGGAAGTCCCTTTTCCATTGAACCTTCCTCTACCTCTAAAGTTGCTTCCTCTTCCACTATTCTGTTGTTCTCCTCTCCTCCTTTACTTATCTTTTACCCTTAGTTAAATTTGATATGACTTTTGTATAATATTAGGCCCAAACAGACTGATTTCATCTTGTACACTATGCTTTAGCCCATTCTAATATCAAGCCAGTTTATGCTTCTTAGTCTCATTGATTTTTTCTCTAAGTCATCCTATGAAACTCTTTAGTATAGGTGCTCACATCCATATCTTTATGACTTAGGTTTTGCAACTTTTTATGTAGGAAAACTTCATAATCCTCAGGCACAAACTGCCTCTTAATCTCTGCCTTCATTGTTCTCCATGTGGAGATAGGATTCTTCTCCTTCTCTAGCCTTTCACTTTGTAAGAATTTCCACCAACTTATGGTAGAGCCTTTGATTTTTGATTTGGCCAACTTCACCTTCTAGTTTTTTGTAACCTCCTCACATTCAAAATAGCTTTTCATGGCATCAATCCAATCCATGCATCTTCCAATGGAACACAAATAGATCCAGTTTGGCTCCCCTCTTTCCTAAATTTCCAAGGGATTCAATGAAACTCCTATTCTCTAAGTCGCCCATGCCTATTGGTTCCTCCTTAGATTCCACCTCTTTATCTGATTCTTCAGCATCTCTTCCAATACCTCTCATCTCTTCCAAGTTCCTAATCTTTTCTTCCATTTTCTTGGTCTTGGCCATGTGCTCCCTCATTATCTTGGCTAACTCAAAATTAGTGACTCTTGAAGGCATCTCCTTCCCAACATCTTCACTTCCATCTCTCATCCTTGTCTTCTACTAAGACCTTTGCTGCTGTAATACCACTTGATGTAGAGAGCACAATAAGAAAAGTGGTTTCCCTACTATCCCTCATCCACTTCTCCAAAAGAGGACTAAGATTTCCTCAAATTCTATATAGCCTCTAGGGTCTCTAAATCAACCCTAGCAATAATCCCTACTTCCTTTCACACTTCTTACTAACCTAGGTAAGGTTCTAAAGTTTGAGATCTTTTAGGTCTTGGGAATTCTAGCCCTCAAAGTTCCTAACTTATGGGATTTCCTTTCAGGATTCTTACGAACTATTTCAATCACTTGGATTGATGTCTTAGGTACACAAACAAGTTTTTTCAACAATTAGTTTTATCCCCAACTTCTTACAATGCTCAAAACCTAATCTTGGCTAGTAGGTCAATTAGGCTTTCCTAATTTGTTTTTCGTACCTAAATCCGAAAACTTCCAAATGGTCAACCCAAAAAACTATAGTTTCAAATACCCTTTTTGACCTCACTTTAGAATCTAAGAGATTAGGACTTGACCCTACTCTAGCATTCCCTAACCCTTACCTTGCATACAAACCTAATAGGCCTAATTAAGCTTTGTTTACAAAGCAAGTATAGGAAGATGGGTGCATAAGACCAATCTAACCCCTTGGGTATGTTCCTCCATACCAATTAAAAAAAATTACCACATTTCATGGTTTACTGACCTAAATTAGCACCTCAATTGCATGCTACAACACTTCTTATGGTCAAATAGATAGAGATATTTGACCTAGGGCTGATTAGGAAAAATAGAAAATCAATGAGTCCAACCTCCAAACTTTGGAATCTACTAATACACATTCCAAACCTGATTTACCCAAATGGTCATTGAATTCCATTGGTGAAAATTCAAGTTAGGCCCCCATTTTAGTTGCACATCGTAGTTGATGAGGGGTTTTATGTTGTCTGTACAAAATTTGATGTAACTTTTGTTAGAGTTATCAAATAGATGTGAAACCAAATGTAGTAGTAAGATAACTAATGCCTTTATCCAACCATGTACTTTGATCAATTTTTTCAATCTGTATATAGTTGTACAATCATAGGAAACAATAGGATTGAAGGTAAAACTCAAATTTTATTGCACTCCAATGTTCCCAATCATCAAAAAACTTCATCTCTATCCTAAGATATTTCAAACATGTTTAATTAGGCCTTCCCCAATGGTCACAATAGACCAAGACCATTTATAACCACCTTTTGAAAAGTTTCATCTTTTCTTTAGTGCAAAATTGACAACTTTTTACATTATCCTTCTAATTTCTCTCTAAGGCCTTTTGATTGGTTTAGAAAAGCATGAAATGACTTATTATGACCCTGCATCTTTATCTTAACCAAATAAACAAGAAATTCATGAAATCCTATGGTGACTCAAGGTGATCCATGGTGTATAGTGCACCAATGGATACCTTAGGCTTACAAATTTAGATTTTCAAGACATGTAGTATATTATCTAATACTTTCTAACCTCCTATAACCTTATATAGAAGTTTCTCATATTATTCCTTAGGTTCTATGCACCAATTTAAGTAGGAGGCAATAGCATAGTCATTTTGGAATTTTAGGATTTCACTAGTTGTAGAGTTAGAGTTCCCAATATATGAGCTCAAGATAGATGAGTAAGATTGAATTGTTAGGTTCTAATGCATTCACAACATAGTCATCAAAATCATGGACTAATAATACAAAGCCTAAAGTGATCTCATCCAAAGGTATGTGTTAGAAATATAATAGGGAAAGTAAGATGCTAAGAGATGTTTTGTGGGGGAGGGTTGGGGGGGGGGGGGGGGGGAGGGGGGTGCGCAGGGTTATGGGACATGAATCAGAATTTTTAAAACATTTACTACTTCAAACATAAATCATATCCATTCTTAATTCACCATGCACATCTCTTGCTTAACATTAAACTTTAGTATGCAACATCATATATCAACATGTAATTGTTGGACACATGAATGCTAATGATATTCCTATGGGGGAGTATTGTAGAAACATTATTTCAGTGATATGTTACATTCATGAATGTGTTTGTAATTGGTGTCAACACAATAGTTTTATGTGGTATATGACAAAAGAACAACGGTAAAGATCAAGTTGGTATGAATAGATCCTTGAGTATTTTCACTAGCGAGATTAATGAGAGATACTAAAAATTGTCTAGTATATGCATCTATCCTTGAAAGCATAAGCTATTAAGTTTGGAAGAAGTTATTCAAGTTTTGGTGAAGACTATTCTAAGATAGAGTTTAAAGAAGCATGTTCTAGTAAACTTGTTATATCTCTTAGCAAAGTTGTTATTCTAAGAAGCAATGTTAAAGGCATGTAGAAGACATGTTGGAGATGGTGTGGCTAGGCTATCTCATCATAATATTGCACATATGGAAAGCTATTCAAGTTACAAGGTTGCAAATTAATGTTATTGCTAAGTATAATGTGTTCTTAATTAAGTCTTATAATAATTAATTGAGAAGGTGTAATAGCCAACTCAAGGAATTCTTTTATGGATTCAGTATAAAGGAAGGAAATTTTCCTTTAATTTGTATGGGTGTATGAATGATTAAATGAAGCACAAAGAGAGGAATAGAAGAGAAACAAGTTGATAAGAGAGGATAAGTAGCACACATTTAAGCTAAATCAACTAAGTCTACCTTTATTAAATGATTTAAACTACACATTTAAGTGAGCACTCTATTAGGAGATTTAAATAGGCCTATTAGGACAACTCTATTAATAGATGCACCTTGAAAGCTCTATTAAAAATGTATCACTAAATTGACCCTTTAGTTTGAACTTAAATTTTGATGATAGATCATCTCTTTACAATCTGTTATCACCTCTTTGTGATAGATCTTTAATAACTTCTCTCTACACTACTCAGTCACCTTACTACTCCTTAACATGTAACTTCATTGAATTAACCTTCAATTTTGCATCCAAACATCTAACTGACAACAAATAAAATCAGGTCTATAATCCTACTTAAATAGTTATTTGATGAATCTCCTAGATCTCAACCAAGGATCTAGATTCATCCCTTTTTCTGTCTAGTCCTTCTAAATTTTTGATTGGTTGATCTCATTACATAGTGATTAATAATCCATAATTATAGGAATAACTACCTTCTTTTACTCTCTCCATGGTCACAAAAACATGCTTATTTTCTCATAAAAATGATTTACATCAATGTTTTTTCCATTCCAAACATGTATACAAAACTATGTCACTTAGCCTATATATCTTTCACACACTTGGTGCATACTAGTTCTTTATGTTGTCACTTAACATCAAATATAATTGGCTTTGACTAAACCATTTGGATTCTATATCACTTAGCTCATGTGTTTCCTTGACAACCACTCTATACTCGATGACTCTTGATCTCCTTGATAGGAACTACTGCTCGAGAATAACTGATTGAATATAACTCATTTACAAATCCCAACCTATATAGAGTAGCTAGGTCAAAATGTTTAGGGTCAATAATCTCCCTAATTGATAATATTGGAATTTTTTAGGGTCAACAATCTCCCTTATGGTATTACTGGAAAAAAAAAATTTCATGATCAAAAGTTGACATTCCAAAAATATAAAATATGTACTCCCCCTTAGGATGTAATCCATACCTATAGCTCGCTCTATACATACATGTTGTTGTACCTTCTTTTTTCAAAACATTTTGATTTATCACATCTAAGTATCGGACTAACTGACTCCTTATTACTCCAAATAAATGCATTTAACAAACTTTCAAATTTTAATATACATACCTACATGATCACATAATTCCCCTTTGTTATACACATACATTTTCTTACTTACTTGATCATGCATCATTCTCATTCCCCCTTATTTTTGTCACTTATGAATTAAATGGATTTTTAATTGTGGTTCAGGGGGGTGATGAATTCCTTTAGAAATGAATAGTGCAATCTAATAATGATTGACATTGTGTTGTCCCAATTGGCCTTCAAAGTTTGAAGTACTCATTTTTCTATTTCTATCTTGGTTGCCATATTCACCATATTATCTACAATGGATATGTGTTGGTCCCTCACAAGATCCTTAGCATTTTGTATGTGCCTTTCCATTACTTCCATTTGAGGTAACAATATTTCTTGAAATGAATTCAATTTATTTCTTATATGGCACTCTTCTTATAAATGTTCGGACTGCTTCCCTTGTAAAAATTAAATCTTAGATAAATAAAGTGAGTTGGTGTTAGGATTCATGCTCAACACATTGGTTCCAATCTATAGATTTACATCTATCTTATCCATCTTCTCCATTATAGCTTTTTAGTAATAAGGAATATCAACACACAACTTTACCAACAATGTATTTGCATTTGTGGCTAATAGTTCTAGCTCAATGACAAGAGTAGAAAGCTCAACTTTCTTGATAGCTATCTCACTAGATACCTTCTCCATCACTCTATTTTCATACTTACTTAGTGCTCTCTACATCAACTTCTATTAAATATCTATATAATGATTATTAACTTTCTCCATAACAGTCTTACCCCGCAACCATGTGAGCAAAGAATTCTTTATGCATTCTTAGCCCAGACATTGTTTTGTGGCTTATCCTAACTTATATCCTTTTAACATCATGATAGTGTGACTTATAAGTTCTCCCTTCAAATAGACTATGTCACCTAGTCACTAGCTTTATAGCTCTTATTCACTTCAACCATGTGAACAAGTGAAAAAACATATTTATGCACCTTGTAGTTATATTCACCAGGTTGTAGCTTATCTTGCATGTTATGACCTAATTGCCTCAACCACATGACTAAAAGAAATCCTGAATGCTTTTAACCTTTTCATTGCTTCACAATTAATCCTCTTGATTATATGCTTACCCCTATGACTTTGTGTGTGAAGGTTCTATGTGTGCTTATCATTTTTGTCCAATTGTGTTCATCTTGGAGTCTTTATCTTTTGAGGCCTCAATCATGCAAACATAATGGTTTGCCCTGTCACTGTCAAGAATTGTTATATCTTTTTATCTAGGCAAACATGTGACTAAAGCTTGATCTGGCTATTTCAATCAATCACAATATAAAAAGCTATTGGCATTAAGTTATTATTTCCATTAGTGACAACACTTATCTGTATCAGTATAGCTACCAAGCTCATCACTCAGTCTACAATGTATACCAAGCATTTAGTGCTTACCTTGTACATTCATCACTTAAGCAATTTACACTGAGCCTCGTAGTTCACATCAAGCATTCAAGTGTTAATTGAGCTAATTATAGCTATTGAGTGAATGTGCAATCCAACAGTGCCTACCGAGTGATGGAAGCACAATTTCTACTAAGTGATGGAAGCACAATGTCTACTGAGCGATGAAAGCACAGTGCCTACCGAGTGATGGAAGCACAGTGTCTACTGAGTGATGGAAGCATAGTGCCTACCGAGTGATGCAAGCGTAGTGTTTACCAAGTAAAGAAAGTATAATGTTTACTGAGTGAAAGCAAGGTAAATGAAGGATTCAGTTTTTATCGAGTGATACTATATCCACCAAGTCTCCAATGGTTATCGAGTTCAGAACTATGTCAGGTGATTAGTATGGACTGAGCCTTCACTTCTACTAAGTGCATGATGATGTCGAGTAATACAGTGGATTTCGAGTATCAAAAGGTCATCGATTCAGTTCAGTGAACCCGAGTTATTTATTGTTTGGCTGACTCAATAATATTTTATTCACTTGTGTTTTAGCCGACCTTGCAATTGCAAGTATTGGAATGGTATATATGTAATGTATTATATCATTTTCAAGATAAATTTGATGTGAATCAAAGTAAAAAAGAGAGACATGTAATATTTTGAGAATTGTAAATGCGAATCAGCAGAAGAGCAGAATATTCAGCAATGTCTACAAGGAGCAGTAATGATTCATCAGTCACAAGAGGTGATATATACTTCAAGGATCTAATCAGAAAATCAAGTTTGTAAGTAGATCCACTGTTTCATCCTAATAGGTGAATCATTTTTGTAAATCCTTTAACAGGGTAGACTTAACAGTCTTTGTATAAATCTCCTAATAGAGTGCATACTTCAGTGTATGCTTGTAAATCCTCTAACAAGGTAGCAATACTTTATGCTCCTAATAGGGTAGATCACCAGAAGTGGTCAATGTAAGCCTTAATAGGTCAACTTCATACTACAGTAATGAAGTTTTGTGGGTATCATCCCCACCCCAATTTTACTTTCTATTTGGAAGGTTTCTGGGTCACCAAATCACTATGTACATGTGTTATGAATGTTTGATTTCTCATATATGCAGTAGATTAGATGAATTAATGGTGAATAGTTAAAATGTTGAATTGTTCAAAATTTTGAAGTTACTAATTCACCCCTCCCCTCTTAGTAACCTATCATATCTTAAATATTTCCAACAATTGGTACCAGAGCATTTTGGTTCTCAGGACAAAGCTTGATAGATTGAGCAAAGATCAAGGACAATGGAGATATTCAGACTTGACAAAGCTATTGAAAATGAAAAGCTAGATCTAGAAATGGCCATGACTGAACTCAAAGAAACAAAGGAGCATCTTTCTCAATCCTTGAAGAGAAGGAAGGAACTTGAAAGAGAAATGAATGATCATCAGTATGTTGAAGAAAATATTGAAGAACTTTTACCATTCAAGTGAAGCTAATGAGGCTATTAAGGAACTCCTAGAAAAGAATGGTTCTTTGTAGGAAGAAGTAAGAAAGCTTAAAAGAGAAGAAGAAATCCAATCAATCAGGCTATGTGAAGTCTTAGAATAGAGAGACAAGGAAAATGAAGACTTAGAGGCAAGAAATAATCAATCCCTTTAGCATGAAGATCTTGTAAATCAACTATCTAATGCAAATGAAGAAATTATGAATCTGAGATCTAAAAATGAAAGCCTGAGGAATGATATGATCACTGAAAGACAAATCAATGAAAGCTTAAAAAATGACTTGAGATCTAAAAGAGAAGTCAATGAAAGTTTGGAAAATGACTTGATCACTGAAAAGAAAATCAATCAAAGAATGATGAAATCTCAAGCAGACATGACTCAATTAAATCAGCAAAGTGTGTAGAATCTTCATTAAAAAAAGGGCAAAGCTGGAATTGGTTACAAGGAAGAAGGTGAAACCTCCAAAAAAAGTGCCCAAAGGAATCAAAGACCTACTTGCAATAACTATGGTTAGCTAGGTCACACATCAAACAAGTTTTGGAGCAATGGAAAAGGTAAATTCAATGGTAAATGCTACAATTGCATTCAGCATGGTCATAAAGCTAATGAATGCAAAGAAAAACCAAAATTTGAAGGCAATTGTCACAAATGCAAGAAGTATGGTCACAAATCATTCCAATGAAGATCCAAATCATTCAATCTAGTTGAACAACTTGTTAAAGAAACCTTTGGATGGGATTACAATACCTGGTGTAGATGTCATTATTGTGGAGAATATGGACACACTGGCAAAGACTGCTCAAGACATCACTTGACAAAAAGAGACACAACAATAAGATGTTATACATGTACAAAACTTGCTCATATAGATAAAAACTATATGAATATAGGAAGATTTGAAGATGAAAAGATAGCTAAAGTTGAAAATATTTGGAAGCAAATGAGGCATCAATGGATTCCAAAATCTATCGAGCAAGATAGTTCAAGTGATGGCAGTATCACTCAAGAAGTGGGTGACTCCATCATTTCCAATTAGATTCATAAAGGAGTTGGAATTGTATCATCAAGCTATATCTAGAGCAGTTCCAAATGCAAGAAAGCAAAATGATCAAATTAGTATTCTAGATACATATCTTTCTCTGGGTTGCATCTATCAAGAAAAGTGGGTTAAAGACCTTACCAAACTAGGTTGGGAGCAACTAAAAGTTTTTGTTTGACCACCAAGTTGCAACCTTCTACTGAGAAAATGAATGATAGCCTATCAAAAACTATGTCATATCATCTACCTTCATACCAAACATTTATGGAAAAAAAATTCAAAAAGGGCAGAATGCGATTTCATTCTTCATCGTGATTTCAGAGCTAATAAATTTCAGTGATTCCCAAGAAAATTTCAAGCGACTCCAAGAAATTTCAAGCAATTTTTAAAAGAAAAAAATCTTATCAAAATTTTTATGCTAGTCAAAGGTGTGGAGTGGAAGGTGCCAAATTTCAAGCTAGCTCCATCAATCGCAGAATCGCTTGACCTGAATGGAGCTCAATTGCAAATTCCACCTAAGGTACTTCTTATCAATGATATTCCTACTCATTTCAGATGTTCTGTTCAAGAAATTGGAAACCTAGAGATGGACAATGCCCTAGGAGAAATGAGTGTAGATGGCTCTCTAAAATCTGAATACAAACATCTTGAAACCAAAGGCTTGACTCATATCTTTCATATGCCAAGAAATTTCCAAACCAAGTGGATTAGGTATATTTTGAGTCGGGTGCATAATGGGCAACTATGGTTAGAGCAGCCAGTGTTAATTACAAAGAAGATGATTCACAAAATCATGGGTCTCCCTATGCTCAATAAAGTGAAGGTTACCAAAACCCTAGGATGGGATGAGTTGTAGAAGGTAACCCTAGTCGAGTGGGACTATAGAAGTTTGAAGGTTAACACTGTATCAGATGTCGAACTAAGATTTGGCATTCATGTCATTGCCCACAAAATCTATAGCTCTAGTCGACTAAACAGTGTACCTTGTGAGGCTATGGATTTGGCCTTCAAAATTGTAAAGAAGAACCTTGAATTTGACCTATTTGAATTACTGTTGAAACAATTAAACAAGAATATGGAGAGTATCAAAACTTCAAAGAATAATCCTTGCTAATTCGGCTCTCTATTGATCTGTTTATTTTTCTATATTCAAAAATTCTTTCCATCAAAAGGAACAGTTGTATAGAGAAAATATATTCCAATTTTGTATCAAATAAATGAGTTTGTAGTAGAAATGGGTGAAAATTTTGATAGCATCATGGATAATTATTTTGAAGATTTCAAGGAAAGAATGAATAACAGGTTTCAGATTCCACCAAAATTAGTTGAATATTACAAAGATGATGTATGCTTTATGGTTGACTATGATAAGGTATACATTCAGGCAGTTAGACCCCAAGTTGCATGGGTAAAACCTCTTCCTTATGAGGTAAATATTGATGAGGCCAGGGACATTATAGAAGCACTCGTGAATGAGCCTGTAGACCTAAAGCAACCAATTTTTAGAACATATGATGAGGCAAAGGCTAGAATTGAGCTTGAAATTAAGCTACCCCATGCCATAAGCAAAGGCAAGAGGAAGATAGCCAAATTGAAAACTACAACAGGTCCTCTTATGCTTACCAAGGGAAAAGGTGAGGATGAAGAAGATGATAAAGAAGAAGAAGGAGAAGAAGAAAAAGAAGAACGAGAATCTAAAGAGGAACAACCAAAGAAGAAAGGTAAGGTAATTATTACCAAACTTAAGAAAAATCCTATTGCAGTATTCTCCAAAAGAACTAGAAAAGGCAAGCAGGAACCTATACTGGTCAAGCCTCCACCCACATTCAAGGAAAGACTTAAACAATTGGAAGAGGGAATTGGCATCACAAATTTCAAGGCATTGAAATTTGAAACAAGAACTAATGCTGAGAAAATGTTGATTGAGGAACTGGTACTCAATAAGATGGGTAAATGGAAATACTCCCCAGACCAGCTTGCCTCTCAAATCTCTAAAGAACTGTTGGAGAGATTGCAACCGAGATGGGAGTCAGCCACCCAAACAGCTAAAGACATATATGAGCAATCTCTAAGAAATCTTCTACCGAGTCTCACTGGAGGGGAAATAAAGGCTACAATGAAGAAACATGAAGGTAAAATGATGATTAGATTTCACACATGTTTGATTTTAATCAAAGACATTGAGCATGTTGTAGATGATGCAACAAACATGTGGAAGAACATCTATCATCTACAAAAGTCCAGTGAAGATCTAGTTGAGATCAAGGATGATGATAGCAGTGATAGTGACGATTTTGGTAACACTCCATCCATCACAGTTACTCCAGGAGAGTTACATGCACTTATGGAAGAAAAAGAGGAAGAAGAAGATCTAGTTAAAATTACATTAGAAGTGATTGCATCCCTTCCTCACTCTCCACCAAAGACTGTTACATCCACTATGGAGATAGCTTCTGCAAGTGAGATTGTGTGCACAATTTCCACATCAATTGCTCAATCTTCACCGACCACGTCCCAGCTCTAGGTGTCTAAAATAGATGTGCCAAGCACTTCATCTACCAAGCTGACTGTTACTTCTTGAGCTACTAAGCTAGCCTCCTCAGCTCCTTCATCAACAATAAATGTACCAGTAAGTTCCACAATTTTGATTTCAGAAAGTTCTACAATTTTTTCAGCATTATCTACATCTCCTTTAAATCCAAATAGTTCAGATACTGCTATACCGAGTGTATCATTATTTTTGGGAAGTATTCTAGTTTTTGATCCGGTTAATACTTCTATTGGCATTCAATCCTCAAGTCCTATCCTAGTTTTTACTACTAGCCCTTCCATCTCCACTATTGTGTCCATTCTTAAGGTCAAACTAGTCATCACAGAAGTCAAACAAAAACATCCATTAAAACTTTTGATCACTGGAAAGGAAATTGTAGAAGATATTGACTTAGACATAGAGATAGTGATTCCAAAGATTGACTATGAAAATGCTACCATTGAAGAGATGAGGTTAGCTAGTCAACTCATAGAGATGAAAGCTATGTAGAAGTAGTTAAGGTCTGAAAGGGATAAGGAATATAGAATAATTGAGAATGCCAAAAATATAATTACAGATGATATAGGTGTTGAAGTAGATTCTACTCAACACATTTTGATTCAATTAGAAGAGGTTGTACAGAAATTCAATGAGGATTCTTCTGGACAAGAAAAACTTATTGAGAAAGCTGAAAAGAAATTTGATAATAAGGTGCTAGAGCATATTTCTAAAAAGATAGCAATAAAGCAAGTTGAATTGTCAACATTTTTGGGAAATTTTGAAAATTCTTTTAATAATGCAGCATCACTTTTTGCTAAACTTTGTGATGTTTCTGGCTTTATCAAAGAAATAAAGGATAAGTTAAATAAGATTGACATAGATATGCAATCAAGTACCTCCAAGATAAAGGTGGACTAATCCTCCACAACCTCCCATCACATCAAGATTAGATATTTGGAAAATGTTCAGGCAGAACTATTGAGAGAGGAAGCTAGGATCCGGTCACAACTCATAGACATCTAGAACATGATCCTTCCTATCATGGACACAATGCAAAAATATCTTGTACATTGCAAAACATTGGTCCAAGATCAAAACTTCTCAGTGGTTGATCACTTGATCCAATTATCAGCAGAAGTTCAAATTGCTCTCTCCACCTGTCAAATTTTATAGCAGACTTGGGATAGTACTTTTGCAACCATTCTTAAGGTACATCAATAATTTCTATCTCACTTTGGTGTAACCATATAAATTGTATATATGCATTCCTTTGGCATTATTGTCAAAAAGGGGGAGAGATTCAGAGATTCAGAGATTCAGCATAATAAATAAGGAGAGGTATCACTATAAGTGATAGGGCGAGTTAGCACACAATAAAGTTCTCATGTGTACATAAGTATATTTTTATATGCAGCAGTTCTACAAAGATCAATTTTGAAAAACCTAAATTCATTCAGTCATGCTGTGTACATATGTTTTGGCTTATAAGTGTTTTTGTCACTAATGCCAAAAGGGGAGATTGTTGTTATTAAGTTATTATTTCCATTAGTGACAACACTTATCTGTATCAGTATAGCTACTAAGCTCATAACTCATCCTATAATGTATACCAAGCATTCAGTGGTTACCTTGTACATTCATCACTTAAGCAATTTACACCAAGCCTTGCAGTACACACCGAGCATTCAAGTGTTAACCGAGCTTAGTATAGTTACCGAGTGAATGTGCAATCCAACAATGCCTATCAAGTGAGGGAAGCATGGTGTCTATCGAGTGATGGAAGCACAATGTCTACCGAGTGATGGAAGCATAGTTCCTACCGAGTGATGGAAGCATAGTGTCTATTGAGTGATGGAAGCACAATTCCCTATCGAGTGATGCAAGTGCAGTGTTTATAGAGTAATGAAATTATAATGTCTACCAAGTGAGAGCAACGTAAATGAAGGATTCAGTTTTTATCAAGTGATACTATATCCACCGAGTCTCCAATGGTTACTGATTTTAGAACTATGTCAAGTGATTAGTATGGACCGAGCCTTCACTTCTATTGAGTGCATGACAATGCCGAGTAATGTAGTGGACGCTGAGTATCAAAAGGTCACCGAGTCAGTTCAGTGAACCCAAGTTATTTACTATTTGGCCGACTCAATAATATTTTTTTCACTTGTGTTTTAGCTGACCTTGCAATTGTAATTATTGGAATGGTATATATGTAATGTATTATATCATTTGCAAGATGAATGTGATGTGAATCAGAGTAAAAAGAGAGACATGTAATATTTTGAGAATTGTAAATGCGAATTAGCAGAAGAGCAAAATATTCAACAAAATCTACAAGGAGTAGTAATGATTCATCAATCACAAGAGGTGATATATACTTCAAGGATCTAATTAGCAAATCAAGTTTGTAAGTAGATCCACCGTTTCATCCTAATAGGTGAATCAATTTTATAAATTCTTTAATAGGGTAGACTTAATAGTCTTTTTATAAATATCCTAACAGAGTGCATACTTCAATGTATGTTTGTAAATCCTCTAACAAGGTGGACCTAGCAGTCCTTTATGCTCCTAATAGGGCAGAGCACCAGAAGTGGTCAATGTAAGCCTTAACAAGTCAACTTCATACTATAGTAATGAAGTTTTGTGGGTATCATCCCCACCCTAGTTTTAATTTCTATTTGGAAGGTTTTTGGGTCACCAAATCACTGTGTACATGTGTTATGGATGTTTGATTTCTCATATATGCAGTAGATTAGATGAATGAATGGTGAATAGTTAAAATGCTGAATTGTTCAAAATTTTGAAGTTACTGATTCACCCCTCCCCTCTCAGTAACCTATCATATCTTGAATATTTCCAAAAAAAGCATCTTAAGCCCTTAACTACCATGACTTAGTGATCAAAGGAATCCTCACTACTTCACTGGATTGCACCATAAGATGCTACAGTTTGGTGCAATGCCTTGACCATATGATCAGTCTAGTCACATGGTCACACACTTTAAAGCTTTAAGATCTCACATTAAAATGCAAATGTAATGGTGGAAACAAGATAGAACTAATTGATTTTTTTGAATTTTCAAAAGTTCAAAAAGAGTATGGATGAAAACCAAAGGTTTTTTAGGGAAAAATAATTTTATGAAAATTCAAGGGAAACCTAACTGCCAAGAATAGGAGAATTTACCAAGCTAGGTTTTTCACTAGAGGACTAATAACATAATTATAACAAACACTATCTATACAACACAATTCAAGGTATTTTTACATTAAAATTTTTAGAATTTTGGCATAAAGAAAATTAGGGCTATCATGTAAAAAAGTCAAAGTTCATGTAGAGAAAAGGCCATTGTTGCAATCTCTAAAGGGTGTCCTAATTGCAAATATGTTCTGTACTTCTATAGGAAAATGATAGGTACTGCAATTCTAGTATAGAACATAACTATCCTATATTAACTCATTTTCATCTTTGCATCATGGATTCCCATCAAAACAACAAAGGCACGATACACAAGGATGTGTTAGTTCAAGTAGCTTGAGCTTTAAGCTTACAGTCACATGCCTATTGCAAGATAAATATAATGATTTGGGGAGGAAACATAATGATCCCTTGTATGACAAATATATGAAGCCCCATATATTTAGACGATGAAAAGAAACCCACAATATCTCTAGGGAATGATTTCTATTTGGAAGATAGATGTGGCCATTTACATATGTGAAATCTACTAATCTATAAGCCAAGGATTTATCAACAATAGGTCATTTTTTTTAAAACTTTTGTGTTAAACACATTTATGGCTAAAAGGATTTGAATTGTATCTCCTCAAAATCCAATGTGGGATAGAGCACCATTGGCTAACATAGATTATCTTTGTTTGACCTATTTTGTAGACACTATAGCTAATGGTGGTGATTACAATTGTGTATCCACTATACAACAGTATGTTTCCCGGTCTTCCCAATGTGTGCTTAAGTTGTCCTTGAAATGTGGGTTGGGGGAAATGAGTGAGATAGATGTCGTTAGCCTTTTAAATGGTAGAGATTAAGAGGGAAATGGACAAGATCATCCAAAACATGGATGCAAGTCAAACCTTGAATTCTACATCCATTCATATAATAATGAGGGTCTCCTCTCACCCCAAGCAACCTCTTTCATACACATGCAAAAAGCCCACCTCACTCTAAAGTGATGAAACATCCCACATTAGTTTCTTAAGGCATGAGTTGAAATGAATGAGGAGCAGGATTTGTGAGTTGTTGCTACATAGGTGTTAACCATGAAATGGAGTTGGAAGGAATCCACACAAGGCCAATGCTTGAGGAAAGTTGCAGTCCAAAATGAAGGCACCCGTGCCAAGCTAGTGTAGAGTTTTGACTTTAGTGCAAGGTAGACACAATTGTAGAGGGATGCGTGAATGACTATGAAAGAAAGTGAAATCACATTATCCCACATTTTTTGGGCAAAGGAACTTTTAGATGTTTAAATACATGAAGATAATATAACTAAGTGTCTAAAAAGACACATGGCTTTTGGAAGCCACATGCTCATGTGAGGGCCCACCATGGACAAGTGGATAGTTGGTAGCAAAGTTAACAAATTTTGAACAACACATGGCATCAAGTTTTGGAATTACAATAGGAAAGGTAAACATCTAAGAGGGGGGGTGAATCAGTAGTTTAAACTTGAACCCATAAAAATTTCACCACACATCTATCTTATGCATTCAATGAGTATACTAAAATAACATGTAAAGCATATAAATCTAAATCATGTAAAAATGTAAGTATTCACACACATAACACCAGATATGATTACCTAGAAACCCTCCAAGTAAGAAGGTAAAATTGGGGTGTGGATGACACCCACAAATCTTCACTACTATAGTAATAAAGTGTATCTAGTGAAGGTCGCAATGTTTTGATCATGAAACATGATCTACCTTGTGAAAGGTCTACCCTATTAAAGGCTCACAAAGACTATTAGGTTTCACCTTGTTAGAGGATTTCAACACCTAGTTAGAAGTGTGCCTTGTTGGAGGGCTTCAACTTACAACTAAGTAAGCACCCTATTAAAGAATTTCATATAGTCTATTAGGACTAATCTGTTAAGAGATTTGACTAAAATCACCTATTAGAATGTCTTAGCATAGATCCTACGGTTGGCACTTGCTTTCTTGATAAAATATCACCTCTAAACAATATGTTCCTAATCTTTCTTGATCAAATGTCTCAATGTTGTATCCTTTTCTTTATCCCTTGTTCAGCTCTAACTAATTCTGTAATTCACTCTTTCTTCATAACATAAGTCACCATGAATGCTTTCTTTGTGCATACAAACTATCCTCTTCACTCCTATTCATTACATACTTGATCATTCATCAATGTAAAGTTTAGGGTTTTGTCCTCCTTAAGAATAATTTTGTGGATTAGGGTTAGGTATGAATCTACAGTTGAGAATCATCCATTTTGTCACTTAATCCTTCCCATTTTTTCATTGGATACATGTAATTGCATAGGAAATCCAACTAGAGATTCGTCCTTATCTCCAAAATGTTGAAATACAATCTTAAGTCAGCTCAAAAATGGTTTACATAGTTTTTTGTACCATTACAAACAAATATGTCAAAACTGTCTCACTCGGCATCTAAAGTCTCTGATGCTCAGCATGCACTAATCTTTATACTATGACTTGACACCTGCATTACTCCACATCCACTATTTACTCAGCTCCTAAATCACTCAGCATGGTCTATCTACTTGGAACTTGAGTGACTCAACACATGAATAGCTCGGCACTCACTATAACTTAGCATGGTCAAATATTTACATGTTGTGCTTGGCATGTATTACTAGTTTGGCATGAACTAAGTAAATGGCTTAAGTATGTTGACACTCACTTGTCAAAACCAATCTATGATCAACAATCTCCCCCTTTCACATGAGTTCCAAAAACACTTGAATATACATTATAATTATTAATCTCTCAATCATAACATATCCATGACTCAGCTTCTATTCAAAACTTCAAAATTTCAAGATTTTGCAATAACTTAGATACCTCAAAATTTGATAACTCCTCCTAAGTTGATAAGTCTATTCTATATCCAAAATTTAATGCTCCTTTCTAAGTAAATGTGTCTCTGTTGATACACTTTGACTTCAATGCTAACTCCATGCTCTATTTTCTTTCATGTTCTCCCTTAGCTAATATCTCTCATTGATATATCTCCCACTTTGTGTTATTCTCCCTGCTACTATGCTCATGCTCCCCCTTTATTACTCTCTCCCTTTCCTTATACTCCCCCTTTTGACACTTATGTCAAATGGGCTATACACTTATTGTGTGCTTGTCTAGAAAATATTTATGGACATTCATTATTATCTTGAAGGCTCTTGATTTGGATTGCAAGCTTGACAACAAGGTGGACTAGACCATCTAAAGTAAAAAGATTGGGGTATTTCTTTAGTAGAGTTTCAACATAGCCTAGCTCCTTGTGAAATATTTCCATATGTGGGGTAAGGGTTTCTTGTATGCTATTTATTTTGGCTCTTATGTTAGCCTCATTCACTGTCAATATAGTTAATTGACTCTGTGTTTGAAGCAATGTCCTAAAATGCTTCTCACTCTAAGCTAGATTTGTTGGTAGTCTTGCACCTAATGTAGATATTTGGCTCTCCAAACTATGAATGTGACTTTTGGTCTCTTTGATGAAGAGTGTTGGATTGCATAATTTTGTGTACAAGGAGAATATGTTCTCAAGTAACTTATTCACATCATCACCCTTAGTTGCTAATGCAACTTGTGTGAGTGCCATGTACCTAGATATTTTCTCATTCACTTTATTTTGGAATTTATTTTTTGACCATTCCAATAGTTTGGCATTTGTATCAAGGTCTTCATTACTAACCTTCTCTTCTATATCTATCAGTTGTTCCATTAGTGGCTTGGTCTCTTCAGGAGTTGGTAGACTAAATGCATCTAAAAAGATGTCCTTAATATCTTGAAGTCCCTGCTTCTAACTATGTTCTCTCTTAAGCATTTCTTGATGTTTTTTCCTTTCTAAGGCCTACTATAATATGCCTATTTATTCTAATGTCATAGTATCATAATCATATTTAGGTATAATAATTTCTTCATCAAGGCTTATATCTCCATAATGAATTACCTTTTCAACCTTTGATGAACTTGGCTTGGCATTAAGATTTGTAATGGAGTAGCATCTATGCTTAGCTTCTAAATAGTTAGTGTGGAAGGATTGTCAGATTCTGGTAAAGTTGCAAGAGCTTGGATGGAAACTTGCTCCTTCACCTTTGATGTTACTTCTATATTGTTAGGGTTTCCCTAATCTACCACTATGAAATGACTTGAACCTTTTCCTTATGTTGCAAGTGAAAATAAATCTATTTGACCTATTTCCTATTGTCCCGTAGTGGTGGCTTTCTCTTCTGCTATTTTCTTCTCAATGGTATCAATCTTGACAATTGTATCAACCTTGGTAGATGTAGCTTCTAGAATTTGGACCAAAGGTTGTACATTAGTAATTGAAGGGATGATAGAAGGTGGTTCTTGTGAATTCACCTTTTTCCTTGTAGCATTATTCATTGACTTCTGTAGCTCATCTACACTTACCAAAATAGGTTTGCCACAAAGTTTGGCCTGTAGTGTAGACTAATCTAGTATTTTCTTCAATTCTTATTTAGTAAGAGGATTGATGTTCTAAGCTAATAGATCAGAAGCATCCTTGATAGTTATAGTTTTAGTTGTCTTAGTTGTGTCATGTGGAGGACTAACACTCAGAAATTGTCTGTCATGCACACTTTTCTCTTCTTGCTACTCAGGCTCAGTTGTTGCCTTGTCATCTTCTTTCATTTCTGTCTCTCCTCCAATAGTATTATCTTTGTCATCACCTTCTTTATCATCATATTTAATATTTTAAGGTTCAATTTCCCCTTTCTTTACTATGGTTAACCCATAGATGAGTTTCCATGTCTATGTTGACTTCTTGACAACATCCTCAATATTATTTTGTAGAATGCTAAAGGCCTTGTATTTAGGCATGAACCTAACTACATATTTCTTTATAGCCTTAGAAATTTGTGCCTTCATCAATTTAGGTATTACTTGGGCCAGTGTGGTCTCCTTGATTTGTCTTTCTAGATTTAGACAATAATGCCATTTTTTCTCAACTATGTCATATAGACTCTTAGGTACAGAGTTGGCAAATTCTAGTGGTGTTATCTTGAACTTTTTCATCATGGCATATAGGGATTCTTCCACTTGGTTTTTCTCCTCTTTACCCAATTTTTCAAAATCAACATGACTAAATCATGATAGATCTTCATTGTTCTTAAAATTTTCACATAAGTTTTCAAGATCTGAGAGAGGATTGTGACTCACCAACTTAAATTAGTTGTTGTCATCTGACTCTATTTTCTCTTCATCAAAATCTAGTTGTACCACATACTTTCTTCTTGGTCTTTTTTTCTCTTGACCTACTTGTTCTATTTTCTTTTTCTTTTCCTTGGCCTTTTGTGTTGTAGCATGTGTGTTGGCTCCTGTTATAGATGCAGTGGACTTTGGCTGACTTGGTTTGACAATTTTCTTAGTCCTTTCCATAGCTTGTGCCTTGGCCTTCCTCTTCTTTTGCTTGGCAAGAGTAGGTGCTTCCTCAATTTCTTGGCACCTTCAATCTCCTCCTCTTTATCTTCTCCCATGCCCTATGTCAATGTTGGAGTTTCTTGTGTTTGATTTCCTTCTTCCTCTTCATCCTCTTCTTCTTCCTCCTCTTCCTCGTGGGCACCCTCTCCAAATTTGGCTTTCAGCTTCTTTACTAGCTTGTCCTTCTTCTTAATAACTGAAGCAATTTTCAATTCCATAGTGATCTTGTACTTTGCCACTTCATAGTTTTCAAAAAAAATTGCAATTTTATAAACCACTTCTGCTAGTAGAGTTTTTATAGCTATAGAGGCTTCATCTACATTTGTCTCATAGCCTAAGGGTCTCAACCATCTTACCCTAGGTATGGTAGCTTGTACAAATGTATAATCACCATCCATAAGAAAACATACATCATTATAATGTTTCTCAACTAAAGATACTAGTATTCTTAGTCTCTCCTTCGTTGACTTTTTGAAATCTTCAAAGTAACTAGTCATTAAAGATTCAAAATTCTCTCCTAACTACTCAATGTACTCACCAATCTATACTACAACTGATCTATTAGTCTTCAATCCCACAATACCAAATGAGGGGAATGTGTTTTGTATATAAAATAATATATAAATCAAGATTGAACCAAATTTTCATTGTGCACTCTTAGTTTTCCTAATTGCTCCAAGGTTCTCTATCAATTGTTGCAATTGTAGTTCTGCTAGATCATATGTATGATCTTTCTTAACAATCTTGTATCCAACATCTATAGCTATATAGGGTACACTATTCAATCTACTAGATTGATAAAACTTGTGTGCTATTACTCTTATAGAAAAGTTAATAAGAGGATCAGTGATTGTGTCTATTGTCCTACCTCTTTTGTTCCAGATATCTCAAATTTTTTTTCTCAATCATTACCTTAGAATCACTACTTAGTGTCTTAGGCCGATCTAGGGTTGGGTAGCTAGTAACCCTATGAATTATTCTCTTACTAATTTTAATAGGTCCACTCTCTATCCATAAGGAACCATCATGGATTTGGTTAAGCACTATTCATAGCCACTCTGTCTTAAACACATTTGGGAAATCTAGAGCTCATGTTAATCCTTTTTTCTCAACAATTTTGAATTCTTCTTTCAACATACCATTTTCACATAACTTGTTGTATGCATCCCTTATTTCCATGTCACCAATGCTTCGTATCTAATAGTTGTAGTATTTTCTCACATCTTGTACCATTATTACATTTGGCAGAATCATAGACAATGCGCTAGAATGGTCTTGTTTAAAAGCAATGTTAGGAATGGCTTTGACAATGGGCTACTTAACTTCATTACTCACTAATTGAACATTTAAAACTTCCTTCCCTTCAACATTTTTTGAACTTGATGCCATTATCTAAAACTAGGGTTTATGAAAATTCAAGCTACGTAGCTTGGCTCTTCATAAATATCTTGTGAAATCTAATGAACTAGCGTGAGATCGCTGCTAAAATCTCTTACAATTGCTTTGAATAGATTTCTAGATTTCCTTATGCTTTGCTCACTCTTTCTCAAATTTGAAATTATGAAAATTGAGCTAAAATTGATCAAATACCCTTTGAAAACCTTGCATTTAATGTTGAGTACTTACATATTTGTAAGCTCGACATCAACCAATTTTAGGCTCACTCGGCATCCATTAACATTTCCATCACTCGGCAACCACTGCAAGTTCGACATCAACTATCTAGTCTGATAGCTCAACATCTTCTAATATTCCACTCGGCACACATAGGAAATATTTCATGCTTAGAAACAACATGAAAAACTTGAAGATTTATCTTGAAGTTCAAACAATATCTTGCATCTTTATTCATGCTAGTGTAGTCTTTTCAATACTATCTCCTTTTAGAACTAATGTATGATATAGCCTTTAAATATCAATCTCACATACCTCTTGATTGCTTAGTTTGATGAGATGTGATCACCTAACCCATTGGGTGAAGTGGTCCCTTCTCCATTTGATGTGTTGCAAACATCCTTTCTCTTCCATGTCTTGTTCATCTCATCTCTAATGTGTTCAACATTTTCCTTGCCTTTGCCTTTATCAAATTCAAAACTTGGTGCCTTTGACCTAGTTGGACAATATTTACTGATGTGACTAGTCTTCAAATAGCTAAAACATGTGGTTTGACTTAACCATCTTTGGTAATTACCTCTGAAGTGTGTCCTACTACAATTCTCAGGAACATGTCCATATTCTTGACAATAATGACAACTATATCATGTATTATAATCCCAATTATAAGAGTTTCCATGTTCCTTACCTTTTTCTTCCTATTTGATGAGCACATGGATTTGGATCTACATTCAAAAGTTGTATGCCCATACTTTTGACAATTGTAGCAATATCCTTCAAATCATTGTGTATGCATGGTCGTAGTTCTACATTCATGTGCCTGATGACCTTGCTTGTTGCACATATGACAATGGAACATGTTCTTAGGCTTGACATTCTAATTTGTAGTCTTGCTCCTACACACATTAGCATTATGTCCTTTCTTACCACAATTATGACAAGTAGGTTTGTATTTCTTACCTATGTTGTTCCTTTCTTCTACACTTTTGGATGATTCTCCTTCTTCGATGCTTGTGTATCCTAGTCCAAATGTATCATTGTTGGATCTAGAAGATCTCAATAATTGTTCAAAGTATTTGATGGCTTCATTTGGCTTGTTGAAACTTTTAGCAAATTCCTTTTCTCTCTTTAGGTCACTCTATAATTGTTCATTCTACAACTTCAATGTAGTTATCTCAATGTCCTTGACATTCAACTCATAGTTGGAATTCATCATTTGACTTAGAGTATCCAACTGCATATTCAAAATCTTGGTTAACTCTATTAAATTCTCTTCCAATCTATTGGCCAAAGTTCTTTTGTCTTCTTCAATCATGGATTTGTCTTCCAAAGATTTCTTCTTTTGTTCAATTACCTCACATACCAGTATAGCTTGTGATTCTTGCTCCAACTTGAGATTTCTAACCTCTTCAGCCTGGACTCTATTCTTTTCCATTAGATCTACAACTATTGTATCAAATTCATTGGATTCTCCATTTGCAAATAGCTTATTATTATCTATCTCTTTATATTGTGTATCATTCTCTGCAATGGAAATTTCTTTCCTTCTCTTCAAGGTATTCTATAGATCTTCTCTTTCTTGATTCAATTGATGTAGTATGAGATGTATTTCAATCTCCTAGTTCTCAACAGTCTCTCCCAACTTGTAGACTTCCATTTCAAGATCTTTCCTCAAAGTTGTAAAGCTTCTCTTTTAGAGAACAAGGCTCTGATACCAATTGTTGGAATTATAGTAGGAAAGTTAAACTTCTGGGGGGGGTGTAAATTAGTAGTTTAAACTTGAACCCATAAAACTTTCACCACACATCTATCTCATGCATTCAATGAGTATACAAAAATAACATGAAAGGCATATACATCTAAATCATGTAAACATGTAAGCATTCACACACATAACACCAAATATGATTACCCAAAAACCCTCCAAGCGAGAAGGTAAAATTGGGGTAGGGATGACACCCACAAATCTTCACTACTACAATAATAAAGTGTATCCAATGAAGGTTACAATATTTTGATCATTAAACATGATCTAACTTCTGAAAGGTTTTCCCTGTTAAAGGCTTACAAAAACTGTTAGGTCTCACCTTTTTAGAGGACTTCAACTTAAAAATAAGTAAGCACCCTGTTAAAGGATTCTATACAGTCTGTTAGGACTACTTTGTTAAGAGATTTGACTAAAATCACCTATTAGAATGTCTTAGCATAAATCCTATGGTTGGAACTTGCTTTCTTGATAACTAATCACCTCTAAAAAAATATGTTCTTTATCCTTCTCCATAAAATGTCTCAATGTTGCATCCTTTTCTCTATCCTCTATTCTACTCTAACTGATTTTCCAATTCACTCTTTCTTCGTAATTTCTAAGTCACCATGAATTCTTTGTTTGTGTATGTAAACTATCCTCTTCACTCCTTCAATTCCTTATAGACTTGATCATTCATCCATGAAGAGTTTAGGGTTTCATCCTCTTTAAGAAGACTTTAGTGGCTTAGGGTTAGCTATGAATCTATTGCTGAGATGCATCCATGTTGCCAATTGATCATTCCCATTTTCTGATTGGTTGCATGTAATTGCATAGGGAATCCAACTAGAGATTCATCCTTATCTCCAAAAAATTGAAATAGCATCTTAAGTCAGCTTAAAAATGGTTTACATAGTTGTTTGTATCATTACAAACAAATATGTAGAACTATCTTACTCAACATCTAAAGTCTCTGATGCTTGGCACGCACTGATCTTTATACTGTGACTTGGCACCTACATTGCTTAGCATCCACTATTTACTTGGCTCCTGAATCACTCAGCATGGTCTATATACTTAGCACTTGAGTGAATTAGCACATGAGTGGCTTGGCACTCACTATAACTTGATATGGTCTAATATTTACATGTTGTGCTGGGCATGTATTACTAGTTTAGCAAGAACTAGATAAATGGATTAAGTGTGTTGACACTCACTTGTCAAAACTAATCTAAGATCAACATTAGGATGTTAATATGGTAGTGACCAATGGAAAAACTAGAGCATTTCATGTGGTAGCTAGGTAGTGAATCATAGAATGACAAGTGGCATAAATTACGATGGGTCATAAAGTGGCAGACATTCCAGGCTTGGTGCACTTCCTAAGGTACTGACATGGCAATGTTGACACATGGAAAGCTAAGATTCATTGTCACATTATCACATTGACATGGTAACTTTCTAACTAGGAATGTGAGAAAGCAACATGCTGACATGTGGCAGTGGGTAGTGATATGGCACCGAGCAGATATGATTCACCGGAATATGATACGTGGCAAGATCGATGGTTGTCACATTGTTGCAATATAAAGTTTCTCACTAGTTATCCAAAGTGACATGTGACAATGAATGAAAAGTTCACATATGGCACTATTTTAGAGGCTTGTGAGTAGACAGTGGACAACTCAAGTGATGCCACATGGCAATGACGTGGCAAGGCAGTCAATAAGGTGATGACATGGCAAGGTGACTATGCATAAAGATCCAATTGGAAGTTGCCACATGGAGATGCATCAAGTGATATATGATAGTAAGGAGAACCAATCAAAGGATGCCATGTGGTTCCCAAGTGGTGATGACTTTGCAAAGATGGACCAATCAAATGGTGGCATGTGTCACTTGGAAGGTTGACCAAGTTTGACCTAGATGTAAATTTGGAGGGAAATTTTAAAGTTTAGAAAATTAAATTTTTATTTTGTTTCTAGGTATGAACATGAATATGATTTTAAATAAAATTTGATTATATCCTAAAGTGTGGACTTTAGCCTAAATGAGATTTTTGGCAAATTTTATGGGTCTACCATGCATTTTCAACCTAGAACTTCAAATGGATGGGCATGTCCTAGAGGCCAACATATGACTATCATATATCCACAAAAAGGTCTCAAAATAAAATTTCTAGATTTGTCATTTATTTTTATATAATGAAATATTTTGGGTTTCTTCCAAGGTACCTTTTTTTAATTGCATTCTGATATGGTAGTTCAGACTTGGTTTTTGGTAAAATGATGAATTGGGTGTGCACCAAAGTTAGTGGAGATGCTTTGGTGATGCCTTGTTACCTCCAAGTCATTATTAGTGAAGTATTTATCAACATATTAGATGCATATCTAATTTTTTTATTAGAGTAAGGGTTTCTCATCAGTTGGAGAAGATATTTGAGTTTGTTGAAGATGAGATTCTATTCATATTTTAGTTGTAGAGAGAATAGAGGGGCTTTGCAATAGCAGGGGATAGAGATTCAAGTGGACATGTGTCAATTCCAAATTAGATCTAGGATTTCTTTCCTCTCCTATATCTTTCTTCTTTCTTTCTTTCTTTAGGGTTGGTTCCAAAGTTTTGAGAAAGTTTTTAGCTAGGTTTCCACCATTCTTCAACATTTTCTCTTGTATGAATAGCATTTAATAGAGTTTTATGTGTAGTTTTGATCTATTTAGTAGTTCTATGAGTTATTTGCATGCATCTATATAGTTTCAAAGAAATGAATACAAGGAACATCAATCTTCTTAGCTTCATTCTAATTCTTATCTCCTATCTCAGTTGTCTACAATGTTTTGTGATTTAGGAACAAAGAATTTAAACCCATTTACAACTCCTTAAAGTTCTATGTCTCAATATGTTTTTTTTTTTAAATAAAGAACCAAGTAAATGCTTGATATATTTGACAAGGTTGTAAGTTTCATGAGAAGAATATCATGAGTATGAGGTTCTTATGAACACTGATGTCTAATTCACAAAGTGATAGGATAGATTTGATATCTTGATGTATGGGATATGTCATTGATATCATGGATGTATGTTTGTGATTTGTGTAATTGCCCAATAGATAAGTCACTGATCAGTTACAAGATCAACATGTTCTTGTTGTTGCGTATTTGGGTTTTGCTGATATCAAACTTAAATCAATTATCCATTTCCCTTTCTATTTAAGAGTTGAAAGGATGCCCTTACTTAGCTTGTGGATTTCATAGGATTTGCAAATTTCTACTACATGCCTTTGTCATTGCATAAGTATAGGAGAAATTAGGGTTTTATCTTCTTTTTCTAGATTTAGATTGTATGCTTTAGAATTGGTACCATATGAATGAATATGAGGTTCACCCACCTAGGTCTTGGAGAGCCTAAAGAAGAAGGTGTATAGCCTTATAGTTGGCTCTTGTGTCTAAATTGGTATGTTGAACATGGGAATTAGCTGCCCCTAGACATATTTGTTCCTATCATTGGATTATTCAAAAGATGTTAATTTAGGAGCCAACAGAAACCATCATAGACTTAATAGTAGGACATTCTATGTTCTCCCTTATGGATGGTTTTTTTGGCTATAACCAAATCAGAGTAGCACCTAAAGATCAAGAGAAAATAGTGTTCACTTGTGCATGGGGGACGTTTTGTTGGAACATCATGCCCTTCAGCCTTAAAAATGTAGAAGCTATATATCAACAGGCTATGACCACTATATTCCATGATATGATGCAAGTATTTATGGAGGATTATGTAGATGACCATTTGGAAAAATCTCATACTCACAAAGACCATCTACTGATTCTACATAAGATATTTACACACCGATAATTCTTCAAAGTTAGACTAAACCCTCAGAAATGTGCTTTTGACATACAATCTGGAAAGATCCTAGGTTATATTGTCTCTGCAAAAGGGATAGAAGTTGATCCCAAAATAGTGTAAGCTATTGTCAACATGTAACCTCCCAAGAACCTAAACCAACTATGCTCCCTCTAGGAGAGACTTTAGTCAGTTCGTAGATTCATATCTCAGCTAGATGAGAAGTGTGTGCCTTTTACCCATCTCCTTCACTGTAATGTCCCCACTAATAGGGTTAGCTAGGGACAAGTAATACCTACAAAATAATTTTTAGAATCACAATAATAATAAAACTAACTATATTATTCTACTCTCTCAGTTAACCCCAATCTTAAAGACATCTCTAGATTAGGCTTCTTAGCTCATATCTACCTCCTCATCATCCCAAGAGTGCACCCCTTAAGATTCTTCTTGGATAGGCATCCTCTATCCAAGGCCAACGACGTATGCAAATATTTGACAACATAAAAATATTATGGTGCATCAATTATCGGCCATGGCAGACAATGGATATCTTAATATCTCCATGCTCCATGCTTCAATATCGATTCTTGGCCATGGTAGACAATGTAGATATTAATATCTCACATGCTCCATGCTTTGAGTTCACATTGAGTCTCAACCATGGAAAATAATGGAGATCTTGGTATCTCACATGCTCCATGCTTCAAGTCTCATTAATATCCAGGGTGTTAACCCCAATGAGCTAACACAATATTATCCATAAATATGGTTCATTAATATAAATAAATTCATAAATATAATTTAAAATATATAATTCATAAACATACCTTTCTTACCTTATTCTTTTCCAAGAGTTGTTAGAGTAAATAATTATTTATTTATTTATTATGTATTCTATTGCTTAAGCTTACTTAGGTTAATGCATGTAGTTGAGGTTAGTTGTTGACAACACGAGAGTTTGTTCCTTATAGCATACTTATCTTTTCCACCTTTTGTGGATATGTGCTTAGTTGTCAACCTTATCTCCTACCTCATTCCAGCTTGTTCTACAAGCTTCCATGAGGCCTTTATAAGTGGTCTCTCACTCATTGTAAATTCATTCCATTTTCCATTTTCACATAGCAATTCTAACTTCCTATTGTGAAATATTCTTGTGCAGTATTTGATTAAAGCTCTTTGCTCCCTAGGTTTCTCTTCAACAAGCTATTTGCACTACAGGTGATCTTGGTGAATTATTAGAGTCAGATTCTCAATAACTACATGGTATTAGAGCCTCCCTACTACTTCTTGTTTGAAGAATTTTTGAAGCCATCATTTGGAGTCACAAACCTTAGTTTGTTTGTGCAATTTTTCTTCAAATCGGGGGTAGAGAAAAATTTTGGAGCATTTTCGGCCCAAATAGATGCTGCCATTGAATCCGAAACACCATTTACAATCAGGTTTCATATAAAAATTTTTGTTTTTGGCTTCAGGGATTTTTTTGAAAAAAAATTTGGCCTCAAAGGTAGCCGTACGGATGAATAGAGCAAAAAAAATTTAAAAATTTTAATTAAGGTGCGTTGCCGCAGTAGCGCTCACGTGCTACCATAGGGGCCACCTACGTGCCACTATCACACCTCTTGCATAGCGCTCTGCTAGCGGCAAACACTACAGTGCCACCCGAAGGGTGCTCTGCCCAGCCACTGCCAGCGCGCCGCCAGTGCTCCATCACAGGAAGTGGTGTTTTCGGGTTCTCCTCTTGGGTGCCACCACCACTGGTGGATTTTTCTCCTTCACTACCTTGTGGCCACTCCAGCCAGTGATTTCATCAACCCAATAGGTGACATCATTTCTTATCACATTGGCATCATTTTCCATCCACTCACCTCGCCTTCTCGTCAGCTGACATCATCTCGTCCGGCCACCCTACTGACATCATCATTTTGATAGCTAACATCATCTTACCAGCCACTAACATCATCATTTTGACAGCTAACATCATTTTTTGGAGACGGTCCCATGACAGCCATACGGGCATTAAATTTAACCCAATGTCTGTAATTTTCTAGCAAGGTGTATTTTTGGAGGAGCAGTCAATTTTTTGGCTATAACTTGAGCATACAGAGGTCTTTTTCAGATCTGAAAGAAGCATTGAAAAGTTGACTCAAAGATAGAGACATTGGTGCTAGTTTCATAAGGTTCCAAGTTCATTTGAGCTCCCATTTTTGGCATCAAAGTAGAGGCTTCTATTTCCTCCTATTTTGCATCAACAAATCTAGGTTTTTTTCCAATTGTGTGCTTTCTATAGTTGTTTTTGTGGTATTTGGGAGATATTCTTGTACGTTTGTGGGGGGTATCTTTCTTTTCTATAATTTACTTCAGTTAAGACCCTTCTACTTCTATCTTATTCTTTCTCTCAATGGTGGATTCATCTATAACCCATCTCACACCACACAACTACCACACCTAGAAGGCACAAATGACTAGGCTTCTCATGTCAAGAGGTCTATGGTCTTGTTTGGATGAGAATTAACCTGCTCTTACATGACCTTTTGAGGTTCTACAGCACAGGAACAAAATGGATGAAGCCATGGGACTGATTGCACTCAACATTTCAAATAGTCTACTATTTCACCTGGATGGTTTGACTACTCCATGGGCTTATTGGCAAAAATTTTAGACTTTGTTTAGATAGGTGAATGAGTTTTGAGCACTTTAGTTGGATGCAGAATTGACTTCTTTGTCACCAAGCAACTTTCCCACCATCGAGGACTTTTTGATGAAGTTCAAATCCCTATGTGCAGTTTTACAGGGATGTGGGAAGAACGAAATGGATAATGAGTGCATATTTTTGATACTCTCAAAGCTGAAGGGGCAGTATCAGGTCTTTTCTTCTACTTTCTACTCCACTATGGATGCCCTTGGAGATAGACATAGGATGCCTACATTTAAGACATTTTGTGACAGGTTGACCAGGGAACAGGCAAAGATCCAACAGGTGGATGGCTCTGCCTCTTCCAGCCAAGCATTGGTTGCTCAAAATTATAAGGTCAAATCAAATACGAAAGGCAAATCGAAGAAAGACACATCAAAATTTGATCCTCTAGCTAATCCTCCAGCAAACCCTCCCAAGGGTAAAGATTCTTCAAAGTTGGGTGAGTCTACCTCCAAGACTAAGAAATCGAGTGAGAACTGCAACTTTTGTGGGAAAGATGGACATTTAGTTTCTAGGTGTTGGAAATGATTAGAGGCTTTAGAGGAAGCCATGAAGGAGCATCACATTTCAGCTCCTCACTCTTCATCTCCACCTACAAGGAAAGGTCATGCTCTTTCTACACGAGCTACGACTTTAGCACCTTTATGGATTCTTGATTCTAGGGCTTCTCACCACTTAAAAAACACTCCTAAGTTGCTTACTTCACTTTCTCCTTGTGCCACCACACATATTGTAGTTAGGAACTCTTCACAACTTTCAATTTTGGGTTCTGGCATTGTTGCTTTGGTCAGGGGCTCTCTACAGGATGTACTTTGTGTTCCTGATATTTTGATGAACCTACTATCTATCTATCAGATTTGCCACTCTAGCTCTGGTAAGATAGTCAAGTTCTCACCACATGAAGTGGTTATTTAAGACTTGCATGATCCAAAGATGATCGTGGCCATTGGGAGTGTTAACTCTGGATCATGCCTCTATAGATTTGATGGATTTGAGTCTTTTAATGACACAGGTTCATGCTTAGTTGCACATGTAGATTCAGTAAGAAAACTTTGGCATGAACATTTTGGAGATGTCAATTACAAATATCTTTAGCAGATGAGCACGCAGGCACTTGTTCTTGGGCTTCCCCAGATTTCTTGTCTAGATGGTGTTTGTTAGGGGTGCACTTGGCAAGCAACATAGGGATTCTTTTCCACATGGACGAGCCACTTGTGCTTTAGCACCTTTGGAGTTGATTCATAGTGACCTCATATCATTTTCTACTCCTTTTTTAGGTGCTAGATATGTGCTTACATTCATTGATGACTTCTCTAGATGCACATGGGTGTACTTTCTTAAGTACAAGTCTGATGCCTTCGACTCATTTTGATTTTTCAAGGCATTTGTAGAGAAGTAGTCTGGGCTTTCTATTCAGTGCATACACGTGGATAATGGGGGGGGGGTATGTGAACCAGGCTTTCAAATATATTTTTTCTGAGCATGGTCTTCAACATCAGCTTTCAGTGCCCTACACTCCTCAGTAAAATGGTGTGGTTGAGAGGAAGAACAGAACCCTTCAGGAGATGGCAAATTGCATGATTCAGTCTAGGTCCATGGATTCATGTTTTTGGGCAGAGGCAGTCAATTTTTCCAACTACATTCAGAATTAGATACCTCATAAGGTACTTTGACATATGACTCCTATGGAGGCTTGGTCCCATGTCAAGCCTGATGTGTCATCATTCAAAGTTTTTGGGAGTACAACATATGCATTTGTACCTGATGCTTAGAGGAAAGAAATGGAACTAAAGAGCTGACCACTAATTTTTTTTTCTACTACAAGGATGTAAAGGCTTACAGGTTATTTGATCCTGATTCCAAAGAGGTCCTATTTCGATGAGATGTCCAATTTGATGAGAGCCCTCCTGCAGTCCATTCCTCACCTCCAACGACTCCTCCAGCTCCCACTACTTCCTCTTCATCTCCAGTTTGTTCCACGGATGATGAGGATGATGATCATGGTGATCCTGATATACCTCCACCACAGGATCCTCCCTAGATGCCTAAATGGGCTCGAGCTACTATTGAGGCTACAAGATCTCTAGCTGGTGACCCATCCACTTCCCGTCGCACCCATTCTCACACTACAAGTTCTAGTCTACTCAGTCATGCTGTTAGTACTAATCCTTATACATTTGTGGAGGTGATAGGACATTCAGAATGGGACAGTGCAATGGAGGAGGAATATTCTTCCTTGATGAAGAACCACACATGGGATCTTTGTTCTCTTCCTAGGGGGAGAAAACTAGTGCGTTGCAAGTGGATTTACTACACTAAGTATGCTATTGATGGTTCCATTGATAAGCATAACGCTCATCTTGTTGCAAAGGGTTTTTTGCAAGTTAAGGGTGTTGATTACTTTGAGACATTTGCCCCTACCGCCAAGATGAATTCTATATGCCTTGTCTTATCCCTTGCAACTTCACAGGGCTAGTCAATTTATCAGATGGATGTGAAGAGTGCCTTCTTGCACAATGATATCATAGAGGAGATTTATATGGATCAGCCTCTAGGTTTTGTGTAGGATCCCACCTTGGTTTGCAGGCTTCAACATTCATTGTATGGTCTCAAACAAGCCCCTAGGGCTTGGTATGAGAAGATGGACTCATTTCTACTGTCTGCAGGCTTCACTCGCTACCATTCAAATCCCACAGTGTACATTCAGTGTCTTGGTGATGAGATTCTGATTCTTGTTTTGTATTTTGATGATCTTATCCTTACAGGTAGTTCATCATCCATGCTCTAGGATGTTAAGCATGCACTAATGGACTAGTTTGAGATCACTGATCATGGTTTGCTACACTACTTTCTTAGTCTTCAGATTCATCAATCTCCTACTCGCATTTTTGTATATCAGTAGAAGTATGCTCTTGACATGCTTCATTGCTTTCACATGCTTGATTGTAAGGCTACTCCTACACCATTTAAGTTGGGTGTTACTTTGTCTACCTCCTGCTCCTCACCTACAGTGGATGCTACGTTGTATCGATAGCTGGTTGGCAACCTATTGTACTTGACACACACCCACCCTAATCTTTCTTTTGCGGTTGGCCTAGTCTCTCAATTTTCTCAAGACCCTCATGAGATTCATTGGCAAGCTGCCAAGAATATTCTATGCTACATTTAGGGCACACTTATGTATGGAATTCACTACACTATGGGGACTCCACACATTGTTGGCTACACTGACTCAGATTGGGCCGATGATGTTGATGATCAGAAGGCTACTTCTTGCTTTGTCTTTTGCCTTGGCTATGATCCCATCACATGGTCATGCAAGAAGTAGCATGCTCAGGCACTTTCATCTACAAAGGTTGAGTACAAGGCCATAGTTCTTGCTAGTCATGAGGCTTTATGGCTTCATCAGTTGATGACTAAGTTTGGATTTCCTCCTAATCATCCCACTATTTTGTGGTGTGATAATCAGAGTGTCATCCACATTTCACGCAACCCAGTGGAACATCAGCATACCAAGCACATTGAGTTGCATATGCATTTCATTCGTTAGTTGATCCAAGATGGTGTTATTGCATTGGAGTACATTCCTACCACTGGTCAAGTTGCAAACATCTTCACTAAGCCTTTTGCATTGCCTCACTTTCTTCAACTATGGTCAATGCTTGGGGTTATGGGAGTTGTCCTTGGGGGGATTGGTTGAGGCCTTCCTTCCTTCACTTCATGTTTTTTTTCAGCATGTTGTTTTACCTCTATTTAGGGGAGAGTTTTTCCCAAGTGGTTTTCTCTCTTTCCCCTTTTTTTAGAGGTTGCATTCAGTTGCATTGTACTTGGGTTCCTAAAATGGCCTCATTGCCAAGACCCATTTTGCATTTTTTCCTTGTTTTGTGAGCTTAAGGCATTCCCCTAAGTTGCACTTAAGGGGGGGTGTTAGAGTAAATAATTAATTAATTAATTATTATTTATTATATTTCTTAAGCTTACTTAGGTTAATGCATGTAGTTGAGGTTAGTTGTTGACAACATGGGAGTTTGTTCCCTTTAGCATACTTATCTTTTCCACTTTTTGTGGATATGTGATTAGTTGTCAACCTTATCTCCTACCTCATTCCAACTTGTTCTACAAGCTTCCATGAGGCCCTTATAAGCGGTCTCTCACTCATTGTAAATTACTTTCATTTTTCATTTTCACATAGCAATTCTAATTTCCTATTGTGAAATATTCTTGTGCAGTATTTGCTTCAAGCTCTTTGCTCCCTAGGTTTCTCTTCACCAAGCTATTTGCACTGCAGGTGATCTTGGAACATTATTGGAGTTGGATTCTCAACTCCTACAAGAGTCACACCCCTTCATAATACAAATCCTTTGAAAAGTCAAAACACTTCATAGTTATAATACTTTCAAAAAGTCACAACACTTCATAACTAAAATCCTTTGGAAAAGTCTCACTATTTTATAATCACAATATTTTTGAACAGCCGCAACTATTCATAATTATAAACCTTTCGAAGGTTCACATCCTTTCAATATCATTAACACCTTTTTAAAAAGTCACTTCCTTATTTTCTTCATATTACTTTCCTCTTCCATTTTTCCTTTTTGAACTCCTCTCTCCTCCTCCTTTTTTGTTCTCTCTAAAATAAACTCTCCTCCCTTTAATATCTTAATTTTAAGGAGTCATGTCTATTTGTTAAACATCTCTTGACTTTTCATTAAATTTTTTTAATTTATATTATTTATTTACTTACTCATTTGTGTTTATTATTATTTATTATTAAATTTTATTTAGAAAATTAACATACTTTCTACAATATTATCTCTTATATCTAATTTTATTTCTTTATTTACTCATTGAAATTTTATTATTTTTTAACTATTTAAAATATCATACTAAATATTATTTCATTAATAATATAGGTTAAATAATAATTATTTCCTAGTTTTATATTTTAGTATTAGTTTTAATATAACTTTATTATCATAATTTATTTGATAAAATTTTATTATCTAATTATTATTAAAATTCTATGTTAAAATGGGGATATGATAGTCCACCCTTCCTTAAATTTTTTGTCCTCAAGCAATTAGATAATTTCTTATGTTGAGTTGAAATATATATTTCTTTTAGTCCAAATTATTAGGTTGCTATCATGGATATGTTTCTATCCTTTCTAATAGTTATTAACTTTCTACATTAGTCTTTCATATAAATTATTTTTCTAGATCTCCTTTAACTCTATAGGATGGAAAGATCATGCTTTGATACCACTGTAATGTCCCCACTAATAGGGTTAGTTAAAGACAAGTAATACCTGCAAAATAAATGTTAGAATCGTAATAATAATAAAACTAACTATATTATTCTACCCTCTAAGTTAACCCCATTCTTAAAGACATCTCTAGATCATGCTTCTTAGCTCATAGCTACCTCATCATCATCCTAGAAGTGCACCCCTTAAGATTCTTCTTGGACAAGCATTCTCTATCCAAAGCCAACGATATATGCATATGTTTGACAACATCAAAATATTCTAATATATTGATTTTTCGGCCATAGCAGACAATGGATATCTTAATATCTTCATGCTTCATGCTTCAATATCAATTCTTAGCCATGGTGGACAATGTAGATATTAATATCTCACATGGTCCATGCTTCAAGTTCACATTGATTCTCAGCCATGGTGGACAATGGAGATCTTAATATCTCACATGCTCCATGCTTTGAGTCTCATTAATATCCATGGTGTTAACCCCATGAGCTAACACAATATTATCCACAAGTATAGTTCATTAATATAAATAAATTCATAAACATAATTTAAAAAATATAATTCATAAACATACCTTTCTTATCTTCTTCTTTTCCAAGAGTCACACCCTTTCATAAAACAAATCCTTTGAAAAGTCACAACACTTCATAGTTATAATAATTTCAAAAAGTCACAACACTTCATAACTAAAATCCTTTGGAAAAGTCCCACTACATTATAATCACAGTATTTTTGAAGAGATGTAGCTATTCATAATTATGACCCTTTCGGAGGTTCACATCTTTTCAATATCATTGACACCTTTTCAAAAAGTCATTTCCTTATTTTCTTCATATTACTTTCCTCTTCCATTATTCCTTTTTGAACTCCTCTCTTCTCCTCCTCCTTTTTTGTTCTCTCTAAAATAAACTCTCCTCCCTTTAATATCTTAATTTAAGGAGTCATGTCTATTTGTTAAACATCTCTTGACTTTTCATTAGATTTAGTTAATTTATTTTATTCTATGTTATATTATTTATTTACTTACTCACTTGTTTTTATTATTATTTATTGTTAAATTCTATTTAGAAAATTAATATACTTTCTACAATATTGTCTCTTGTATTTAATTTTATTTCTTTATTTACTCATTAAAAAATTTTTTTTTTTTAACTATTTAAAATATCATACTAAATATTATTTCATTAATAATATAGAATAAATAATTATTATTTCCTAGTTTTAATATAACTTTATTATCATTAGTTATTTAATAATATTTTATTATCTAATTATTATTAAAACTCTATGTTAAATGGGGATATGACATTCATAAAGATATAGTTTTTAAGTGGGACAATCAATGTGTAGGCGGCCTTTGACCTTCTCAATAACTACCTAATGAATCCACCTATTTTGGTGCCTCTTATGCCACACAAACCCTTTTGTTATATACATCTTTGATGGAAAAATCAATAGGAGGCCTCTTGGCATAGGAGAATGACCAAGGCAAGGAATGAGCCATCTACTACATTAGTCAAACCTTGGTCAACTATGAGTTAACCTACACTTTCATTGAAAAGGCTTATTTGGTAGTAGTTTTTGCTTCCCAAAAATTGTCACTATCTCCTAACCCACAAAGTAAAACTCATAACCAAAATAGACCCACTCAAGTATCTTTTGAATAAAACAACATTAATAGGAAGCAACAAGAAGCCTAGCTAAATCAGTAATGATCCTAAGTGGGTTTGATATTGAGTATATTAATAGAAAAGCCATAAAGGGACAAGCCATTGTAGACCAGCTTGCAGATGCACCTCAAGAAAGCTCCAATCCCATCTTAGCAAATTTCCTAGATACACCCATTCTTCAAATAGAGCCATTTATATGAAAGTTTTATTTTAATGGATCATATACATAGCTATTATAAGCTAGATTTGTCATTGCACCAAAAGATTGGCCTGTTAATGCTTGATACAACCACTAGACTTATAGAACACACAAGAGGTGGTTAAGCCATGTCACGAATCTCAAAGGGGAATTTTGGTGGTTAGTCCAACAATTCCTCCCTCAGTGTTAATTGAGGGGATTCAAACCCATGACCAAGCTCTAATACCACTTGTTACAAGCTAGAGTTGTCGTTGCACCAAAAGATCCACCTGTTAATGCCCGATACAACCACTAGACTTATAGAACACAAAGGAGGTAGTCAGTCCATGTCATGAATCCCAAAGGGGAAGGTTGGTGGTTAGCCCAACAACATCATGGTTTAGGTGCATGAATTATATTCATCACACCTTTAGGCGTGACCATACCAAAGTTATACAAAGTGTTGTTCCCATGTACAAATAATATAGCATAATATGAAGCTTTAGTTCTTGGTCTTAAATTAGCCTTAAAATGGAAATTGATGGCAATAAAGGTCTATGGATATTCCCCAGCTAGTCATCAATTAGGTGAATGACATGTATCAAACCAAAGATGAAAAATTGCTACCTTAAAAACACTTGGTTGATACTCTATAGGCATGCTCTATTCGTATTACTTTTGAAAAGATTCCTAGAGACAAGAATAGGGTGGTTGATGCTATGGCCACTTTGACCTCTCTACTCCAATTACCAGATCAATAAGAAAGATATGAGTTCTTAGTAGAGGATGTGGTTCAACCTGCATTTACTCAACCAAAATCCCATGTCTCTTGCATTTTAGACACTCCTGACTCTCTATGGTATGATTCCATTTCCACCTACTTATGTGATAACATTATGCCTTCTAACTTATCCGGAAACCAAAACCAAAACTTTATCCAACAAACCTCACATTACACATTGGTGGCTAATACATTGTATAGGAAAGGTCTAGATGGCACTTTATTTAGATGTCTAGAAATTGTCGAGTCTAAGATTGATCTACAAGAGGTTCACACTTGTATTTTTGGGTCACATTCTAGTGGTTTCAGCCTAGCCAAAAAACTCCTTAGAATGGGTTATTTCTAGCCTGCAATGGAAAAGGATTCTATCAACTATGTCAAGACTTGTAACAAGTGTCAAATCCATGACAACCTCATTCATGCTCTAGACTAGGAACTGAACCCATTAGCCACACCATGGCCCTTTTATTAGTGGGGTTTTGACTTGACTGGTGCAATTCACCCACCTTCCTCTAGTGGAAATAGATTATTACAGCAACAGAATACTTTTCTAAATGGGTCAAAGTAGCACTGCTTACAGACTCCACCAGCAAACAAATTTCCTCATTTATCCTAAACCATATCATTTTTTGGTTTGGCATACCTCATACCATCTTAACAGATAATGCCTTGTACTTCAAAAAATAAATAGTTTACGACCTATGTGAAAAAGTTTCACATCATCCACCATTCATCGTTAATCTACTATCCCCAAGGAAATTTCCAAGCAAAGGCCACCAATAAAAACACCATTAAAATACTCAAAAGAACCATTAATAAAACTAGTCAGAATTAGCATTTATAGTTAAATCTTTCCATGTGGGCATATAGAACAAGTATTCAAACCCCTATGGGTGCAACACTTTTCTCTTTGGTCTATGATAGTGAAGCAATTCACCCTTTAGAGGTTGAAATCCCATCTCTGAGACTCACCCTCCATGATTTCATGACATATGATGACTATAGAGTGACCCAGTTAGAACAACTAGAATTCCTAGAAGAACATTAATGCACAACACACGAACATCTTAAAGTGTATCAGAATAGACTATCCAGACACTACAACAAGAAGGTGAAGCCTCGTGTTTTCCAAAATGGATATTTATTCCTCCAAGAAAACCCCAAAAATCAAGCAATGTGAGAAAAGAAAGGAAAGTGGGAGGCCAATTAGATTGGCCCTTATATCATCACAGAATCTTTTGGGACAGGTACCTACAAACTTTCCTATTGTGATGGAGAAGAACTAGAAGAACGCATTAACCATATCCATTTCAAACGGTTCTATGTCTAAAGCTTTGAATAACTACCTCATATCTAAAAATATCAAAAAAAATATAGAACAACCAGGAAAGAAAAATAAATTTTATAAATAAAAAAATGGTATAAAAGGAATGGGAGATACCACTTTTGGTATAAAAGGAGTGACAGATAACACCTTTGGACTTCCCTAACAATGCAAGTCCTTCAATATGAAAAATACAATAAGACATGGCTACAAAAACATGCTCTGAGGCAAATTCTTACGTGTTCATGGTATTTTCCTTTCATATCTCCACACTACCTAGCACAATTAAGTTAATTTTACACATACCCAATTGAGAAACACTTGGGGTTATAGTTCAGTGGTTTCTTGGCATTAGAAACTATTCACAACAAAGATAGATAGCAAAAAAAACAAAAAAAGGGAAGACAAGAAACTCATAGGAAACATGGAGTCTGATTATGTTCTAAGATATCACAGGCATGAATTATAGGAAAATCAATGCACATCTAAAATATCTTCCATTACCAATATTTCCCAAAATCCATTTTAGACTTCATAACTCTACATGTGGACCTTGTATAATCTTAAAATGGAAGCACTTCCATGTTAAGAACATTTAGCCCTCTGAGTAAGTGGTTTGGGATCATGCAAGTGCCTTGAATGGGTCTTTGCATGAATCTAGTAGTTTTCCCCCTGTTCTGCTTCTATCTCTATTTCTACCCTATTTTTGAAAAGTTGCTTTGTGAAACTAAGGACTTTGGCCTATGGGTCAAGGACAACCTTCTAGGTTAAGGTCAACCTCAACCTTGACCTAGTTCAAGGATGACCTCGACCCTAACCTCAGGTAGGGTCAACCTCACCCCTGACCCCAGGTCCTATTTTCAATTTCTAGAAGTTTTGGGATCTTGGGCTTCAAAAAGTTTCTTTTCCTGCTTCAAAGTTGGTCATTTTGGGTTTTGTAATGGTAGACTCTTAAATTACATTTAATCTAGGTCTATTCCTAAGGGTTAAGGTTAAATAGGATTTAATGCTCCCATGTCAGCCTTCTCTAGGATTTTATGCCCTAGATCTCTATATATAAGGAAGCTTTCTTCCCTCATTTTGACATCTACAATCTACTTACCATCTATCGATTGAGGACTTTTTGAGGAGAGATTATCTACCTTTTCCATGAGTGCATCTACTATCTATGAGCAACTACCTAATTTTCAAGTGAGAAAGCATTCTATCATTCACATTTTCAATTGAAGATCAAGGATTGAAGCATTCAAGCCTTTGAAGGGATTTGGTTCAAGTTTTCAAGATTCATCATACAAAATGCTAGATCTAGTTATCATGGTAGTGTGATCTTCCTTCAAGATCCTTTGTTCATCTTCAAGATTTATTCGTACTTCTTTCAAGGTGGATTCCAAACATACAATCATGGAGGTTTTGATTTACTTTTATTAATTTTATGTTCAGGATTTCATCTAAATATATTGTTTACATTTCAAATATAATTGCATATTTATTGAGTATCATAGCTTCGTTGTTAGATTTACTACTACTACTTTCTAGTATTCTATATTTCAATTCCAATATTAAGGTTGATTCCAAATTGGGGTTTGACTAAGGCAAACTCGTCATCCAAAAAACAAACTATTTTCTTATAGATACAGGTGTGGAACATCAAATTTGTAACGCCCCGCCAAGGGACCCAAAAGAATTAACCTAAATTTCTACTAAGTTTGCCAAACAATTTTTTATTTTTTATTTTTTTTTAAACATGAATGATAACATCATACACCTCAACACATAGTAGTAGAAGCAATAATATACATTCAACTAAAGCATACGTAACAGGTTACATTCCTTAAGGATCCCTAAATGTTGAGTCACATTTAACCTAATTAATACTAAGTCTAACAACTACCACATCCTCATGAAAGAATAGTTAAAGAGTCTAATGTCCATAATATACATTTTTTTTGAATGCATCTTGGCAAATCAGTTTAGAATGCTCAATCATTTACTGTACATGTCGCATGGTATGAACGGCTCAAAAGGATATAAAAATGAAAAGATAATGATTCATCAACCTTATTAAATCCATGATACAAGTACATTCAAGTAAATGAAACTAATAACATACATGTTACATCCATTCATCACTAAAGATATAACAATCATCGAAAAAGATAACCATCCATCATAAAACATAATTAATCTAAGTGCGCGATTCCTCCCAATCGTCAATAGCATCATTAGACCATCATGGGCCCTAGCCATCCCTCCGCGTGTAACATCCCATTTCACCAAAGAGATCATCAGTATTATCATAGTAGGAATGTCACTCCTAAAACATACTACATCATATGCAGAAAGAAATCTAACATGCTACAACATATACATAAGAAATCTAACATGCTGCAACATATGCATAAGAAATCTAACCATGCAAAATAAAGCATAGGATGATTCTATAAGTAAATAGCATCATTTATCACATGTTAATCATCAATATAAAGAATCGTGTTAGCAAATAACATCCAGCATAATGATCCAAGAATAGCAAGAAGGTAAAGAAAACCAACAAAGAATGTGCTAAAGGAGATAAACTCAAGTCAAAATCCACATGTCAAGAGTACATCATCCAAAAATCACCAATCATCATCAATAAAAATCAATAATCACAATAAGCACATTCAACAATAAGTACACCATCAGAGGTACACACAAACTCTACAGAGGAGACTTAGGCTACATTCTAGGGAGTGTCATCACATGGCTACTTGAGTTACCCTAGACTAGTCTCTCAATAGACCCCGGACCCTCAAGCGTTGAGTTACCCTAGACTAGTTACTCTGAACCCCAGACCCTCAACGTGGCACATGTGGAACCAGAAAGCCCTCTCATGAAGATGAGGCAATCATCCCATTCCCATACTTAGTCTATACAAGCACTCAAGGTATAGGCGGGTCAAATATCCCTAACTTGTCTTTTTAGTGTGTTTCCCAAAATTATTAATTACTAGATTATCACTTATTACATAACTTGCAATAGGTTACCCTGGTACTGACCACTTTGGGCCCCAAACCCCTACTACAAGCCACTCCCAAAGACAGGTACCTAGACAACCTCTTTAAGATAATTAAACATAGTTGTGTCCCATACCACAACATTCACAACAATCAAACTCGGTTCCTTAGCAAGCAACCTGAAAATAAGTTGGTACTCTACCCAAGTAAACATAAATTCTTTGCAAGGTAAACCTCACAACTATAATTTCCAATATGAGTCACAAGACATATATAAACAATATAGAAGATATCTCACAAAAACCTCTGGTGTATGCTCATGAAACCAAAGAATCATATAAAAGCACCTCAATCGTATATAAGTGACTGGTAAGCATCAAAAGATAACCCTAATGTTCACAATAGTTCTTTATGAACAATTGAAAGGCAGTAAATGATGATCCAAAATATCCATTGACTCTTAGCAAGCATTCAGAAAGTATCTCAAAATAATATTAATCAACGACTCCAAACTAACCAAGTCAAACATATCACAACATGACATCATTAAGAACAAATCATTCAAAACATAGGCAGTACATAGAAAACATCATAATCTCACAGTTGGTTTAAATTTACATGGTTGAGTTGAATATGAGTTTTCAGTTTTCATTTCAAGTATAATTCAAGTGTAAAGATTCTCCGTTTAATCCCCAAGTCAACCCATTTAACAATTTTTAAATCATTTTAATAATCACTCAAATAAAAAACTTAATTATATATTATTAAAAATAAATAAAAACATTTATTCACTATAACTAATGATCTCTCAATGACTTTTAATTCCGATTTTATTAAAACTCGTTATTATTATAAAAGAATCAATTTCCTTCAATTATTAACAAATCTTAATTAAATTTAATTAATTTTAATTAGTTAATAATTCATATAAAACAAATTAGAAATTAACTATGCATTTAAATTAATAATAATACAACTTGTTAATAAATATTATAAGAAAATACTATTAAAACATTATTGCTAACTATTATTAATAACAATTAACAATATAAAAATTTATTACCAACCATTAGTAATAAAATGATAATTTAAAACCTCATATCCAATATACCACCCGATGCATATGTCATTTATAAATTTAAAATAGATGAATATTACTCCACTTCTAAAATATCCCAAAGTACAAGAATTACATTTCACTCCAACTCATAAATTGAGAAACATCTTAATACATAGCTATTCAAGAAGGTTAAGCTACATTGCATTCAATTATATATTATTACCAACTTCAAAACTACATGTTTCAAATATAGATATACTACTATAAATAGTACAATAGATTTTCAAATATCCGATGAAAAAGTATGATGATTTCACTACTTTCTAAATTTATATCTTTATTCAGACTATTTTCAAATTTTAGATTGTTTACAAAGCTTTCTACTTTGCTCAAAAAAACTATACATTCCTTAAACATTCTCCCTGAGGTTCACAACAGTTCTACTTGATTATCACGGAACTTATTAATAAATTAATATCAATTGATGTATTAATAGACAAACCTTTGGTATAAACAAGGTTTATAAATGTCCGCTGGTTTAATATACAGTGCAGTCATTCTTTTAAACTTACACTTAACATATCCACATAATATTTCACAACCCTAGTTAACCCTATGCAAAAGGTTTGCAGCGAATGTGATTCAAACATGGAGACTCGACAATTACCCTTGAATGTGATCTTAAAGCTTATTTGAATCAGTTTGAAGTTTAAGATATCTTGAAATCAATTTTACAATAGAGAAACTGAATATTATGTTATGAAGAACCTCAATGTGTTAAAGTTTGAATGTATTAAAGACTAAATGGTTTCTTTGGGTATTACTGTCATGGAAATAACAGTCTCAATGCAAAAAACATATCTCAAATTCTAACCGTTGGATTTCTCTAAGATTTGAGTATGTTTTGGAGAAATTAATTACACCCTTTCTCACTAGAGTGATCGAAAAGTTTTGATTTCAGTCAAAAGTTATAGTTATCTGTGCACAGGTCTATCCCGAAATAACAAATTCTGAGATGACATAGTTGCTAAGATAGCAAATACAAGAAACAGGTGGTGAATGATAGATAAGTAAACTATTGTTATTATCATCATTGGCATATTATAAGTTTTTGAACCTCTAGTTAATGTGTACAAAGAAGATTGCATTTAGATTTCCAAAAAAATTTATTGGTTTGAGGAAAGGATATGAAAAATATACAGATTTGCATCATTGTTTGATTATCTCTGCATCACATATCTCACATAGCAAGACGTTTCTAAACATTGGTTGCATCTTGTCACATAATTATGAGCAACCTAAGAACTTCTTTTGTAACTTTGATATCACGATTATAATCATACGCATTCTGGTCTAAGTGACAATGCCATCTCTGAAACTAGATCAAAACATGAATGGCACAAAAACAAGCTATTGAGTTGAACATCATATGATGTGGTCAGTCAAATCTCTGATATTTGATGTGCTCTCAACTACTTAGCACAATGACATACTTAAGATAGAAATTTGAACCTCACCACTTACAGATATATCTAAACATAATTAATCTACAAGGAGATACAATCAGTCTAAGGAAAACAGCCACTGATTTTCAAAGTCCAATTGAGGGTTTACAAATTTGTCGTTACTTGGATTGGAACCCATCCTTTCACTCTTGACGCTATTGGTTTACTAATATCATTAATTTATACACATAAAAAGTATCATTATTGCTCTTATAGCTTCTGACAGTTCCTATTGGGCATTTTGAGAAGATATCTAGTTCATGTGCCATCTGTGGATGTCTATGGATGGACGAGTTTAGAGAATACAAGGATAAATGAGACACAACAATAAATTCCTTTTCATCATTTGAAAGGTTCTAAATGGATCATCTAAGCAAAAGTATGTATTCTCAAAATAGCAAGAGCATAGAAAGAAAGATTTATGAAGGAAGGTAGTATTGGATTTCATATCCAAAGTGGCTTTCAAGAGAAATCTGGGATCAATTTTTATGAATGGCTTGTGCACTGACTGAGTGTATCCCTTGAGCAATGAGATACTCTAAATTTTCCTTCAACTAATCCCCCCCTTCTTCTTCCAACATGCACAGCTCCTCCAAGAACTGAACAGACCCCCAGCTACTAGGAGTGCTTGTAGAAGCATATAAGGATGTCCATATACACTAGGAGAGCCCCTATATAAAGGCCTTTGAGATGCATCTAGAATGTGTCTAGAAAGAACTAAGAGATAAGCATTGACAACTTAGTGCAAGCCTTATCCCACCTTCTAGGTAAGAGAATAAGAATAACAAGGTTGTAGACACCATGTGCTTAATTAGTGCACTAACTCTCATGTCATAGACAACTCGTGCATAAAAGAGTTGCGCATACTCCTAGGTGAATAATTATTAAAATAATTCACATTACTTTATTTAATATTCATTGACCCTAATTAATTTATTAATTTTTAAATCTCATGCACTTATCATGCAATCATGACATTTTTAATAAATTAATTTATTTTCCACTTTAAAATTTATTTTTAAAATTTATTTTTAAAACTTAATTAATAAAATAGTTTTTAACTTAAATAATAATATTTTTTAACTTAAATAATAATATTATTTAACATTTATTTAAAAATGAACACTAAACATATTACTATTAAGTTTAAATATTATCGTGTTCCAACTTTGAACTTATAATTTTCATCTCCAAATTAATTCATTTATTTAATTAATTTCTCAAATAATTAAATTAAATTAAATAATAAAATATCATATTAGTTTTCCATTTAATTAGATCATTAATTAAATAATTTAATTAGACTTAATTAATAAAAAATACACCAAGGGCTCACAAAGTAAAATACGAAAATCCATCATAGTGAAATGCAAACTAGGGTAGGCACTAAAAAATTGAAGAGTAGATTTGGATACCCTTTTCATCAAACTTGTGAGATCCATGAACATAAATTTTTTCAGGGCAATGCAGGTCAAGGTCAACTTTTCAAGGTACAATTGTGCCCCAGGGTAAGATTCTACCCCACCAACAAGGTCAAGGTTGACCTCCCTTCATAAAGATAAAATATTTTTGGGTTTTCTCTATCTCAACATTTTTGGAACCAGTTGTAGATTTTCTAGAAACTACATACAGACATCAAAAAACAACTTTTTCTAGATTCAAGGTTAGTATTTGTCTTTTATCTATTTTAGGATTTAAGCACGTACTCTCCCCTAATTGAAAGATCACACATAACCCCCCTCTTTCCCTATTTTCATCACTTGATCCATTTTTGCATTAAACATCTTCTTGTGTTTAATCAATTTGGAACATTCCTTTTGAAAATTAGGGTTTTGAAGAGGGTTTCCATTTTCTTTCTATTCATTTTGGTGAACCTGCGATAGACAACTCTTTCTTTTTGATATTAAATTTAAATCCTGCATTAGATTTCTTTTCATATTATCTTGTGCAAAATTAGATGCCCTATTGTGCTTTTTGGTGTTATATTTCCTTTCATATTCATTAGATATTTTCTTGCATTAGGATTATATTTAGTTTATGCTCTTGCATTTTAAAATTCAAAAATACAAAAAATCTATATATTCTATAAAATACAAAAACATTTCTTGCTTTTCGTTTACTATGAATATGATGAAGATGCTTTGGTGTGTGGTTATGTTCTTTATTACCCTTCTCTTAGCATCTCTTTACTAGAATTATAATGTTTAAGAGAGTATTATTCATTTTATGACGTTCATGATCTTTCATTCTATTCTTGTTTGTGCCTTTGTGAAATTAACTGATACTAGTCTTTCTACATTTAAAACTTTCATTAAAGATTCATGTGGTAGACTTATTGTTCTTTTAGATTATGTGAAATATTCGGTGGATGATACACCATCTCCTAATTTTCCTAATCTAAGTCCTATTATTTCTAATCTAATGCCTAATTCGCCATCTCCTAACCCTAGTTCTTCTCATATTTTTAAGGAGGTTCAATCTATAGTTCAGGATATAGATGTGCACGACTTCTTTGCTTTTCCTTTGATTCATGATGATATTATGGAAAAGAGTAAAGATGCTTCTTCAAAACCTATTATTCTATTTTATATAACTTTTTCTCGTGAACATGATAAATAATCATCTCTTATAGAGGATTTACATGATATGTACACTATGGGATATACGATGATCGCTAAACAAGGCTATAAAGGTTTAGGTCTTGGAGTTAATGAAAATGGTATTAAGTATCCCATTCATACACCTTCTAAACTAGATTTTCATGGTATTGGTTGTTCAAAATCTCAAGTTAAGGAAGGTGATGTTAATCATCATCCTCCTCTACATAAAATTCTTCCTACACCTACTTTAGATAACTCTAATATTCGTCAAGAGGTGGCTAAACAGGTGTATATCGAATTAATGAATTCCAAAAATGAAATCTTTAAACCAATGTTGAAAGATGCTTTATCCAAGTACAAATACAAATTTCCTTTTCATTATCATAATACACTTTTACTTGTTGATTGTAGACATTTTTAATTGTATGTTTGTGAACAAGATGCTTCAGGAATTATATCTCACTCTCGTGTAGTTTTACAATTCCTTCATAATTTTGATATAGGGTATTCTCCTCCTATTGATATAATATTGATCTCTTCTCCTCTTGTATTTTGACTAGGGGGAAAGATGTGTATTTTCATCCAGTCTCTTAGGATCCATTAGGCTTTTAGCATATTTTATGCCTTGAGCTTAATCGGTATTTTTTCTATTCTATCTTCTATGGTTTTGTATTATGTCTGTAATCATTCATAGATTATATTCAAGATATATTTTCTATGAATTTTTTTTTTTAAAAGTATCTCTTGTTTTTATCCTTGGGGGGAAAGGTTCTCCTTTCTTTCTCTTTGTCTAGGGAACTATGTTCCTTAGCTTAGTGGTACTTATTTATATTGCAATATTATTTTTTCATATTGACTGATGTTTTGACTATGGATAGTCTTTTTATAAGAGATTTTTGTCCTAGGTCATCACCTCTTCTTTATGTTGCAAATTATGTTCTTTATAAACTCTTACCCTTGCTTTGGTATTAGAGTTCTTTTCCTTATTCCAAAGATTTTTTTTTCTACTTCTTGGGATGGGGCCTGATGCTTGAATCTTTGTTCCTATTTGATTTGAAATATGATATTTTATCTAAAAGCATTTCTCTATGATGGGGGTCTTGTTGATAAGATATTTTTATTTGAGGATCCTTTTTCCATAAGTGACATATCTTTTTCATGATTATCTATGTTCTTTGATTTAGGGGTCAATATCCCTTGTTAAGAATATAGTATGCCTTGATGTTAAATAGGATGTCTTTTTACATTGTGAAGAAGGTATCGTCTTCTTCTTCCTTATCCTGTCTAGTAAAAAACCATGATAAGGAGGGGAGCATATATAGGATCTCCCTTGTACTATAGCTTTTATTTTGTACTAAATCTTAGAAGGTAATGCACAGAAGTTTCTAAATCTTGAAGAGATGCGCATTTTTCATTTTATATATATGTTAAATCCTCTAAAGGTAATGCACATAAGTTGCTAAATCTTGAAGGGACACACATTGCTAAATCCTCTAAAGGTAATGCACATAATTTGCTAAATCTTGAAGAGATGCACACATTTTTCAAATTTTTAATATGCTAAATATTTTGAAGGTAACGCACATAAGTTTCTAAATCCTAAGAAGACATGCATTTCATATTCATGATGATACAGGCAGGTGGATTTATGAATATTCCAGAAGCTAACAGAAGACACATTTACAATTGTAAGTGCAGTTTATGGGTGAACTATTAGGTTTGGCCACCTATTTGGCTCTTCCTCTCCCTTGGTGATTCATGGTAAGGTGGGTATCTTACTGGGTGAGATAATCACTTCTTTTTGTTTCTTTTTCACCTTCATGTTAATAGGATTGAATCATGAAGCTATGTTATTTATAGTAATGCTCTTGTCTTTCTTATGTAATCACTTATGTTTTTATGATAGTTTCCTAAATATGATATCAGTGTGAGAAATATTTCTTATCAAAGTTTCTTGTGCTATTCGATTTGGGTGTCTTTGTACTAACCCTTTTATGTTTTTTTTTTGGTTTTATTTTTGCACTCTTGTGTGTGTATGTTGAGTTAGAATCTTTAGCTTGGGGGCTTATGTCCTTAGCTAGCTATTATTTTATCTCATTATGAATCCACTTGGATCTTTTTTTTCTTCTCTTTCTTTACCAAGAGTTTTCATCGAGTCCATGCTCTTGCTAAAGTGGGGGCTTAATGTATCATCTTAAAATAGAAGAACTTCTATGTTAAGAGCATTTATCCCTCTGATTGAGTGGTCTAGGGTCATGTTAGGAACCTTGAATGGGTCTTTGCATGAATCTAGTAGTTCTCCCCTATTCGGCTTCTCTCTCTCTCTCTCTCTCTCTCTCTCTCTCTCTCTCTCTCTCTCTCTCTCTCTCTCTCTCTCTCTCTCTCTCTCTCTCTCTCTAGCCTATTTCTAAAAAATTGCTCTATGAAATTGAGGACTTTAGCCTTTGGGTCAAGGACAATCTTTTGGGTCAAGGTTGACCTTGACCCTAACCTAGGTTGAGGATGACCTCAACCCTAACCTAGGGTAGGGTCAACCTCATCCCTGACCCCAAGTCCTATTTTCAATTTCTAGAAGCTTTGAGATCTTGGGCTTCAAAACGTTTCTTTTTCTTCTTCAAGGTTGGTTGTTTCAAGTTTTATAATGGTAGACTCTTAAGTTACATTTAATATAGGTCTATTCCAAAGCATTGAGGTTAAATGGGATTTAATTCTCCAATGTTGGCCTTCTCTAGGAGTTTGTACCCTAGATCTCTATATAAGGAAGCCTTCTTCCTTCATTTTGACATCTACAATCTACTTACCATCTATCAATTAAGGACTTTTTGAGGAGCTATTATCTACCTTTTTCATGATTGCATCTACTATCTATAAGAAACTACCTACTTTTCAAGTGAGTAGGCATTCTATCATTTAATTTTTTCATTGAAGATCAAGGATTAAAGTATTCAAGTCTTTTAAGGGATTTGGTTCAAGTATTCAAGATTCATCATTCAAAACCCTAGATCTAGCCATCATGGTGGTGTGATCTTCCTTCAAGATCCTTTGTTCATCTTCAAGATCTATTCATACTTTTTTCAAGGTGGATTCAAAACATACAATCATGAAGGTTTTGATTTACATTTGTTAATGTTATGTTAAAGCTTTCATATCAATATACTTGTTTACATTTCAAATATAATTGCATATCTATTGAATATCATAGCTTTATTGTTAGATTTACTTCTACTACTTGCTAGTATTATATATTTTAATTCCATTATTAAGGTTGATTCTAAAATGGGGTTTGACAGAGGCAAACCCTTCATCCAAAAAAAAAACTATTTTTCTTGCAGATACAAGTGTAGAACAACGAATTGAAGAGAAGATTCAGATACCCTTTTCATCAAACTTGTGAAATCAATGAACATAAATTTTGCTGGAGCAGTGCAAGTCAAGGTCAACTTTTTAGGGTACAGTTGTGCCCCGAGGTAAGATCATGCCCCACCAATAAGTTCAAGGTTGACATCCCTTCAAAAAGATAAAATGTTTCTATGTTTTCTCCATCTCAACATTTCTAGTCCAGAACTAGTTGTAGATTTTCTAGAAACTACATACATACATCAGAAAAAATCTTTTATAGATTGAAGGTTAGTATTTGTCTTTTATCTATTTCAAGGTTTAAGCACGTACTCTCCCCTAATACAAAAGATCACACATAACCCAACCCCTCTTTCTCCCTATTTTTCATCACTTGATCCATTTTTGCATTGAATACCTCCTTATGTTTAATCAAGTTAGATTAGTCTGTTTGAAAGTTAGGGTTGTGAAGAGGGTTTCCATTTCTTTCTATTCAATCCCAAATCTCCATTTAAGCCTTCACAAATTCCATTTGTGGTCCCAAAAATACATTTGCCTCCATTATTCCAAATATAGCTCTTCAAGCTCCCTTTTAGCCTTCATAAATGCAATCATATTCTCCAAAGCCCACTTTTGGTCTCCTTAACTCTTTATGTGCTTCAATATGGCCTTAGTGATCTCCATATTCCAACAAATCTCACTTACATCCTCCTTTTACTACCACCAAATCTAGAATCGTCAAAAACAATAAAAAATTATCAAAAATCATCAAAAATAGTCAAAAAATGTTTAAAATCATCAAAAAAAGTTAAAATAATATCAAAATCATCAAAAATAGTAAAAGAAAAATCAACAAACAAAACCACAAAAAAATCAAATGATAAATCACAAACATGCCACAAATATTATCTTTAATTTGACCTAAATTATTTTTGTATTTTTCAATCCGATGATCCATTGATTTCATGTCGAGCTGGTGTCCATCTATAATTGTTGCTCCTTCAGGATAGGTTTGCATACCTTAACCGACTTTATATGAAATCAATAGTGAGCCCCCCTACATTTAAAAATACTTAAATATTTTATGGCATATTCCTTGCTTTATTAACTCTAGCAAAAACAATATACAAGTGGATCAATTGATTAAGAAGCAACATTGTTATGTCTTGAAACATATCTCAGAGCTTTGGAAAATTTGGCATGACACGGATCACTAAAGAATTCTTACCTCTATCTCTCTCACAATGATATCAAACGAGTTTTTCAACCTTATTTATGTTACAGAGACCATGATTGATCCAACACCTTTCAACAAATATATCAATGCTATCCTAAAGTGTCCTTCTAATCTCATGACTCATCTTTACAATTTAAGGACATGTTGGTAATCGAGACGCCATTTGGATTGCCACAGATATCTATTGCACTCTTTCATCACTACTCAACATTGGCACAGAATAAGTAAGCATGTGTTCAAGAGATCACAATGACCTCTCCCACCTTTTCAGGCCTTCAAATTCCTTTTTCAAGGCCCCTGTAGTGCCTTTTTAGGCCCAAACACCTTTTTCAAGGCCCCATTTTGCCTTTATAGGCCCAAACCTACCATTTCAGGCCTTCAAATGCCTTTTCAAGGCCCCTTATAGCACCTCTTTAGGCCCAAACACCTTTTCAAGGCCTCATTTTGCCTTTGTAGGCCCAAACACTTTTTTCAAGGCCCCCATAGTGCCTTTTTAGGCCCAAACACCTTCTTTAAGGCCTTGTTTCACCTTTTCATACCCAAAACACCTCTTTAGGCCCCTAAATGCCTTTTTAGGCCCAACGTCTTCTTCAAGGCCCCTCTAGTGCCTTTTTAGGCCATTAGTGTCACTTATAAGCCCAAAATACCTTTTCACTAGCACCATACATATCTGTCTTGGCACACACCTATAGAAAATTCCCAACTTTGGCCCTAAGATTGTCTGTAAAGGCTATCAGTATACACAAAATTTTACAATCCAATTTGGCTTGCAAATTGTGTTTTAGCACTTCCTTCTTTTTCCACCTTATGCACTTCTCCTCTCCAAATGTTACACAATTTTATACTCATCTTTCATTGAGAGCCTGAATCGACATTCAGTCACCACACATAAGTGAAGGTTAATCTTCCTCTAAATATCCCATCACTCATGCTTTTGTGGATATTTACAACCTTCCAAATATTTCTAAAATATAACAAAAATATCAAAATATTTCCACAAAATACCAAAAATATCCAAATATTTCCAAAAAATACTAAAAACAATCAAATAATTCCCAAATTACCAAAAACATATCAATAGAAATATCAAAATAGAAATGGCCATAATTATCAAATGCTTTCAATCACATTGCCCATAAACACAAAATGAGTGGTAGTCAACCTTTTTTCTTGCCATACAAACAACACACTTTTTTATTCTATTATGGAAGCAAAAGAAATATTACATCTGACACAACATCTAGTAGATCACTTATTCTAACCTCCCTTATGGAGGTGGCAAGTTAGGATTTCCAATTGGGGGCATTTCCCCCGACCTAGTCCTAGAAGATGAGGCTTCTAGCATAGATCCCCCTCACAACCAAACAACATTCATTGGTATTAAGAACCTCCCACTATGCAGTTGCACATTGAATACTTGTGTGAATTGTCTATCCAAAAACTAGGTTTCCCATCATTGGTCCAAGAGGACTAACTAATAATATAGCCTCATATAATAGACAACTTCCTTATGTACTTTCATAGCCCTTTGCATATCCACAAACATATTATCTACCAACTTATTTATACTTGACACAGTGATCACCTATTGAGCCACGTCCCACTCCTGTTGCATCTATTCGGTCACCATTCTCTAATGCTCCACATTCACTTTCATCTCACTCAGTCACTACTACGACTACCTCACCTTTGACTCACTAGCCGCTAACCACTCTTGCAACTACAATGACACAGTGTGTAGTGCCTACTCTAGTTTGCATTTTTCTATTATTGCTAAACTCTTTTAGGCCAATTTTATGTTTAATGATTAGTAGCATTATTTTGAGATTATTAGATATTGTTTTTAGATTTAGTTTATTACATGATGAGATTACTTGGTACTTTATATTTCATGTATGTATGATGATTATTACAATGTTGGCAATTATTGATGATGATTAGTTAGATGATTTATTATCATATGTGTTTTTTTATGGATACTTACCCCATACTTGCATGTGTATGGTGTGTGTGTGTTTATTTTCTTTATGTATAGCATTTCTGATGTGGTTAAAGAAGGGAGTTGTAGTCACTTGCTAGTCAAGATCAACACGATGCACCACTTCCTGCCATTTTCTGTTTAGCTTACTAGATATTGTGCTTGTACATGCATAGATTTTATGTAAGTTGCAGGTACCGGGTATCGACTTCCCTGAATTGCCAAGACGAGCGTACCCTATCACATTATCTCAATGGTAAGAGAGGGGAGATAAATTCTCAAATCCAAATCCCAACCCTTTAAGCCATTTGTCCTAATTGAAAATTAGGACAAGTATCTGAGTTGAGTACCCTCCGAATGTGTCGGATGACATAATTCGTGATATTAACCGCTTAGTTTGATTTTGTACGTGCTTTTCTATGATGGGTTTTTGTATTTTACTTTATGAGTCTTTGGGGTATTTTCTATTAATTAAGTCTAATTAAAAGATTTAATTTAACGAAAAATTATTATGGTATTTTAATATTTTATTTTATTTTATTAATTGGAAAATTAATTAAATAAAAGAATTAAATTTGGAGATGAAAGTTATAAGTGTCTATTATGTGTGTTTGAATAATTCTCTATGAATGAATCTTCAATTTTGTAATTTGGAATTCGGGCATGGATATTGTTTCATCTAGTTATTGGAATTAAAAATATTATTGTAATCTTCCCTTAGTAGAATCAAGATTTGGAAATTGATTCGGGTTTGGGTTCGAATTAAAATAGAATCTTATTATTATGCATTAGTTTTATATGATTTGTTAACTAATCTAATTTAATTTAATTTAATTAAGATTAGTTAATAGTAGAAGAAGTGTAATTAATTATTAGTCAATTTAAGTAAATGGATTTTTTAATGAGGGAAAATTAAAAGAAAAATTAATAAGTGTTTAGTGGAATTAAATAATTGAATTATTAATAAGATTGATTTTACTTAAAATCATTGAAGATTATTTTAAATAAATGATTGCCATGGAGTGTTTTAAGGAATTTGTAAATTAATTATTTAAAGGAATATAAGTATTATTCTAGAGATTTGAATAATGGGAGATGCTCTTGGAATTAAGGGAGTTTCATTTAATTATTAGTAACATTGATTTTAGTAAAATAATGCAATGATTTTATTAAAAGTCAATGGGAATTAGTTTAATGATTTAAATAAGTAAATAATTATCTTTTGACTATTTTAGACAACTGTTTAAAATAATGGAGGGATAATTCTATGTTTTATTCGAAAAGATAAATGGGTTGACTTGGAGATTAAATGAAAAATCTTATACGCTTGAAATAAAATTTGAAAACCTCATGTTTGGCTTAACCATGTGATTGTAAAGCAAACTAAAACATGTGTTTGTATCCTTTTCCTCTATGACGTTTGTTATTTGAATATCTGGATGGATTTAATTATTGGGGTGAACAAAGAATACTTTTACTTAAAATATAATTTGAAATGAAAATTGAAACCTCTTACTTGGCATAACCATGTATTTGCATCTTGATTATCTTTGGAAATTGAATGGGGTAATTTTGTAATCAAATATCGAGTAAGATGTACCTCTTTAAATTTGAAAGTTCACACTGAAGTGAAAATTGGAACTTTATTGTAAATTGACATTGTGTGTTCAGAGCTAAACCCAAACATGAAACTTACATTGTGGTATGTATATTGTTTGGGTTTTGGAATTTTGGGGTTGACTAGATTGTTGACTAGTCTTAGGTTGTTACTAGAGGCTCGAGGGTTATGTGAATGTGATGGCATGTTGATGTTATTTGATCTCGATCTTTCTAAACCCAACCATGGTAATGTGATGGTATGCTCTATGAGATGTTTGTATTTATCGTTCGTTGATTTTTTTCAATCTTCTTGTGTGAAGTTGAGATTTATGTGTATGAGACACTTGACTTAACTATTTTTGAGTCATCGATCAGTTATACTTAGGTTACTTTCTAATCACCTTGATGGGACTGAAGTTTTTGTTTCAATTTTGATGATGTCATGTTGTGGCATGTTTTGACTTGACCATTTTGGAGTCTTCGATCAATATTACTTTGAGATACTTTTCGGTTACTTGTTGAGAACCAATGGATATTATGATTATCATTGGATGTTTTTCAGTTGCTCATGAAGAATTGATGTGATTATTTTGACTATTTTTATGATGCTTTATAGTCTCTTGTATAGGACTGAGGTGATTTTTTGATTTGTGATTTCATGAGCCTAGGGTAGGTTATCTACTTATAATGTCAAGAAGTGGCTTGCAATGGGGGTTGGGACCCTAAGTGGCTGCAAAGGTAACTCATTGTAAGTTGTTATAATAAGTGAAAACATTTACACTAAATGGGGATTAAATGAACCTAATAAGATAATTGTATGTTCTCGCCCATGCCTCGAGTGCTAGTATAGACTAGGATGGGAGTAGAGAGAACGCTTGGTTGCAACTTTGCATTCCATAGTATGCCTCGTCAGTATGAGAGGATACTAGTGGCCACATAGGGATCACTAGGGGGCTAGGGTCTATTGAGAGACTACCAGGGTAACTCTAGCATGATCTGTGTGATGACAATTTTCCGCTTACATAGTAGGTTTCCTACATGTCTTTGTTGTGCCTCTGGGAAGTAGATGTCGATCTATGTATTGGAACCTTTGAGTTAGTATACTTTTAAGATTTCCTGGACTTAGAGAGTACTTATGTTATGTGATTTTTTATCTTGTGTTATGTGATTTGATATCCTATTTGAGATTTGGGACTATCTCCTCAGCATGGTGGGAGTGGGCCATTTAGGTTCCACACGGTCGGGTGGTAGTGCTTTTTCACTCTTACCATTTGAGATTTGTCTGTAGTCACCGTGGCTGGAGCATTCTTTATTGGCATCTATCTTCATTCTATTCTTGGTTTATGATGATGGACACATATCCTTATATTGATGATTAGCATATGATAGATGATGTTGTTTACTTATCTTATGCCTTATTTTGCATGATTAGATTTCTGATGCATATGTTGTAGCATGTTAGATTGCTTTTTGCATATGATGTAGTATGTTTTAGGAGTGATGTCCCTACTATGATAATATTGATGATCTCTTCGGTGACTTGGGATGTTACACATGGAGGGATGTATAGGGCCCACGATGGTCTAATGATGCTATTTACGGTTGGGAGGAACCATGCATTTAGATAATTATGTATAGTGATTATGATTTATGGCTATCTTTTACAATATGTTTATATCTTCTATGATGATGTATCATGTATGAAATTTGGTTTCATTTACTTTATTGCACTTGCATCAAGGATTAGAATAGGATGATGTACTTCATTTTCACACATGTATATTCTTTTAAGCCTTTCGTACCCTATGTCATGTACAGTGGATGATTGAACATTTCGAATTTAATTACCAAGAGGCATTTGGAACAAATGTGTAATATTGACATTGGACTTTCTATTTATTTTTTCATGTGGATGTGGTAGTGCTTAAACTTAGTATTAATTAGATCAAATGTGACTCAATGTCTTGGGATCCTTAAGGAATGTAACTTGTTATGAATGGTTTTAGTTGTATATATGTTATTACTTCCGCTACTATGTTTTTGATATGAATGGTTTATCTTTCATGTTTTAAAAAAATTTGGTTGGCAAACTTAGTAAAACGTTAGGTTAATTCTTTTGAATCCCTTGGCAGAGTGTTACATCTAGTATCAAAGCTCGAGTTTCTACATTGGGAGCTCTAGGTATATTGGAATGCCACTAGTTGTTAACTAGTTGAACAAAAATGAAAACTTTGAACTATCATGTGTATCTCTTTCAAACTGAAACTTGAAACTAGGTGAACTAAAATAGGACTTAAATTGTTACTTGCATATTTTTCATACTTTAACACTTAAGTTTCAAACTTGAAATTATACTAAAACCTAAAAATGAGCAAAACTAAAAATTGAAACTTATTCTATTTTCAAAAACATGTATCTTTTATCTATGTTTTAAGGTAGTATGTTGTGAGCATTATGTTGTTCTTGTTTATAGTGTTTAGGAGATCTATTTCAATATTTGTTAAAAGAAAGAATATTGGATCAATGTGGTTTTTGGTTTATTATTAAACTAGAATCATATTGCTCTAAGTGTATTGTAGTGTTCTCAGTGGAGTCATATCCTCTTACAGGGGGAAAGGGTTCAATGGGACCCTTGCAGTGAGTATCTTAGTATTATCATTCATGTAGGCTTCTAGGAGTAAGCCTAATTCTAGGGGGGGTGGATGTAGTGCCTGCTTTAGTTTTTATTTTGCTATTATTACCGAACTCTTTTAGGCCAATTTTAAGTTTGATGATTAGTAGCATTATTTTGAGATTATCATATATTGTTTTTACATTCAATTTAGTACATGATGAGGTTACTTGGTACTTTATATTTCATGTATGTATGATGATTATTACAATGTTGGCAATTATTGATGATGATTAGTTAGATGATTTATTATCATATGTGTTTTCTTATGGATACTTACCCCATACTTGCATGTGTATGGTGTGTGTGTTTTTTTTCTTTATTTATGGCATTTCTGATGTGGTTAAGGAAGGGAGTCGTAGTCACGTGCTAGTCGAGATCAACACAATGCACCACTTCCTGCCATTGTCTATTTAGCTTAGTATATATTGTGCTTGTACATGAATGGATTTTATGTAGGTTGTAGGTACCAGGTATCGACTTCCCTAAATTTCTAAGATGAGCGTACCCTATTGCATTATCTCAATGGTAAGAGAGGGGAGATAAATTCTCAAGTCCAAATCTCAATCCTTTAAGCCATTTGTCCTAATTGAACATTAGGACAAGTATCTGAGTTGAGTACCCTTCGAATTTGTTGGATGACATAATTCGTGATACCAACCCCTTAGTTTCATTTTGTATGTGTTTTTCTATGATGAGTTTTTGTATTTTACTTTATGAGTCTTTGGGATATTTTCTACTAATTAAGTCTAATTAAAAGATTTAATTTAATGGAAAATTATTATGGTATTTTAATATTTTATTTTATTTTATTAATTGGAAAATAAATTAAATGAAAGAATTAAATTTGGAAATGAAAGTTATAAGTTTAAATTTGGAATGTGATAATATTTATTTAATTTAATAATAATATATTTAGAGTTCATTTTTAAATAAATGCTAAATATTATTATTATTATTTAAGTTAATAAATATTTTATCAATTAAGTTTCAAAAAATAAATTTAAAAGTGGAAAAGATATTAAAACTATTAAAAGATTCTAGATCACGTTATGCGTGCATGTGATTAAAATATATTAAGATAAAAAAAGTGGATTTAATAAAGTGAGTGCATGAGATTTAAAATTAATAAATTAATTTTAAAAGGATGCAAGTGAATATTAAATAAAAAAATTTAATTAATTAAGTAATGTGCATTATTTTAATATTTATTCACATAGGAGTATGTGAACCCTTGTGAGTTGTCATGTTGACAACACATGAGTTTGCACTCTAATTATGCACGTGTTGTCTACACTTAAGAGTTAGCACATTATTTGAGCACATGGTGTCTACAACATTCTAGACACCTCATCATGTTTATCTTCTTATTGTGGAAGATAAGTGCTTAGTTGTCATGCTTATCTCCTAGTTCTTTCTAGACACATTCTAGATGCATCTTAGAGGCCTTTATATACAGGCTCTCCTAGTGTGCATGGACATCCTCATATGCTTCGACAAGCTCATATGCTTCTACAAGCTCATAGGCTTCTACATCCTCGTATGCTTCTACAAGCACTCCTAGTCACTTGGGGGGGTTCGGTTCTTGGAGGAATTGTGAATGTTGGAGAAGGAAGGAATTTTTGGAAAGGGAAAGGTTCTAAGAGGAGGAGCTTCTCTACAATTTTTTGAGGCATAGCGAATTAGCATCAGTGTCCAGGTAGGCGCTCGTGATTATTTTGCATATTCTATTACGCTCTTTCTCTTCTTGACTTCATCATGTCTATTATATGTGTCTGAATAATTCTCTATGAATGAATCTTCAATTTTGTAATTTGGAATTTGGGCATGCATATTGTTTCATCTAGTTATGAGAATTAAAAATATTATTGCAATCTTCCCTTAGTAGAATCAAGATTTGAAAATTGATTCGAGTTTGGATTCGAATTAAAATAGAATCTTATTATTATGCATTAGTTTTATATGATTTGTTAACTAATATAATTTAATTTAATTTAATTAAGATTAGTTAATAGTAGAAGAAGTGTAATTAATTATTAGTCAATTTAAGTAAATGGATTTTTAAATGAGGGCAAATTAAAAGAAAAATTAATAAGTGTTTAGTGGAATTAAATAATTGAATTATTAATGAGATTGATTTTACTTAAAATCAATGAAGATTATTTTAAATAAATGATTGCCTTGGAGTGTTTTAAGGAATTTGTAAATTAATTATTTAAAAGAAGATAAGTATTACTCTAGAGATTTGAATAATGGGAGATTCTCTTGGAATTAAGGGAGTTTCATTTAATTATTAGTAACATTGATTTTAGTAAAATAATGCAATGATTCTATTAAAAGTCAATGGGAATTAGTTTAATGATTTAAATAAGTAAACAATTATCTTTTGACTATTTTAGACAATTGTTTAAAATAATGGAGGGATAATTCTATGTTTTATTCGAAAAGATAAATGGGTTGACTTGGAGATTAAACGAAAAATCTTATACACTTGAAATAAAATCTGAAAACCTCATGTTACCAGAGGCTCAGGGGTTATGTGAATGTGATGGCATGTTGATGTTATTTGATTTCGATCTTTCTAAATCCAACCATGGTAATGTGATGGTATGCTCTATGAGATGTTTGTATTTATCGTTCATTGATTTTTTTCAGTCTTCTTGTGTGAAGGTGAGATTAATGTGTATGAGAGAGTTGACTTAATCATTTTTGAGTCATCGATCGGTTATACTTGAGTTACTTTCTAGTCACCTTGATGGGACTGAAGTGTTTGTTTCAATTTTGATGATATCATGTTGTGACATGTTTCGACTTGACCATTTTGGAGTCTTCGATTAGTATTACTTTGAGATACTTTTCGGTTTCTTGTTGAGAACCAATGGATATTATGATTATCATTGGATGCTTTTTAGTTGCTCATGGACAACTGATGTGATTATTTTGATTATCCTTATGATGCTTTCCAGTTGCTTGTATAGGATTGAGGTGATTTTTTTATTTGTGTTTTCATGAGCCTAGGGTAGGTTATCTACTTGTCATGTCAAGAAGTGGCTTGCAATGGGGGTTGGGGCCCTAAGTGGTTGCCAGGGTAACTCATTGTAAGTTATTATAATAAGTGAAAACATTTAAACTAAATGGGGATTAAATGAACCTAATAAGATAATTATATGTTCTCGCCCATGCCTCGAGTGTTAGTACAGACTAGGATGGGAGTAGAAAGAATGCTTGGTTGCAACCTTGCATTCTGTAGTATGCCTCGTTAGTATGAGAGGATACTAGTGGCCGCATAGGGATCACTAGGGGGTTGGGGTCTATTGAGAGACTACCAGGGTAACTCTAGCGTAATTCTTGTTATGACACTTTCCCGCTTACATACTAGGTTTCCTACATGTCTTTGTTGTGCCTCTGGGAAGTAGATGTTTATCTATGTATTGGAACCTTTGAGTTAGTATACTCTTTTAGGATTTCCTGGACTTAGAGAGTACTTGTCTTATGTGATTTGTTATCTTGTATTATGTAATTTTTTATCTTGTGGTATGTGATTTGATATCTTGTTTGGGGTTTGAGACTATCTCCTTAGTACGGTGGGAGTGGGCCATTTAGGTTCCACACGGTCGGGTGGTAGTACTTTTTCACTCTTACCATTTGAGATCTGTTTGTAGTCACCGTGGCTGGAGCATTCTTTATTGGCATCTATCTTCATTCTATTCTTGGTTTATGATGATGGACACGTATCCTTATATTGATGATTAGCATATGATAAATGATGTTGTTTACTTATCTTATGTCTTATTTTGCATGATTAGATTTCTGATGCATATGTTTTAGCATGTTAGATTGCTTTCTTCATATGATGTAGTATGTTTTAGGAGTGATGTCCCTACTATGATAATACTGATGATCTCTTTGGTGACTTGGGATGTTACGTACGAAGGGATGGCTAGCATCCACGATGGTCTAATGATGCTATTTATAGTTGGGAGGAACCATGCATTTAGATAATTATGTGTAGTGATTATGATTTATGGCTATCTTTTACAATGTATGTTTATATCTTCTATTATAATGTATCATGTATGGAATTTGGTTTCATTTACTTTATTGCACTTGCATCATGGATTAGAATAGGATGATGTACTTCATTTTCACACATGTATATTCTTTTAAGCCTTTTGTACCCTGTGTCATGTATAGTGGATGATTGAGCATTCTGAATTTAATTGCCAAGAGGCATTCGGAACAAATGTGTAATATGGACATTGGACTTTCTATTTATTCTTTCATGTGGATGTGGTAGTAGTTAGACTTAATATTAATTAGATCAAATGTGACTCAACGTCTTGGGATCCTTAAGGAATGTAACATGTTATGAATGTTTTTAGTTGTATGTATGTTATTACTTCCACTACTATGTGTTTGATATGAATGGTTTATCTTTCATGTTAAAAAAAAATTTGGTTGGCAAACTTTGTAAAACTTTAGGTTAATTCTTTTGGATCCCTTGGTGGGGCGTTACACAGTGTTTATTTTTGACATCGCATCCTTAAATGACTATGACTACACTTACAGTAATACTAGTTCATTTTGTGCAATTTCTAAACCCACTTGCACCATCCTCGCCGAATCATGTAACTGTTGCTTATTTTGCCTCTCGCCAAAAAATTTAAATTCAAATGCTTGACCCCACCCAATGGCTACTTCCCATATTTTACATTATTTTAATGCCCGAGAAATATTGAAAAATGAATGAAAAAACCTTATGTTATTTCTTTATTTCTTAAATTTACTTCACGGGCCTGCAACATTTCACGCCATAGATCTAGTTTAGATCTACAATGGGCACTTTCCTACATTTTGAAAATGCATGATCTTTAAACATTGTGTGAAAGCCCCTTAGCGACATGTGGCAGGTGGTACCATGTTCTCTTGTGGGCCGCAGGGTGGACAAGATGGCTGGTGACCTGGCGATTCAATTGGTGCCCACTTTCCAACATTTTGACTTTTGTCAAACCTTCTGACAATGCAGGGAGGCACTTTGGTGATGGGTGTTTGGGTGACATCACAGAGGGTAGTTACAAGTTCAAAAAGCACATGTTACGAGCACCATTAGATCTTTCGAAATCGATGGCTATCGCATGCCCGCAAGATGAAGTTGCAACAAAATTAAACAATGTATGCATGCCCCTTTGTGACATGTGTCCCATGGCATCCTATGTTCCCAGTCGTACCTTACACTGTCAAATCTCTCAAGATCAATGGTTGGTGCATGCCCACAATATGAAGATGCAAGGATTTTAAGTAATGTGGGTATGCACCCTTGTGACACATCACTAGTGTGATGTCATGGGCCCACCCTTCTCAAAGAGGTAACAATGGCCCATCTTCTGTGGCATCTGTCAGGCTAGTCAGAGTAAAATAGGGGCATCTCATTGGTCGGTCTCGCTAACTAGGTATGCAGTCATGTAAATCGCTGATCGTCATAGATTCAAAATAGATCAAGGGCTAGCGCTTCCCCACATTAACAAGATGCAAGGAGATTAAACAATGCGAGCAAGTGCCTTGCTGCCACATGTCCTCGTGGGGCTAGGGTTGTTTCATAAGGCCGCAAGGTGGTGCCAGTTGTATGTCGAAGTGATGCCAGATGGAGCTAGGTTAGGATGAGTTAGATGCCATATGTTTCCTATGCCTAAAATTTTGAAGAACAAGCAAAATATAAAAAGAATCTTTCCCGATTGTTGATCTTCTACAGATCGACGATCAGTGCTTTCCCGCAATATCGAATTGCATGGAGATTAAACATTGCAGGAAAGTACCTAAAAGACATGTGTCCTTGTGGGCCTAGGGAGATACATTGCGGCTAGGTATTGACAGGTAGGCACTGGTAGTTAATGTGACTGTCACAGATAAATTGGGAGGTGGCGCAATTAGTCAGTTGCATGTGGTCAACTGCAGGAAGACTTTGCGGGGTGGCAAAACAAAAGAGGATCATTGGTCCATGTGGCTCATTCTGGTGATGAGGTTGGGTTGACTTGCTAATCTTACTTACTCATGAGCTAGAAACAGGGAAAATCAAGTTTTCTAGCTCGATCTGATCCTTGTGATGAATTCCAACCACCCTCAAATGAATGCTAATCCCAGGAGAACACTCCACCACCTCTAATCTAATCCATCTACTTGATCAAACAATTTAATGGCACCATTTTCTACCTTCTTAGGGCCCTATTTCAACATAGATAAGATATCATTGCATCTAGATCCATGCTCAGATCAGATTTTCTTCAGATCTCCATGATTATTCTCTGTAGGACTTAATGGCAGTGGTTGTAGAGTAATTTTAGTTAGAGGACATCTCAGTTATGCCTAAGTTATAAAGCCAAATTTTGTAAAATTTCAAAAGGTCAAACCTTCTCTGATTTCTCTAATATTGCTCTATAAATCTTTAGTGTAAAATTATCTTTTCCTTTGAACTGAATGACATCCTACTTATCTCCTTTAGCCATTGGTGTGAAAGTGCAAGAATTCTTTGCCTCTCATTGATGTTTTGTAGAAATCTATGATATGCATGAATGTATCTCTTTGACCTATGAATGATATATAAGTGAATCTCTCTTTTTGTGTGTCATTCATTCTAGTTTTCTGATCTACATGTGGTTGTTAGATTAAAACAAGTCTGAATGTGTATATCTTTTGGTGTCATAAGTCTTCAATAGTGCATGTATGGGCAGAGATTGGTTTGAACACTCTATTTTGGTGCATCACCTCTTTGGATTAGAATAGGTAGATTTGCTTCCATGCTCTCTTTCTCCCTTTTCCTCTCCAAGAATAGTTAGGTGTGCCCTGATAGTAAGAGGAAGTTGGCCTTCTCCAGAGATTCAACCTCACAGTTTAAGTGCCATATCTTGGAGGTTGTTTCCATGTTTCACAAGGTTGTCCTTAGGTAAGACTTTGGACAAGGGTGCAAACCTCTGTGACAATAGTTTTTGGCACACTCAGTGGGACATATATTAGAAGATTTCAAATCTACTAGTGTCAAAAAGGAAGATTTCAAGATTAATACCAAGGAGATAGTACTAGCTTTGGTGTTCAAGCTTTCAAGAGGTTCATTCTTCAAGTACTTGGTGACTCTAAGCTTCAAACACATTTGGTTCCAGACCAAAGTTACAGTAATTCATGCCCAAAGCTAAAACAAAGGCATCTTCTAGAGGTAAATTTCAGTACCAAGAGCTTTCATTTTCAAATCCTAGAAGAAGGAGGAGTATACTATCTTTATCTCCAATTAGGAGTGCAACAATAACAAATACACCTGCAAGATCTATCTCTACTCCTCCTACTATTAGATCTCAACCTAGATTGCCATCAGCATATATCAATAGATCACTTGTCTATATGGCATAGCCCAGATCTCATGCTTTTGCCACCTTTAATGGTGGTAGTCCTCTTTTATTGGCCCAAAGGCATGGCATACCAATAGTTGTACTTAAAAGTATACTAGAGTTTACTAGTGAAACTTCTATCTCTCCCTCAGAACACATTCAAGAGGTTGCAAATGTTTGTAATATCCATGGTATTATAGAAGATGATGTTGCAGTTAGGCTTCTACCCTCATCTCTGAAAGGAAAAGCACTATAGTGGTATAGAGGTTTGGCTCATGGTTCTATAATAGATTGGGATTGATTAGGAGTAGGACTATGTAAACACTTTGAGGAAAAAAGTGACCATTTGTCACTTTTACAATAGTTAACTACTATAAAAAGAGCCCCCCATGAATGTATGACTTATTTCAACTATAGATTTCAAAAGACATGGGATAGAATACCTGCTTCAATAAAACCTACCCCTAGTAATGCCTTCTTGCATTACCTCAGAGCTTTCAATAGTGACATTGCCACTACAATCCAAACTATGGGAGGAGATACCTTGCCTAATTCTTATGATATAGCAATAAAGTCAAAAAACATCCTAATACAAGGGGGTAAGCTAGCTCCAAGGCCTCCCATGCCTTTCTTTCTTGATGTTCCAAATCACCAACCGGCAATGGCTCCTCTTCCCACAACTTCCACATCACAATCCCTTGCTCTAGTCCCTCAAGCTTCCACATCTTCAAATGGAATAGATGAAATCAAGGAGATGATGCAATCTATGATGTTGAACATAAATAAGAGATTGCAAGGCCAAGAGAAGAAGTTGGAGGATAGTTTCTCTGTGATGCAAAAAATGAGCAATAAGGTGGTGACTTGAGAAAGATAGCAAGCTCAAGGTAGTAAGGCTCATCAATTGCAACATCAAACTCTGAATAGTGGTAGGCCTCCAAATTAGAATTATGGATGCCATTCTTTTGATCAGAATAGGCAGAGTAGTCGTGCTTCAACCTCAAATGCAAATCAAAGTAGGGTCATAGTCCCTCAAAATAACATGGCCCAAGATCAGGACTTTTGTCCCTCTTGTAACTACTCCTATGCTCGTTGCTTGTGTCGGAAGGCTAAATCTTATTTGGCTTTCACCATCCAAGAGCCTGCAGTAGGACAAACATACAAGGAGGACCAAGTTAAGGAGGCCTCATATATGCAGGGACAAGGTGATTGCACCTTTATGAATCATCAAGTGGAGGAACATTGTAATGTAAACTAGGATTCCATTGTTCACAATACTAGGAGCAAAAGAAGAGCTATTGGAGATGTTTCCCTTCCTCCTCCTAATCAGGCCTCAACTTCAAATGCAACACCTCATGAGCAATTGGTAGTAGATGATCAATCAAATGTTTTTCTATAGCAAAGGCAAAGTAATGTCAGAAAGGATGTGAGTGATCCTCCAGTTGTTCCATCTCAACCTCTTGCAAGGACAACTCCCAAGGCTTCTACCAAAGTTCCATCTACTCCATTAAGTGTGGTAGAATAGATGAAGAAGAAAAATGTGAATATTTCCATGTGGGATGCTATTGCTACTATACCCATGCAAAAGAGGTTCTTGCGGAAAGAGTTGGAGAGTATTGAACAAAATAATTAGACACCTAACATGGAAAGTGCCACAAGTCTAGTGCAACCATCAGATAGGGCAAAACCAAGTAAAAAGGTTAGACCTCCTCCATTCTATGTTTCTTTAATTATAGGGGATAAACTAGTCCACAATTGCATGATCGATTCAGGGGCTAGTAGTTCAATGATGCTTAGGTGCATTGCTGATGCTTTGGAGATGAAATATGAGCCGATTGTTAGGGATGTGTTACAGTTGGATGGTAGTATTTTCAAGACTATAGGGATCCTTAGGAATGTGGAAATGGCCCTACATGCATGCCCTGGTTGTACTATAACTCAAGATATATCCGTTGCTGGAGTCAAGCCTCATTTTGCCATTTGTCTGTCAAGACACTTCACTGCCCAAATAGGTGGTTACATATCTTCTGATTGGTCATATATGTTTTTTAGAACAAGATATGGAGCCAAAGAGTCAATCAAAGTAGAACCTCTAGCCCTCCATCATACCAAACCCTACACCCCTAATCTCATCAACATGAATTGCACTATCTTAGAAGTGGATGAGGATGACATAGTGAATGAGCCTACTACTTCCCTAGCAAAGATAATTGATTTTCTTTTAGATGAATGGGCTAATGCATATCAATTTGATCCTATGTCAGAAACCCTTGAGATAGGCCTTAGTACATATTGTATATTAGAGAGAGATGCTCTAGTTCCCAATCTTGTGGAGAATAAAGAAGATATGAGTGGGATATGGAGTATGTACTTTGATGGATCAAGGAATAAGAACAGATCAGGGGCTGGCGTGATGTTGATTTCTCTTGCACAAGTAAGGTACTACTTCTCCTTTAGGCTCCAGTTCAGTTGGACTAATAATGTGGCCAAGTATGAATCCCTTATTTAGGGCCTCCTACTTGCTCAAAAAAGAGGAATTCAAGCCTTAAATGTGTATGGAGATAGTGAGTTGGTGGTTAATCAAGTGAGAAACTAGAATATCACCAAGAATGGTTTGCTCAAGTCTTATAAACATAGAGTGTGGGATTTTCTTGAGGGTTTCAATGCATTTAATATTCAGAGCATCCCTAGAAAAGAAAATAGACATGTTGATAGACTTGCAACAATAGGTGCATCTCATGATGTGCCAAAGGATTTTGGGGAGGAGAAGAAGCACCAAATCAAGATGGTAGTTAGGCCTGCCATCCCTGACAACAACATCCTTTGGCAAGTGTTTGAATTTGATGAACAAATTGTAAGCTTCTTGCAAAATGAAGCAGAATTTTTAGATAAGAACCAGTCAAGACTGCAGGATCAATATGGTGATCAAATCATTAACCTCGGTTCCAACAAGTTGCCTAAGGGTCTCATTACTTTAGAGAGTTTTTTTAATCCTGATGAACAAGCAAGAGGCAGAATCATGAACTTAGCTACTGATGAAGATGATCACACTCCAGTCATGATTGTTGATGGAAAATCATTAAACATGGGGAAGGTATGTTCTGAGACTGAGTAGAAAAGTTGTATTCATCTATGTCAAGCATTCAATGATATATTTGCTTGGACATATGATGATTTAAAGAGTTTTGACCCAAGGTTGTTTCAGCATACCATAGATTTAATTGATGATGTCAAACCAATAAGAATAAAATAGAGGCCAATGAATCCCAAGATTGAACCCTTAATGAGAAAAGAGCTATCCAAATTGATTAAGGCCAATATAATTTTCCCCATCAAGCACTCGTCATGGATAACAAACCTTGTCCCTTTTAGGAAGAAGAATGGAGAAATTAGATTGTGTGCGGACTTTAGGGACCTTAACCAAGATTCCCTTAAAGATCACCATCCTCTCCCTTCCATGGAACAGATTTTGTCCAAGGTCAGTGGTTCAAGGAGGTTTTCATTTCTTGATTGATTTTCTGGCTACAAACAAGTACTGGTCAAAGAGTCTGACAGGTACAAGACTGCATTCACTACCAAGTGGGGTACCTATGCTTATTGTAAGATGACATTTGGGCTAACTAATGCAGGTGCTACATTTCAGAAGGCACTGGAGATGGCCTTTAAAAGCATGATTGAAAAGTTTGTATTAGTTTACCTTGAAGATATCATAGTGTATTCCAAGAATGTAGAAGATCATTTTGATAATTTAAGGTAGGTGTTCTCAAGGTGTAGAGAGTTTGGGGTATCTCTTAACCCAAGAAAGTGTGTCTTTGCCACCAATCAAGGAAAATTATTAGGACACATTGTATCTAAGGATGGTTTAACCATTGATCCAGAAAGAACAAAAGAAATACTTGCTCTCACTCTTCCTAAACATAAGAAGGGGCTGCAAAGTTTCCTTGGTAGGATAAATTTTGTAAGAAGATTCATCCCTAATCTTGCTACCATGGTAAAACCCCTTACAGCTATGCTCAGGAAAAGTATGGTATTTGCATGGACCAAGGAAGGGAGAGAAAGTTTTCAAGAGATCAAGGTAGCCATAGCCTCAGCCCCTAATCTCATTAATCCAAACTTTGAGAAGGATTTAATTCTCTATATCCTAGGTGATGAGTCAAGTATTTCTTCTGTCTTGACTCAAACAAATGATAAAAATGAGGAGCAGCCCATAGCCTTCTTTAGTGAAGGGCTTAAAGAGTATGAAGATAAGTATAGTTTTGTAGAGAAGCAAGCCCTTGCAGTCATCAGAGCTTTGAAGAAATTCAGACACCTCCTATCTCACAATAAGATTCATTTGTTAGTACCTCATGCCAGCGTGAAAGAGTTCCTTTTGAGCAAAGATATTGGTGAGAAAAGAGCTGGTTGGATTAAAAAAGTGATGGAATATGATGTTGACATCTAGATCACCAAGCTGGTAAGAGGGAAGGGGTTGTGCAAACAAATGATATCATCTCAGGAGTCAGATGGGGAAGTTGCCATGGTATTAACAGAGGAACAAGAGGTAAGAAATGATAACCCAAAAATTGGATGGATGATATGAAGAATTTCTTATCGGGCAATGGATATCCTCAAGGATTAGATAGAACTAAAAGGAGACAGTATAGATTACAGTCAATTCCTTATGTCATAGTTGATGGTATCCTTTTTAGGAAAGATTTTAGTGGAGCCCTATTAAGGTGCATTGGCAAGGACTAGGCTGAAAGAATGATCAGAGAACTTCATGATGGCCCTGATGGTGGTCACTTCTTAGCAAGGACAAATGCAATGAAGATCATGAGAGCTGGTTACTACTGGCCATCCCTATTCCATGATTGTCATAAGTATGTGAGGAAGTGTGAAAAATGTGCCTTCTTCTCTGGCAAGCAAAGGCTTGCAGCTCTTCCTCTTCATCCCATTCAGGTGAACCAACCTTTTGCTCAATGGGGATTGGATTTCATAGGCCTTATTAATCCTCCTTCTAGTTCTGGTCACAAATGGATTTTAGCTGCTACAGATTACTTCACCAGATGGACAGAGGTAGTTGCATTGAAGGATGCCACAAAATCTTCAATTGTTGAGTTCCTTAATGGAATTGTGACCAGGTTTGATGCTCCTTCAACCATTATTTTAGATAATGCAAAGTCTTTTGTAGGAGCTCAGATTTGTGCATGGGCAGTTGACCATAATATCTATTTGAGCATGTCTTCAAACTACTACCCTCAGGGTAATGGGCTAGCTTAGTCATCCAACAAGAATTTAATTAGGATCATAAAGAGGACAATAGAAGATAACTAGAGGTATTGGCATAAAAATTTGAGAATAGCTATGTGGGTTGATAGGATAACACCTAAGAGGTCATTCGGGAATTCACCATTCATGTTAGTATATGGTAGAGAAGCAAGGCTTGCAATTTCATTGGAGTTCCCATCCCTAGAACTAGCTCATCAATTGGAGCTAATTGACAACGATGTCATGACAGTGAGTATGGCAGAGTTAATGGAGCTGGAAGAAAGAAGAAATTAGGCCATGCAAACCTTGGAGACACATCAACAGTAGGTGAAAAGGAACTTTGACAAGAAGGCTAGGGTCAGAACCTTTATGGAGGGTGACTTGGTCTTGAAATGGGATGCAGACAGGGAAAAACTAGGGAGGCACTCAAAATTTGATGCACTATGGAGTGGTCCCTATGTGATTGTAAGTTGCAAGCAGGCTAATGCTTTTCAATTGAGCAAGCCTAGTGGTGAAGTTTTTCCCATCCCAGTCAATGGGATCTACCTTAAGCCATATTTCTGAGAGGGCTTGATTTTCCATCTACATAGGTAGTGTAGTTTTCTTTCTGTTGTTTCCAGCTTTCCAAGAAGTGCATGAGCACATGTGTTTTGCAGAAGGTTTTCAGTCTCTGGTTTCAGTTGTAGAGGGCAGGTTTTCTAGATTTTTAGTGTTTTTTTGTTGCAGAGGTAGGGTTAGGGTTTCATTGTGCAAGATCCACATTTTTTTTGACTCTATAGCCTAATGGATGCATAGGGTCACTAGTCATACACATAGCTAGCTTGCGTCCCCTCTGAGTCGTCAAAAATGTTGCTTATTTTGCCTCCCACCAAAAATTTAAATTCAAATGCATGACCCCACCCAACGGCTACTTCCCATCTTTTACATTATTTTAATGCCAGAGAAATATTGAAAAATGAACGAAAAAACCTTATGCTATTTCTTTATTTCCTAAATTTGCTTCGTAGGCCTGCAACTTTTCATGCCATAGATCTGGTTAAGATCTACAATGGGCACTTTCCTACATTTTGAAAATGCATGATCTTTAAACATTGTGCAGAAGCCCCTTAGCGATGTGTGGCAAGTGGGTCCATGTTCTCTTGTGGGCCGCAAGGTGGACAAGGTGGCTGGTGAGTTGGCGATTCAATTGGTGCCCACTTTCTCGTATTTTGACTTTCATCAAACCTTCTGACAATACAAGGAAGCACTTTGGTGATGCATGTCTAGGTGACATCATGGAGGGTAGTTACGTAGGTTCAAAAAGTGTGTGTTACGAGCATCGTCAGATCTTTTGAGATCAATGGTTGGTGCACGCCCACAAGATGAAGTTGCGACAAAATTAAACAATGCAAGCATGCCCCTTTGTGACATGTGTCCCATCGCATCCTATGTTCTTAGTCGTACCTTGCACCATTAGATCTCCTAGGATTAATGGTGGGCGCATGCCCGCAATATGAAGATGTGAAGATTTTAAGTAATGCGGGTATGTGCCCTTGCAACATGTGGCTGGTGTGACATCATGGGCCCACCCTTCTCAAAGAGGTAACAATGGCCCGTCTTCTATGGCATTTGTCAGGTGAGTCAGAGTAGAATAGGGGCATCTCATTGGTCAGTCTTGCTAACTAGGTATGCAGTCACATAAATCTCTAATTGTTGTAGATTCAAAATAGATCAAGGGTTGGCACTTCCCCACATTAACAAGATGCAAGGAGATTAAAGAATGTGGGCAAGCTCCTTGCTACTGTGTGTCCTTGTGGGGCCATGGTTGTTTCATAAGGTTGCAAGGTGGTGCCAATTGTATGCTAGAGTAATGCTAGATGGAGCCAAGTCAGGATGAGTCAGATGCCAAGTGTTTCGTGGGCCTAGAATTTTGAAGAACAAGAACAGTATATGGAGAATCTTTCCCGATTGTTGATCTTCTATAGATCGATGATCAGTGCTTGCCCACAATATGGAATTGCATGGAGATTAAACATTGCGAGAAAGCACCTAAAGGAAATGTATCCTCACGAGCCCAGGGAGATATGTTGCGGCTAGGTATTGATAGTTAGGCACTGGCAGTTAATGTGAATGCCACGGATAAGTTGGGAGGTGGTGTAGTTAGTCAGTTGGATGTGGTCAACCGTAGGAAGACTTTGTGGGGTGGCAAAACAAAAGAGGATCATTGGTCCATGTGGCTCATTCTGGTGATGAGGTGATCTTACTGACTCATATGCTAGCAATAGAGAAAATCAAGTTTTCTCGTGTGATCTGATCCTTGTGATGAATTCCAACCACCCTCAAATGAATTCTAATCCTAGGAGAACACTCCACCACCTCTAATCCGATCCATCTACTTGGTCAGACAATTTAATGGCATTGTTTTCTACCTTCTTAGGGCCCTGTTCCAACATAGATTAGATATCATTGCATCTGGATCCATACTCCGATCAAATTTTCTTCAGATCTCCATGATTATTCTCTGTAGGACTTAATGGTAGTGGTTGTAGAGTAATTTCAATTAGAGGACATCTCAGTTACGCTTGAGCTATAAAGGAAAATTTTGTAGAATTTCAAAAGGTCGAACCTTCTCTGATTTCTCTGATATTGCTCTACAAATCTTCAATGTAAAATTCTCTTTGCCTCTGAACTAAATGACATTTTACTTATCTCCTTCAGCCATTGGTGTGAAAGTGCAAGAATTCTTTGCCTCTCATTGATGTTTTGTAGAAATCTATGATCTGCATGACTATATCTCTTTGACCTATGAATGATATATAAGAAAATATCTCTTTCCTTGTGTCATTCATTTTGGTTTTCTAATCTACATGTGGTTGTTAGATTAAAACAACTTTGAATGTGTATATCTTTTGGTGTCATAATGCTTCAATAGTGAATGTATGGGCAGAGATTGGTTTGAACACTCTATTTTGGTGCATCACCTCTTTTAGAATAGGTAGATTTTCTTCCATGCTCTCTTTCTCCATTTTCCTCTCCAAGAATAGTTAGGTGCACCCTAATAGTAAGAGGCAGTTGGCCTTCTCCAGAGATTCAACCTCACAGTTCAAGTGCCACAGCTTGGAGGTTGTTTCCATGTTTCACAAGGTTGTCCTTAGGTAAGACTTTGGACAAGGGTGCAAACCTCTATGACAATAGTAACCTCTGTGCCCATGCTCTCTCAGCTGGGATCCCCACATAATTCCCCTTTTCTCATGATTTTTCCACCCATAGCTCAACTTCCAATGATTGCACTCGTTCTTGTTTTGTACTCACTACCACTTGGAGTTGTCTAGCTTCTATTTGTGCTACATCTTCATGAGCTTTATCCATCAAATCCAAAAAAAATGTGACTTCTTGTTTTGCATTTTCTACTTGGACTCTCTCTATAGCCAACGTTTTCCATAACTCCTCCACTTTTCTTATCACTTGTGCTCTACCCTCCACCTCTAGTTGTGGCTGCACTACACTCAATACACCCATCTCATCTTTCATTGACCTTTGTCCCAGGATTTTGAGGCTAATCAATTGACTTGTTGTGCTCATCACCTCACCCACACTGACATCCTCTATCACTCTTTGAGCTTTTCCTGTGGTCTTCTCTGTAGAGTACATCTCTCCCACCTTTGTCGCTACTTCTAACACACTTTTTGTTGCCCCAGGAAGACTAGTTTCCACCTACATCATTTAATCATCCCCCAGTTCTTCTTGCAACACCCACTATGTTGCACTCCTTGACAACATCATCAATGTTGACAAAGGAGTTTCTTCCACCCTGACTCCCAAACCCCCAGGATGTACTTGCACTAGCCCTACATGACTCAACGTGCCCTGCTCATGAACTAGCGCTTGGAGCTCAGGTTGATACATTAGTTCACTTAACGTACGTCAGACATGCTTTTCTCTCTATCCTTTCCTCACCCACCCTCCTTGGCTAACATCCCCCATCTCTGCCTCCTACTATGATTGATCTAGCGAGCCCACCATGCTTCCAAACACACACTTACTCTTCCTCTCAAACAACTAAATCTCCCAACCGTTATTCTACTTGTCCCTTTACTGTGTTTCTTTTTGTATGTGCATACTCATCTATTTATGGCCATCACTCAATACACACTACACTTCACTAGCCTTGCCACATGTTCACTCTATGCAACCTATCATACTAGTACCAAGTACACTTGTTTCTCTGCTCTTACATTATGGTGCCCTAATCCCCATTGAAAAATATCTTCGAACGCAATCACTGTGCATTCTGCTACACAATTTTTGCTGGCACACCCCATGGCTTGTTACTAGAATCCTACAACAACTTTATCCATAAAGAATTGAAAAAACTTGATACTATTACACACAACTATCAAGAATACTAGTCCACAAATAATAGCTTTTCTACTATTATGAGCTTCTAGTATCTCGATGATGTATTTGACTAGAGGTACTGGGATGATGCCATGATCTTTTGTTTGCTTTTGGTTTTCACTATTCTGATCCAATGATCCTTTAATCTTATGCATTATTGGTGTCCACTTGTAAGTGCCTCCTCTCATTTGGAAGACCATGTGTACCTCAACTAGTTTTGTATGACATCTCAGGTGAGGTTCTTTATCTGACATGTGTCTATTTGCATGTTTGTTTTCATTTATTGTGGCAATAACTTATGTTCTTAATGATTATCTCATCCTTCCTATACATTTTTTTTTTTTGGTCATGATTCTTGATGTGATAGAGTATTCATATTACCATAGCTAAGCTAGTGGTGGTTGTACTATGTCACTTTTTTTATTTAGGATCTCAATGGTGATATTTAATTTTCATTTCTTTAAAAAAAAAAGTGTGACAATTAGTTGCATCCATCTAGTTTGCATTTCATCTTAGGTACCTTTAAAACAAATGGTTGGCACATACATGGGGAATGCACAAGAATGCCTACACAACATCATCCAACAAATTGGTAACATCAATAAGATATGACTATCAAATGGAATACAACAACATCAACATCACCGTGAGCTTTTAATACTCAAGTATTGTGGACTTTGTGTCATCACAATACCACCACTGTTCATCATTCTTCATTATCCCATAATATCCATTCCACCTATTGCATTACATGACCTTTGAATCTCAAAAGTTTCAGTCACTATTTCCCCCATTGGCTCATACCTTTCATATCATCTATTGCATTATGTGACCTTCAAACCTCAAAAAATTTCGTCACCATTTCCTCATCTCACACTTCTTTTTCTACCATTATCAATTATGTTCTATGCATTCCCTATTTCACACTCCTCATTGATGCCTTGAAGTTCCTTTGTGGCCTTCAAATCTAAAATGTTGGTTTACTATTGTCATGAAAGCTTGCACCCTTGTCCAAAGTTTTTACCTAAGGATAACCTTGCGAAACATAGAAACAACCTCCAAGCTATAGGAATTGAACTATGAGGTTGAGTCTCCGAAGAAGGTTGACTTCCTTTTTCTATCAAGATGCACGTAAACTATTAGAGTTGATGAAATCTAACTCCAAAGATGCCCAAGATCACCTGCATGCAAAAACCTGTCAAAGGGAAGCCAAGGAGAGAATAGCATGGAGCTAGGGAAAAACCCTAAACAGATATGAGAGAGAAAATATGAAAACACAAGAAAATATGTATTTACAATATGCAAGAAGTGATGAAAATACAAAGAGGGAGCCAAAATATAAAGAGCTCCAAGAATCTCCTAGAACAAGCTAGAAGACACTAGGAGATAAGTGTGACAACTAACCATACATCCACATGAGGTGGAAAGTCCTCGAACAATGTGAAAGGATAAGTATGACTTAGAGAGAACAAACTCTCGTATTGTCAACAACTTATAACAAACTCCTAGGCTACAATAAATAAATAAATTCATTTACCTAAGTAAGCTTAAGTAAATAGAATAAATAATTAGTAAATTAATTATTTACTCTAACACCCCCCCTTAAGTGCAACTTAGGGAAATGCCTTAAGCTCACAAAACTAAGAAATGTAGAATGCATAATAGGTCCTAGCAACAAGGCCATGTTAGGTACCCATGTACAATGCAAAGAGATGCAACCTTCAAAAATAGGGAAATAAAGAAAACCAAATGGGAAAAACCCTCCCCCAAAAAGAGGTAAGAACCTAGTGAAGAACTAAAGAAGCCTCCAATTAGGAAAATGTCTCCTAAAACAAGAACAAGGAGTGATCATGAAGAGCATTACTGAAGCAAGAAGAAGCCGCAAAACTCTGCCATCAGAAAGAAAACTACAACTGTTGATCTGAAAAACCTCCATGGAAGAAGAAGGCACAAACTACGCATGTCTATATGGTAGATGATCCATCTCACCGAAATGCATAGGTAGCTAGCCACTACAATCGCCTTGTATATAGGATCAACCACTGAATACATAGTTCACACTAATGAACCATCGAACCATGGATGCATTAGAACAACAACATAACCCCCCCTTAATGCATACAAGGTGTGATGGCAGGAAACTGAGAAGGTGGGCCGAAGTCTCCTGCAGACGAACCAAGAATGAAGAGAGAGGAAGAGGTACAAACACCTATAAAGACACGTTCACATTGACACTACATGGAGCTAATGTCATGGAAGGGACACTCACTTGATAAAGGGAGAATGCCTAAAACAACAAACAACTATCCCCCCCATGGTGCTTTATGAAAATAGTGCATGTACAACTCACTCAAAACAACGTTCATGACCCCCAGAATGCAAGAGTGGCACTTTATCTCAGTGTGATACATAAAAGTGCTTCAAAATGATAGCTACGATGATCAAAACCAAAAACAAGCTACAACAAAATAAAGTACAGCCAAAAATAAAGGAAACCATGCCAAGAAAATGATCCTCGGGCCTACAACACTCAAGATATCCACCATATAGAAAAAATGCCAAAAATATGATAGAAAGAGCATGGGTCAAAATCTAAGAAAAAGGACCACATTTTTTAAAAGGTGAGAAAACCAGTTTTCCAAAAATATAAAGTTTTCAAAAAACTGACATGGGATGCAAAAGATATGTTTGTTGGATTCAAAAACACAACTTTGGACTTTAACAAAAAAAATGGGCAATAAAAATTCATCAAAACCTAAAAATACCTACACCAATGTCTCCATCTCAGAACCAGCTTTCTGGCACTTCTTTTGGATCGGAAAAATACCTCCGTATGCTCAAGTTATGCCCAAAAAATTGAAGGTAGGTCAAAAAGGACCTAGGAGATGTGCAAGCAAGGATGATGATGTAGCGCTGACATCATGCTGAAATCAGCAAAATACTACATTAAAATTGATGGCTTGCTGCCCATCACGGTAGAAAAAGGTGCCACATGGCAAAATGTTGATGTGGTAAGGGCCATGTGGCAAAGTGCCATGTGGCAACCTTGCCACATGTCACACAAACTGTAGCTGAGTTGGCAAAAAATTCCATCCTGGCACTGACGTGGGTTCTGACTATGCATGGGCGGCGAGCAGTGAAGCCGGAGTGGAGATCGTTGACGGAGGTTGTAGGAGAGTGGAGGATGAGTGGTGGGTCGGCCTAGCAGCTACCCTGTGGCTGCGCTGCTACTGGTAGCAGTGCCTAGGTGGCACGCGAGTAGCCCCATGGTGGCGCTTGGGTGTTGTGTCGGTGGTGCTCCAAAAAGAGAAAAAAAAAATTTCACTCTATTCGTACGTACGGCAGCCCTAGAATGAAAAAAAAAAATTTCCTCCCAAAGCTCTATCTCCAAAATTGACAAATTTTATATGGATCCTAGCTAAAAAGCGCCTTTCAGATCCAATGGCAGTGTTTGTTTAGGCTGAAAGTGCTCTAAAAATTTGTTGTTCCCTTTATTTGAAGAAAAATGCACAAACAAACTAGGGTTTACGATTCTAAATCATAGCTTCAAAAATTCTTCAACCAAGCAGCAACAGGGAGGTTCTGATACCATGTTGGAGTTGATGAAATCCAACTCCGAAGATGCCCAAGATCACCTGCATGCGAAAACCTGTCAAAGGGAAGCCAAGGAGAGAAGAGCGTGGAGCTAAGGAAAAACCCTAAAATATGCAAACACAAGAAAATATGTATTTACAATATGCAAGAAGTGATGAAAATACAAAGAGGGAGCCTGAATATAAAGAGCTCCAAGAATCTTCTAGAACAAGCTAGAAGATGCTAGGAGATAAGTGTGACAACTAAGCATACATCCACATGAGGTGAAAAGTCCTCGAACAATGTGAGAGGATAAGTATGACTTAGAGAGAACAAACTCCGTATTGTCAACAACTTATAACAAAGTCTTAGGCTACAATAAATAAATAAATGCATTTACCTAAGTAAGCTGAAGTAAATAGAATAAATAATTAGTAAATTAATTATTTACTCTAACATAAACTACACTTGAAGAGGAAAAGGGAGAAATCATACATGAAAGCAACTATCTAATCTATTCTAAGCAGGTGATGCACCAAAATAGAATTTTCAATCCTACCTCTGCCCATATATGCACATTTGAACTATTATGACATCAAAGATATATAGATATAGACTTGTTTAAATATGTCAATCACATGTAGGTCAGAGAACCAACATGAATAACTCAAGGAAGAAGAGAGTTCACTTATATATCATTCATAGGTCAAAAGAGATACAATCATGCAAATTGTAGATAGCCACAATACATTGAGGAGAGGCAAATATATATTGCATAGTACATCAATGGCTGAAAGAGATAATGCTAAATATCATGAATAGCTCAGAGGCAAAGAGAATTTATAAGGTGCAAGCCAAAACATGCCAAAGAAAAATAGAGAAGAATTGACCAAACCTAGAAAAGTTACAAAATGTGCTTTTATAGCTTAAGCATATCAAATGTTTCTGACAGAGAGTTACTTCACAACCACTATCGAAAACCTAGAAAATATCTAATCATGGTACAAAACCAGATGTTGGAAATTCACTTGTCCACCAAATGAAGCTCTAAGAGGTTAGGAACGGTGGCCATTAACTTCTGACTGAGTAGATGGATCAACAGGTGGCTATGGAGTGTTCTTTTGCATTTAATAGGCCTAGGGAATGATGAAAGTGGTTGCATGAGATTGAAAATATAGGATCTATCATCAAAGAGTTGCTTCCTCTATCATAAGTACACCAAATCAATTGTGTAATCAATTAACTAGAGTCAATCTTTAGGCCTTGCCACATGGACCAATCATCCCTTATCATTCTACCAACATTCAACCTTATGTTTCATTTTTTACTACCTGTGTTCATAGCTTCACCGCCAAATTTCTTCAATAACAGTTATTACTTGCGAAATAGTGACCCACTGTCTATCACTGCTTCACAACTTATTTTCAATGTTTCCCACTGACTATCACGATCTTTCAAAGCTGAGATCCTAGCTACATATGCACCATCGCCACTTTGACCCAAAGTTGATCTCTTAATCTTGCAATCGAATGAAATAAAGGGAATCGCTCGATCGCAACTCTAACTATAGTTCGTTCTTTAACCACCACAACTGTGCACTAATCATAGATTTGAAAGATCTGACGAAGCAAAATGCATCTCTAAAACACTAAAGAATTCCCCTTATCACACTACCACAACTTGAACCATGTTCTTTCAAATTAGCCCTACAACAATGCAAACACAATGCATCGTGCCTTCACTACTTGAACTCCAATTAATGCTTAACCTAATGTGACTGTGTGAACCAAAGGGTGATTGCGTGGTCGCAACTTGAAATGTTTCAAAGGCATAACATGAAAATAAGGCTGCAAGACTTAGGACAAAAAAATATGGCTAAAGTTTTAAATAGATCCTTGTATAACATTTGATCTTTTGAATATTCAAAAAGTTATGACCATTGGAGAGCTTAACATTTGAAATCAATTTCTAGCAGGAAGGTATTTTTTGGTTAACAGTTACATCATTTCATCTCCTATTATCATTTTTCTATGATGTGTCTCATTACATTCTCATGTCATTTATTACATTTCATTATATTCCTTCTTATTTATCCTACATCATTTGCATTTCATATTCATTTTTATTTCTTTTTATACCATCTTCATTTTATTTCTTTTTATAACATTTCATATTCATTTCATTAGTTCATTTTCCATTTTCCATTTTCACTCTTTTCTTTTCTTATTTATTTGCTTCCTCATTTCATTTCATTATTATCATCTCATTTTCTCTCATTAACCCATCTTATTGCATTGCATTTTCATTGTCATTCATTTTTATTTTCATTTGTATTGTCATTCATTTTCATTTTCATTCTCATGTTTTTTTTTCACTCTTCCTCACTTATTCATTTTAGATCATCATTGTCTTTCATCACATGTTTTTATTACCTCCACCCATTTCATTCATTTTGGTCATCATTTTTAGTTTATCATATTTCCATGTCATCTTCTTATTACAACACTTTCATTACCATTTGTTCCATTATCCTATTTTTCATGTTATCTCATTACATCACATTTCATTCATACATTTCATTTATACAATTCACTTCTACATTCAATATCCACATATCATGTCATTGCATTAAGAATACATCCACTACATTAATCATACACATCACTGCATTAATCATCCACATTACATCAACATCTACTACTATCATATAAATAAAATCACAAAATCACATACATCCGTCCATGACATAAGAGATATAAAGTCCATGATACAAAAGACACAAAAGTCCAAACCTCAAAAAGCTTGAATAATCATACATCAAAAAGATCAAATCATCCTTTGTCTAATTAGGAGGTGCCTAATCACTGGGAGCACTCATCATATCTTGTGGATTTTGATCTACTAGATTCATAGCATGTGTCCCAAGAATAGTTGAGGCCACTTGACTAGTAGTCACCCAATCTATCCTTGATGGTGGTGGAGGTGGAGGCCTTGATGCCATCAAGGCTATAAATGCATGTACTGTACTAGCCAACTGGGTAATTTGTATCCTAGTCAATCCAACCTATGTCTCCATGGCACTCATATGAGTCTCCATATCTGCTAACCCATCTAATCTCACTGGTGGTGGCACTAATGATACAAAAACCTCTAGATGCACCTATGGCTGCCCCTGTGGTTGTGAGTCCTACACCCTTGTGATAGGAACCTATACACATAGCCTTTGTCTCCTAACAAATTGAGCATCATCTAATAACATGGCCCTAGTATGAGGTAGCCTACCTATACCCAAATCAATTGTCCTCCTACTCGACCCTGCACCACAACTTGTGTTACCTCTCATCACCACCTTGCCTCACCCGCAAACCTCTTTGGGTCTATCTACTTCGACATCCCCTAGCCTTTACATTGAGCCCTGTAGAAGAATCCTCTGTTGTGGCAATTCTGCTACCCTGCCTCAACCCCCATACCTCCCTCGCACTCTGGCTCAGCCCCTAAGCCTATCTCTCCCTCGTCCACCACCATCATAATCCTCTCCCCCACTTGACTCCTCCTCTATCTTGGGTATCGGCTCCAACAGATATGTGTACCTTAGAAAGGGATTCTCTAAAACACCAAGCATAATCTCCCTCCATCCCTGCATCTACCTCCTCATCCCTCAAAGCCCATACCTATGGAGTCTCTATCATCAGTATAAATCCCTCTTGACATGCCTCGTGCTCTAATGTTAGACCCCGTATAGGCCTCTCTACCTAAACTTAAGCATAATGTGCCACTCCCTCGAGTATCCCCTATCATCAAACAAACTGTCAAACTACCCACCTAAATAAGAATCTCTCAATCACCATAGGGATCCAACTGAGAAAATATTGAGGAGCAAAGAAATAGACCATCTCATCATCATCCTCTACCCATGGCTCTATAAATCTGTACAATCTCCACATGATCTCATCAAGGTCATCCAACATATTACCCTAGTACTTTGTCTTGCCCAAATGGGGCTAGATGATCACACCTGAATACACATAACTATATGGCATATCCTATGGCCACTGATGCACACATATTGGTTGGGTAATGCAAAATTCTCCCATGTCCATATCTATAATAATACAACCTTTAATAATAGTGATGTAGCCCCCGAATACACCACCTGATGTAAATTATGATACAAGTGGGCCAATATCATGTAGCTCCCCCATGAAAATATTCATAGTTAGTTAGCCATATCCTAAATAATACAACCCCATCCTATAGTACATCTGCATCCTCACCTATTTGGCAAAATAAACCTTCCTATCAATCTGGCTAACACCACAGGCAAAGGCCCATACTATAACATCTAGAACCATGGCACACTATCATCCCCAAATACATCTTTGAATATTGTCCCATCAGCAATCTGATCATGATACAAAGGATCCCCCATAGGAGGGATCCAAAGAATCTAGTATACATCCTTAGGTGTAATCTCCATCTCACCTAGGGGCATGTGTGTGGTTCGAGTGCCACCACTTGACCACAACTATCAATAATCCTTTGTTCACTCAAAACTAAGGCATCTACAAAATTTATATGAATCCATATATATCAATCACCTGTCAACTAACCACTAATAATCTATCAATACACTCCAATGGCCAAGGATACAATCCTTGAACCATTAGCTTCCACCCACATTCCTATTTCACCAAACAACCAAACAATGACACCAGTTTTTCATCACAAGTGATTATCCTACGTCAATCAAAAATGGACACCTAGCTATCTCGCTAATCTTTTATCTGTCCTACTCTATATCTTGAGATGGACATGTTAGTTTTCCCCACTCTATATCCCGAGGGGGCCACTTTTTCCTTCTATCCAATATCACCTGATTGATTTTACACATCACTTTGTGACCACACAGTCCTTATTGTTTGCCTTGTTATGTGAACCAATCCCTAACATGACTCCAAGATCCTCAATGCCACATCAAGATCATATCCTACACTCTGAGAAATGATATGCACATTTGAACCCAACTATCTAGTCATTCTGCTATCAGGAAAACCCTAATCTAGCCCTATACATTATTATTTAAAGCACCAAAAGTGTTGCAATATTTCTTCATGTTATTTCATCAATCATATGCACTATTCAACAAGGCATTAGTGCTAAAAAAATAAAATGCACTATTGCACTTATCACATGTGTTATTCCCTAACTTGGATGTGCTACAACAGTCCTAAGTGCTATTCAACTAAACATACGTGCTATTGAATTGATTGTATGTGCTATCAAACTTCAAAGCACCACCAGGTTCATCGTATGCACTATCCTAAAATTGGCAAAGACCTAAAACAATAAGAATTTTGATCAAGAAATGAAAATTAAGGACAAAATCATATAACAAAGGAAAATAATAGACTTTCAAATCAATGGTAACATCAGGTCATTCGAGCGGTTAAATCAATCAATCACCTATCAAATCTAAAAGGACCAAAATCACTTTAAAAAGAGGACAAACAATTCATAAAATCATAAAACAAAATAAAAAAGGAAAAATGTAAAGACAAAATTTGAAAGTAAATGCAACATTTTAATAAATCAACAAAAGTCATTTATCCTCTCAAAAGTGAAAATCCTCCTTTTTGAAATTAAAAGAATTGAAAAATCCTCATTTATCCTCGCAAATTAAGTCTGTTGGACTTTTCTTCTTGGTGCCTTATGAGATATTTTGAGTTTCACCATTAACCTCCAGTGAAAAGTAAAATCCTAATACTTACCCCAACCCCTCCTAAAATCCTATAAATACCTATAAATAGGAGGGAAAATCAAGAGCAAAGGGACCCAAGTTTGTAGGCATCCATACTATAGGCATTTAGAGCTATCATCTGGCATCATTGTTGAGAATTAATGTCATGTTAGCTTCATTTTAGCATCATTTTGATATCTATTTGGCATTGTTTAGTATTCTTAGTCTTATGCATGCACTTATCATAAACATTTTAGTTTTATTATCTTCATATAGTTGACATTTCATATAGATCTCTCATAGTCTTACCTAGATCTGCATTAATAACATACTCCTATTCTAGAATTGTCACTAAGATGCTAGTCTGAGAGCAATTTTAGAAATTATAGTTAGGAAAACATGAGATGTTCGTAGATTCTTTATTTAATAGTAATTTCTTGGGTCTAGATTAGTTCTGTATTTTTTTGATTGCTCTCTACACTAAGGTCTCATGAATACACGATTCCATTGTGTATAGTAATCATTTTTTGTGCATCACCTTATTTAGGATCTAGCTATTCATTTTTATCATCCAGATTTTGTGATCCATTTCTCACATAAAGATTTAGTTTTGGGAGAGCACTATCTAAGAACTAGCCATATCTAAAGATTCTACTCTCCTTTTAGGATGACCCACTACCTAAGAGTGTTTCTATTTTTCAAAAGAATGACTAGATTCCAAATCAAGCTATAGGTACAATCCTAATTCAAAATAATTATATCATGAAATATGTTTTGATTCTATCCTCTTGATTCATCATTACTTAATTGAAATCACAAAATCCATCTAGCTAAGACACCATGTAATACCTTGTTATAGTTTACAACACAATGTCTAGAGAGCATAGAGGATAGTTATTTTTTCTTGATTCTCTATTAAGGTTTCAAAAATCCATGCATATATGATGTAGTAGCATCCAATGTGTAAGGGCAATCTTGCATTACCCAAAAATATTGTTTAGTTTTTCAATATGGCCTGTCATTGTGGAGAGTTACTATTCCTAAAAAATTTACTATTTTCATTAAGTTGTCCATTTGAACACCCATCTTCTAATTTCTTCCCTAGAAGTTTGTGTTGGTTATGTAGGCATGTCAGTTTCATTGCAATAACAAGTTTGGTTTTGAAGAGATTCAAAAAAAATTATTTTGGTAGGTGCAAAAACTTTGAATTCAATTTTGAAGGCTTTAGGGGCTCCTAAAATGGGTCAAACCTCAATTCACCAAAGCTGCACATGTTGAATATCGTATAACACTTTGTGGGGTTTTTGAAAATTGGTTATAATAGGTGATCAAGTTAGTTGTAGTGTCTGCCCTCGTTTACATCTTTCTAGATACATTGTTGCTATCATGACTGAATTCTATTAGACTAGTTTTATGTTGATGGTTAGTAGCATTGTTTTGAGACTATCAGATATTGTGCTATGGATTCAGTTGATATGTGATGAGATTACTTAGACTCTACATTTCATATATGCATCATGATTATTACATTATTTCCAGTCATTGATGATGATTAGTTAGATTATCTATTATCACATGTGTTTTCTTATGGATATTTACCCCATACTTGCATGTGTATGGTGTACATGTTTGTTCTCTTATTGTATGGCATTTTTGATATGGTTAAGGAAGGTCCAGTCGTAGTCACCTGCTAGTCGGGATCTACATGATGCACCACTTCCTGCCATTGCATGTTTAGCTTAGCATATATATATATATATATGTATGTATGTATGTATGTATGTATGTATGTATGTATGTACATGCATGGTTTTTATGCAGGTTGCAGGTATCGGGTATCGACTTCCCTGAATTGCTAAGATGAGTGTACCATATTGCACTATCTCAATGGTAAGAGAGGGGAGATAAATTCTCAAGTCCAAAACCTAAACCCTTAAACCATTTGTCCTAGAAAGGTAGGACAAGTATCCGAGATATTTTACCTTTCGAATGTGTCAAATGCCATAATTCGTGATTTTTAACTCTTTAGACTAATTTTGTATGGATTATTTTATGATGGGTTTTCATATTTTATCTTGGAGGTCTATGGTGAATTTTCTATTAATTAAGTCTTAAATCAAAAGATTTAATTAATAATTTAATTATTTTGGAAAAGTAATAATATAATATCATGATCTTTTTGATATTTTGATTTTAATTAATTAAATGGGAATTAATTGAGAAAAATAATTAAATAAAAGAAATTAAAATTAATAATAATAAAAATAATAATAAAATAATAATAATAGAAATAATTAAAAAATTAAAATAAAAGTTATAAGTCTACCTAGGAGTAAACACACCTCTTGATTGCACATATGTCAACAACACAAAAGTTAGTGCACAAATTAAGCACATGGTGTCTACAACCTTGTGACTCATCTAGAAAGTTGGAAAAGACTCATGCTTAGTTGTCAACACCTTCTGGTTGTTTCTAGAGATATTCTAGGTGCTTCATGAGAGTTCTTTATATTCAGGCACTCCTAGAAGCTTAGAGAGCGAGTTTTGGAGGACCCGAGAACATTGGAGAAAGAAGGAGCTTGCTCTGTGGAATTCTGAGGAGAAGTGATTTAGCATCAGTGTCCAGGTAGACACTTGTGATTTTGGCTTATGATATCTCACTTCTTGCACTTCCTGTCTTCTACGTGTCTTCTGAATGCTTTATGAGGATTTTCATATCTTGGTTGTATGCATTTGTCATGGGAAGTTAAATTCTATTTAAGAAATTTTTATATGCGTATATCTGAGGAAACTATGGGGCTAGGGTTTTCAGTTGCGTATGGACAAACCTAGTTAAAAAAATTAATGGATAAATTTAGAGAACAATTACTTTTTAGGAAAAATTCTTAATTCATCGAATTGGAAAGCCCTTTTTGTTTAAATCTAGGTATATGTTCTCTTTTTATATATAGAAAATTTGTATGTGTGTGTGTGTGTGTGTGTGTGTGTATGTGTGTGTGTGTGTGTGTGTGTGTATGTATGTATATGTATGTATGTATGTATATATATATATATATATATATATATATATATATGTATGTATGTATGTATGTATGTATGTATGTATGTATGTATGTGTACATATATATGTACATATGTATATGTACATATATATGTATGTATATATGTATATATATGTATATATTATAGATATGTACATATATACATATATACATATATATATACATATATACATATACATATATACATATATATATATATATATATATATATATATATATACATATACATATATACATATATATATATATATATATATGTTTATTAAAAAATTCAGTAATGCTTGATAACAAACTGCTTGTATATATACATATATACATATACGTATATACATATATATATATATATATACATATATACATATATATGTATATACATATGTTTATATATATACATATATACATACATATATATATATATATATATATATATATATATATATATATATATATATATATATATACACACATATATGTATATACATATATATACATATATACATATATACGTATATACATATGTTTATTTAAAAAATGCGACAATGGAAAATACATATTTAAAACAATCTGAATCGTGCATGCTATAAACATTTAAAAATAAATAAAAATAATAAAAATTATATATATATATATATATATATATATATATATATATATATATATATATATATATATATATATATATATATATATATATATATATATATATATATATATATATATATATATATATATATATAAGGATGGGAGGGGGGATTTTACCCCACCCCGTCCCCTCTTAAGATCGTCGACAGTCCATGCCTACTGTCGCAGGCCCTACGACAGAGGTAGGACCGCATGGCACTGTCGTATGTTATGTGGCAGTGGCTTTAAAGCCTGCACCCATGTTTTAAATCGCAAAGACAATACTTATATATATATATATATATATATATATATATATATATATATATATATATATATATATACACATCATTTTATAATATGATTCAAATGCAATTCGGTTATTAATAGCTTTTTGTATTTGTAATGATATTGTGAGTTATGTATGTATGTATGTATGTATGTATGTATGTATCTATATATATATATAATTATTAAATCACATATTTTATATATATATATATATATATATATATATATATCCAGTGTTTGACTTTAACATTGTTAATTTATAACTGTTAAATGTTGATAATTGTTAAATATGAATTATCAATTTGCTAATTATTGTTAGATTGAAAAGAGATATTAAATTCATTAAAAATAATGAATCTAGTATTGTAGATTTATTAATAAATTTGTTTTAAATTTAACTTGTTAGTATTTATTAACAAGTTATTATTAGATTACTAATTTGAATATTAATGAATTAGAAAGTAGTTGATTTTTAATTTAAGAAATTATTGCTAAATTATTAATCGACTGTTATCCATTGACTTGTTAACATAGTTATGTAATTATTAATTAATTTAATTAATGCTAGAATTAATTAAATTTAATTGATAATTAGGTTATACAACGAAGTTTTAATTGAATTGATTTGATTGAAAGTTGATAAGCCTTATCCTAATAATTTGAATAAGGGGGAACACTTCTTAGAGATAAGGAAGTTTTATCTAATCATTAATAACATTGATTTAAGTAAAACAAAGTGAATTATTTATTAAGTAAATAATTATCTAGGGAATTGTTCTATATCATAATCAAGGGGATAGATGGGTTGACTTGTAGATTAATGAAGAACCTTCTACACTTGAAATATATATTTGAAAATGAAAACTGAAACCCCATACTTAATTCAACTATGCAATTTTAAACAAACCCAAACTTGTGCTTGCATCTTGTGTTTTCTCTAAGCTTCTTGTTTTGGGTTTTTGGGTTGACTAGTTGTTGACTAGTTAGGATGTCTACCAGAGGCTCGGGGGTTATGACTGTGATGTCATGATGATGTCTTCTGATCTTGATTCTTTATAAACCCAACCATGGTAATGTGATGGTATGCTCTATGAGATGTTTGTATTTATTGATTGTTATTGCTCATCAGTCTTCCTGAGTGAAGCTAAGTTATATGTATCCGAGACACTTGACTTAACCATTTTTGAGTCATCGATCAGTTATCCTTGGATTACTTTCCAGTCACCATGATGGGACTAAAGTGTTGATTTATTTCTTAATGTTGTCATGTTGTGACATGTTTTGACTTGACCATTTTGGAGTCTTTGATCAGTATTATTTTATTTGAGATACTTGTTGGTTACTTGTTGAGAACCAATGGATATTGTGATTATCAGTGATACCTTTAGTTGCCAATAGAGAACTATTGTGGTCATGATTATCTATGGATGCTTTTCTTTTGCTCATGGAGACTTGATGCTCTTATTATGGATTATTCTTTGGTATTTTTCCAGTCGCTTGGTATAGGACTATGGTGATTTTTGGTTTATGATTCCATGAGCTTAGGGTAGGTTATCTACTTGTAGTGTCGGGAAGTGTCTTGCAATGGGGGTCAGGGCCCTAAGAGGCTGCCAAGGTAACTCATTGTAAGTTGTTTTAATAAGTGAAAACATTACACCTAATACTAACTTAATGAACCTAATAAGATAATTGTTTGTTCTCACCCATTCCTTGAGTGCTAGTATAGACTAGGATGGGAGTAGAGAGAATGCTTGGTTGCGACCTTACATTCCATAGTATGCCTCGTTTGTATGAGAGGATACTAGTGGCCGCATAGGGATCACTAGGGGGTCGGGGTCTATTGGGAGACTACAAGGGTAACTCTAGTGTGATCCATGTGATGACATTTTCCCGCTTGCATAGTAGGTTTCCTACATGTCTTTGTGTGCCTCTGGGATTAGATGTCAGTTTGTGTTGGAACCTTTGAGTTAGTATACTTTTAAGATTCTTGGACTTAGAAAGTGTTTGTGCTATGTGATTTGATAGCTTGTTTGGGACTTGAGATTATCTCCTCAGTGCAGTGGGAGTGGACCATTTAGGTTCCACGCGGTCGAGTAGTAGTGCTCTTTTACTCTTACCATTTGAGATCCATTTGAGACATTGTGGCTGATGCATTCTTTGATTTTGATGGTGGACACATATCCTTATATTGATGATTTGCATCTATTAGATGATGTTATCTTATGCTTTATCTTGCATGTTAGATTTCTTTCTGCATATGATGTAGTATGATTTAGAAGTGACATTCCTACTATGTTAATACTGATGATCTCTTCGGTGATTTGGAATGTTACGCATGGAGGGATGGCTAGGGCCCACGATGGTCTAATGATGCTATTTACGGTTGGGAGGAACCACACACTTAGTTAGTTATGTTGTGATTTATGGTTATCTTTTATGATGGATGTTTATATCTTTTATGATGATGTATCATGTATGACATATGATTACATTTACTTTATTGCATCATGGATTAGAATTAGGATGATGATGTACTTTATTTCACAGATGTATATTCTTTTAAACCTTTCATACCATGTGGCATGTACAATGGATGATTGAGTATTCATAAATGTAACATGCATGAACATTGGACTTTTTATTATTATTTTATGTGGATGTAGTATTAGATGGAATTAGATAGAATCAGTATTAGTTAATTTTGATGTGATTCAACATTAAGGGATCCATGAAGAATGTAACCTATTATATATGTTTATGTTTACTTTCAGTTGAATGATGTTATTGCTTTTGCTACTATGTTATGAATGGTTTTACTTTCATGTTTCAAAAAAAAAAAATGCTACCAAACTTAGTGAAACTTTAGGTTAATTCTTTGGATCCCTTGGCGGGGTGTTACATTAGCAATTAAAAAATTTATGGCCTCTGGAAGTTTCTACTTTGGAAACAAAAATAAAATTCCTTTAAGACACCTAGTTGAGTTTTGATAACCATTTGGGACATATATTGGCATATTCCTATGGAAATAAAAATAATTTAAGGATGGTCAGCCTCAAACTTTGGGGCTAGAATTTCAAGAACCTTATATGATGATTAAAATTTTCTATATAAAGAAGGCCAATAGGGTTTATCTAGGGAAGTTTTAATGCTGCATATGATGGCTCTAGCTTGCAGACTTCTATAATGGGAATGGCCACATGGTTGTAGCATGTTATATCTCTAAATATTGTACTGTTGTTTCATTGAAGATAATAAAAAGCAAGTATTCATGTTCTTGCAATTATTTGAGTCTTGAAATTTTTTGTTTATTCGTTATTCTATTATGAGTGTTTGTGTTAATAAGGAGAGTAGCCTTCATCAATATCCTAATCCAACCATTATTCTTATTGAGTAGCACTAAATTAATCACTTGTGTAAATTGTTGGGAAGATGATTCTTGCTTAAAACAACTTTTCCAATTCTTGGAATTTCATATGGCTCTAGCAAGGTATTTATAGATCTTTTGTTTTTTCAAAGATTTGTTCCTAACAAGTGGTATAATTGTGTAAATTTGACTCCATATTATTGCTTGATAACAACATTTTGATTTTTGATGTGTCATATATCCATTCTCAAGACATACTTTACAAATTAATTAAATTGTTGGTTATGCTTCATTCCTAAAATTAAAAGGTGCATGTTCTACCCTTGAATTTATTCTACTTTCTAAATTTACTAGTTTGAGCTTTATTTAATTAAGTACCTCAAAATATATCACCCTAAAGGTGATTTGTTGTTTTTAACAAGATATTTGGATTTTTACGTTTATTTACAATCATTTTCTATACATTTATAAAAATAATTAAATTTCAAAAATATACATGAGAAGAAAATTATAATTCTCTTATTTATATATTGTTGGAAGGTTCTATGTCAAACCAATTTTTTTTCTACTATTTGATATATGAGACTAATACAAGGTGATATTGAGAATCAAACCTTAAGGAATATAAAATCCATCAAAGGCACATAGAACAAAATCCTACTCTTAACCCTTATTACTACAAGTAGGAAATTTGAAATTTGGCAAATGGTCTAATTCAAGAAACATGTCATCACCTTCACTAATTGTTCTCAATAAATTGAGCTACAAGCCTTTAAAATAAAGTATATATTTTAATACTAGATCTATATGAATAAAATTAAGAACACCTCCATTTATATTTATTGACTTAATATGTTATACTTTTTTTTTTGTAATATCAATAGCATGACTTTATTGTGGATTTTATGGAGTCAAAACTCATGATCCATATTCACAAATAATGGTTCAAATTCATATCTCATAAGAATGACTCATTAGCAAATTTATCGATCCATATTTATGAGTAGTAGTTAACATGAACCCATTTTTCACAAAGTGATTTTCAAGGGTTGTTAATTTGTATTTCACCAATAGTAGTTAACATGCATCCATTTCTCAAAGATTCATTGACCCAAATACCAAGGGTAATTGTTGACACAAATCCATCTCTTATTAGAAAGATTCAAAGACATGGTCACTCAACCATCTCTCATAACAATGATTCAAAGATCCAATAACTCATATTTTATGAATAATTATTCTTACAAATCGATCTTCTTATAAGCATGATTCAAAGTTAAACTAATTGATCTATAGTTCTTTAGCTCACATAAGATTTTCATTCATATTAATTATGATAAAAAAATTTCAACATTTTTTTAAGAATAATAATTCATACAAACCCATTTCTAACAAGAGACACAATGCGTCATAGTTCCTGCCTAATGCATAATGGTTGTAGAGGTGTAGATAAGTGAGAATCTAAATTAACATTATGAATGCATTGATTTTTTCTTAGAAATGCATTTGTGATTTGATAGGATTGCTCATATTTTGTTGTTAAATTCTCGTCCTAGAAATGCACTTATGATATGATAGGATGGCTCATATTTTGTTGTTAAGTTCTCATGCTATATTATTAAATCTTTGGGCATTTAAGCCCAAGAATAAGAGGCCAAAGTTCTCAATATGGCACTAAGTACTTAATATCATACTATGATCAATACATATGCTTTAGACAAATTTGCACCTTTTAAGTTGACAACTTAAATTATGTGCAATGAGGAAAGATATCCATACCAATATTTGAATTATAGAACTTGAAGAAGTGATGAAGCATTTGGAGTATCACATTATATATTTAAGCATACTATACATGCTACTAGACAACCATAAGTAGTTGGAATAACTCCCCCAACTATGTATTATTCTCATCTTGATTATCAAATGGAACTCACACTATTTTTAATCATTAGCATTGGACAAAAACTAGGATAAAGATATAGATAGAGATAAATAATAGTATACAACAATAACAACATAAACATATATGCAGAGGAAAAAAGGATAGATAATATAGAGGAGGAAGAGGACAAGAGAAAATAGTAAGATAGAGTGATACCAACATAAGTTGTGTGTGTGAGAGAGAGAATTAAATATAATTATTTTTCTTAATAAAACAAATAGTCAAAATAAAATCATGGTTAAAATAAAGAATTAAAATATATTATATTTTAATTAATAAAATTAAGAATTTAATTTTTATATTAAAACTCACATTTCTATAAGAAAAAATGAAATATATTGAAATATAAAAATATTTTATAAGTAAAACTAATTGTTTAATTTTACACAATTAGAGAAGGTTTACTATTTAATGTTTTGTATTTCCAAATTTTTAATAAAATTAAGTAATTTTTAATTATGAAATAATATCTATATAATTTAATATGTACATTTATAAATAATAAATAGATGTAATACAAATAAATTTGATGTTGATGAATAAATATAATATAATAAATAAGAAATAAAATATTACTATTTAATTTTAATACATAGTTTATAAAAACCTAATAATAATTTAAATATCTTTTAGAATTGAATTATTTCTATTTTGTGGTTATTTCTTTAGTATGTTTTTTGATATAAAATATAATTATTAATTTAATATTAAAATATATATTTCAGTTTTAAATGTATTTAAACTAAATGATAAATTGTTTAAATAAAAAATATTAATAATAAAAAATACTATAATTTAAAAATTGTAACACTTATCAATTATACATATTACAAACACTATTATAAAATATAATTAAAAAATAATATTGTTTAATTTATTTTTATAAAAGTAAAATAATAGTAATAATTTAACCACTTTTATTGAAAAAGAAAAGTTAAAAAAAAAAAAGAAATTCAAATACAAAGATGTAACATATTGAAATTATGTTAAAAAGACACGCACGGACACACACACACACACATATAATTTGAACTTATGCATTACATGAAGTTTTAGGAACAAATTATATCAAATAGTCAAAAATAAACATCAATGTAAAATTAATAATAAATATATTTAAAATAAAAAATTTTAAAAATTTAATAGATTGTGATAATTAATATTGATTAGACATGTTGTTGAGGTGGAAGATAAAATGATTTGACAAAATAAAATCTTATCAACTTGTCACAAATGTGAAAAAGATAAAGTTATAATTAATACATTCCTTAATGCAAGATGAAGTTGTTAGAAAATATTTGTATTTTTTGTTGAAGAAAATTAATTTTTTTCTCCACCAAAAATAATATGGATCAATAGAATGAAAGAAAAATATAATTTATAAAATACCGAAAAATTAGAAAAAGATATAAACATTTGAAATCTCATATAATCTTTCAAATTCTTGAATTTGATTGACTAGTGTTAATGTCATATTTGGATTGACATGAATGCATAAGTATTCCTGCCTTGACAGAAACTAATAATAAGAAAGATCCAATTCTTTTTTCCTTATTCATTACGCTAACTTCATAACTAATGGATGGGCCATCTTGGCGGTTGGTTGTTTTTGATGTTATTAAAATAGTAGCAAACTCATGAAAAAGTTGAGAAGAAAGCAGAAGCAAACAAAAGACAATGATGATGATGTATTGTCGTCACTAATTCCTCATCTTGGAATAGAGTGATAAAGCAGAGGTAACGTGGGCATCCTCCAAGCCTATCATTTCTCTCCATGTTCATCAGAACGTGGAAAGCAGATTCCCCAACCCAACATATAGAGCTTACTGTTTTAAGCCATACACCAAATCAATTCCAATCTTCTAGAGTGGTTAGATACCCTGCATTTGAGACGTCTTTGGGACTAAACAAACAAAAACAGGAAAAAAAACATGTCTTAATCTCAGGGGTGACGAGAGATACACGCCAGAAGACATTAAATGCTGGGCGGCGGAAGAATAATGAGAGCAGAGATGTTTTTTGCACGAGGCGAAAACAACTTTTGCAGGCCTTGTCCATAAACGGAATTGCCCCGAACTGTTCAAATGACGGGTGTGCCGGGTGTGCCGGGGTGTGGGGCAGACTGTGCCGGGTGGGCCGGGTCAAGACTCAAAAATAAAACTGGCCAACGAGACTATATTGATAATAGGCAGGGTTGGATGTGGAGTGTAATGGGTGGACCTTGTCAAAACAAAAGTAACAAAATTATTTTGATAAGAGGTGTAGGCATCGGGTGTGTCATAGGTAGGTTGAATTGGATCTCTGAGGTGGATTGGTTGGACTCTGTCAAAACAAAAGAGTGTAGGGGTCGTGTGTGCTACGTAAAATTGGATTACACATTACACATGCAAAGTGGGTTGTGTGGACCTTGTCAAATCAAACTAGCAAAACTCTTTCAACGATGGATGTAAGGGTCAAGTGTGCTAGGTAGGTCGAATTGGACATACATAGTGGCTTGGGTGGACCTTGTCAAAACAAAACTAATGAAATCATTTCGATGAGGAGTGTAGGGGTCGAGTGTGCTAGGTAGGCCAGATTGTATCTATTGAGTTGGTTGGGTGGACCCTGTAAAAAAAAACTCATAAAACTATGGTGATGATAAGCATATGGGTCAGGAGTGCTATGTAGTTAGGATTAGACCCACTAGGTAGATTGGGTGGTCCTTGTCAAAACAAAACTAATGGAAATTTTCAATGACGGGTGCGAGGGTTGAGTTTGTTGGATAGGCTATATTAGATACACAAAGTGGGTTGGGTGGACCTTGTTGAAACAAAACTAGTGAAACGATTTCCATGATGAGTGTAGGGGTCAAGTGTGTTAGATAGGTTAGATGGGACTTGTAAAGTAGGTTGGGCAGACTGTGTTAAAATAAAACTATTTCAATGACAAGTGTAGGGGTCAAGTGTGCTAGGTAGGGCATATCAGACCTACTGAATGGGTTGGTGGGGGGGGGGGGGGGGGGGGGGGGGTGGTGGGTGGGTGGTGGGGCTTTTCCAAACAAAACTAATGAACCTATTTCAATTACAGGTGTAAGGTTTGGGTGTGCTAAGTAGGTTGGATCAAACTTGTTGAGCGGATTGGGTGGACCTTGTCAAAATAAAACTAACAAAACTAATTTGATGACAGGTCTAGGGGTTGCATGGGGTATGTGGGCGGTGCCAGGTGGGGTCAAGTCCACTACATTGGCTCAGTGTGCTTGGTAGGTAGGGTCAGACCTGTAGTAGGCTGGGTGTCATGGGTTAGACTTGCTAGGTGGGTCAGGTTGGACCTACTACATGGTTTGAGTAGATCTTGCCAATATAGAATCAACAAAACTATTCTGATGATAAGTGTAATGACTAGGTGTGTCATATAAGTCCCACCAAATTTTGGTGGGACTTATATGACACACCTAGTCATTACACTTATCATCAGAATAGTTTTGTTGATTCTATATTGGCAAGACTTACTCAAACCATGTAGTAGGTCAACATTCAATAGAAAGATGGGGTTAGTTGACGAAGTTACTTTGAAGACGTAACTATTCTCCACACAAAATGATATACCATGTATGTTCTTACAAATACCTTCCTATTTTTGCATACCATGACGAATATGCAGTGATTTAATCCCATCACAATAGCATAAAAATCGAAAAAAAAAACACATCTCCATAAAGACACCTCGACGTATATCTGTACTTTTAAAATCACATCATTCAGAACCTTTTAGCAACAGCAACATGGCTTACTTGTCACCCGGATTGTTCGAGATTCCAGAGTGACGTGTATGGAGCTCCCCCAGACAATGTATTGAATTGTGGGGACGGGGAGATGTACTATTTTTGCGTGGGGCAGGAAACAAAGAAATCCAGCCTTTTCGGGTGGAGACCATGTGGTAGCTGCCGCCCTAAGTTTTGTCTTCTAAAATAAAGGGGATCACATGAAAAAGAGTTTAGTTTAGTGGGGGACTGGGGCATATATATGTATGTATGATATGATTCCGTATAAGGAGGGAGCAGGTATTAATAATAATGGTTTATTAAGAAGAACATTAATGTTCCCTCATCATGCTTGCTCTCGACCAAACATAAACACAATTCAGAGGATGCCGCTAATCCAACATAAACATTCTTTGCTAAACATTACCTTTGAATTGCTTCCTCATTTTCCGTGCAGAAATCAGTTGAAATATCTTATTGTCAATCCTCTATGTTTGCTTGTCTTCTTGTCACGTTTGATTCACCGCGTATGCTGAAGTTTTCATATACCATTTGTTGCTCCATATCGAAACTGGCCTTCAAACCCTAGGGTTCTCCATTGAATGAGACATCCTTATGCAGGACGTCAAATGACCCAATTTATGTCTTACACTATACATCGGTCTATTCAAGATCAAACCATTTATATTTTTCAAAAGTATAGCGGCTACATTTACAACCCTCTAACCATATTATATGCCAACCACATCCACACTTCAGAAATCCTATATATGAAGAATTTTTTTTTTCTATTAGATATAAGAGAATCAAAATAAGGATTCAGAGTCACCAGAGTTACATTACGGGAGAACAAAAGGAGGCAAAGCCTCACAACGACGGAACAAAATCAGCTATACATAAGATGAGAGGCAAGAAAGAACAACAATCTAGCTGAGAACATCGTAGTGAATGTCAACCCAGGCAGTCCAGCCTAAGGGACCCTCCATCCAAACAATACTTTTGTGCTCTTGTATCTGTGTTAGCATAAAAAGTTCATCTTTTCTGGCCATCCCATTTTCTCTGATTTCTTTATTCAGCTTGCTGCACACTTACTCAAAAATATGAAAGTCATCCAACGTTCTTCGCCACTGGTATCCATGTTTGAGCTCATAGTAGTAAAAGGTAGCATGCCCATCACGAAGAAACCTCCTCATCTTTTCCTGCTCAATCACCATAGCAGCCTGTACCTACAAGAATATTTTAAAATTTGTGAGTTTTCGAAAAAACTCAGTAAGATCCTTGTGCTTACCTTGGTACCTTTCCTCGTTCCTGCATTTCCAGATCTGCCATAGAATATTAGACGACAAAATATTCCAAAAAAGGTTGGTATCTTTGGGAAGACCATTAATGTGACCAGAAATAATATCAAAAATATTGACATTAAAAGGATAAATAATTCCAAACATGTTCCAAATTTCCTTAGCAAAAATACAATCCAGAAATATATGTCTACTAGTTTCAGGAACTTTACATAAGTTACAGATATCTGAATTAGCAAAATCTTTTTTCACAGGCAGCTTATCTAACATAAATAACCATTTAAAGCATCTGATTTTGGGTTCCACAGGGTTCTTCCATAAGATATCAAAGTACTTCTTTAAATCATCAACATCGTATGAAGAATACCAAACAACATTGATATGATCTATAATATGAAGAATTTAGTATTTTAAGCTCTTATTATTGTACTAGCACCACATCCACACATCAGAAATTCTATATCAGAAATCCTATATATGAAGATTTAGTTTTTGAAGCTCTTATTATTGTACTAGCAGATAGTTTATTTAGTATACTCTATATTATGGGGTGATTCATTTGGAACCCTCGTCAAAAAACTTTGTTGGAGAGATTGTTTCTAAGGTTCAAACCCTATTAGATTACCGTCTTCATAAGTTGTGCGCTTATTTTAGAGCATGGAGCTCATAATTTTGAATTTATAGAATGTTTGTCAACTTATCTGCATCTTTAGACATAAAACAAGTATTGGTTTGATTAAAGTAGCCTTCCATGTGATCTGAAGCTTATCCATTTTCTAACTTTAAAGGTTTGCACAAATTATCTTGCTTCAAAAATACCATATCAAAAATTTGTATGTACAATAACCATTTATATATCATCACATACCCTATCATATAATCTAGTGACCATATGCTCACAAGTCACTATCGCACCATTGGCATCAACATTATAAGTGTTTTTTATTGCACACATGGTCATTTAATACTTGATTAGTCCACAATTCTACCACCACTTTTAAGATCCTATCTACATATCTATACTACACATATTTTGCATTGATATTTAATCTAAGTAGATGGAGGAGTTAGCTTACACAAATCACAACAATACAAATATTGAATAGAAAATTTACATGAATTTTCTTTTATTGAAGAAAACATATATTATATTACAAAAAGTGAGAAACAAACAACTCAACTTTTGAGAGTCTTAACATTTTAAAAAGTAGTGTACTCCAAGCACTCTATATGTTGACAAGACAATGTAAAAAAGGAATGTAAAATTTTAAGGCCGTAATAAGTCTTTTAGAGAAAGCTTCAAAGATAAATTTAAAACATGTTTTTCAATATTTAAAAATAAATAAATTATGTCTTCAAACTAATTTCAGCTTGAAATGAAGCCATAATGTATAGTTTACCATTTTTTAAACTTTGGAAAAATCAAGTCCTTACATGCTCATATGCAAAACTTTCTTTAAGAAAATAGAAACCTTATGATTTTTAGTTGTTTTGAAACTTTGAAAGTTGTAAACCATTCTGAATACTTTGAGAAAAATGAGAGTCATAAGAATTTTATCAACTAAAAAGAAACTTAAATAAAATATGTTTTTGGGTAGTAAGAAATTTCTTATATCTTGAATGCTCTCCCATCAAACAATTGATGCAATTTGAGAAATGACTTTATTGCATCATTGGTATTTGAGAAAAGTAAGACAACTCCTCTACCTTGATCAACTATGATAAATCTTCAACAAGATTTCCCTTTCCAGTTTACCAAATATTCTAACAATTTCTTTGTTTGAACTTATCATAAAACTATCCAAGATTTCTTCTATTTTAAGGTTAGATAGAAAAATATTTTGGAATTATTGGTTGATCACCCATACCACCTTCGTGACACTTGGATTGATCAACAATCATGAACATAGGTGAATTGTTAATTCAAGTTGAAAACCCAACCTCAGACATACATTTCTTTAATAATGTTTTTGTAGGATCTTGCATGGTCTAAATTTTTTATTTAAATACACTTACTAGATATGTTCTTGCAAGTCAGGAATTAGATTCATATGAATTAATAACATGATACAAAAGCCTTGAAATCAGGTGTTGCTAAAACAATCCAACTCAAAGAGTTTGCTTTCATGCTTATATGTAAAGTACAATTTTACATTATAAAAAATGGTTAAATATTAGTTTTGATAGGTAATGGGTTGAAGTCTAGATTCTTTGTTATTTATTTATTATTCTTTGTTGAGATTGGTTATTATTATGTCTAATGTTCAAGTAAATTCGAACCAAAGACCTTCTAAATAAGAAGCTCACAATTTACTATTTTATTATAGAGTCTTGCATAAAATACGTTCAATAATGTTGATATGTCTCTTAATCTTTATAAACTTTCAAAAATAACTATCAAATTCTAAATATGGATGCCGAAGTGAATTTCTCATTCAATATAATTTTTGACAAATTTCAAAAGAGTGATCAAATTTGACCCCCTTTAATCCTTGAATTTTGTGCATATAATGTCCTTATAGAGACTATTTATTAATATAATAAAGGGAATTTACAACCACCTTGACATAATTATTCAAATATTAAGTGTGCCTTACTAAAACATTTCAAACATTAAGATACTATAAATTTCAAGTAAGGTAAGATTCATATAAATAGTCTATTAAGAATTAAAAATAGAAGAATTTATAAATATTAGAATACTTATTCTAATTAACCATTAGAATGATCAGATGGTGCATATAGACAATATAATAAAACTATTTTTAAAAAAAAACTAATTATTTACTCCTTAGGGAAAAAGAGAATGTAAACTTAACAATAAGTGAACAATTAAATTCTTTTATTAACACCCTTTTAACAATCATCTAGATATGCTCAAAATTCATCATTAGAAAGAATGAATGTAATTGCTAATTTCTTTTTAGAAATTTAACCTTTCTCTATCATTGATTTTCACTCCAGTTCAAATAATTTAAGGAATTATAAATTAATAGTCTTGATTAAAATAAATAAAGGATTGAGAACAATCTATAAATATTAATTTTTGTTTCTCACTCTTAAGTAATCATCTTAAACAAGTGACACCGAGTGGCTATGTACTTGTCTTTAGCTATATATATAATAAAAGTTATAATACTAAAAAATTAAAATTTTTTAATTAATAAAAATTTTAGGGACAATTTTTTCCTTAAATATATTTGTACCAATAACATAATACGTAGCTACTTGTCTTTAGTGATAAGTAGAAATAATAATTTTTAAAAAGTTATAGTTTTTTCAATTAACAAAAATAAATAAATAAATTTAGTTATAATAATTTAAATATTTATATTCTATAAATTATAATAAATTTAAATGATAATTTTAAATCTCATTTGTATTATTTCTTAATTTTAGATTTAATTTAAATTAATACATTATTTAATTATATATGATTAATAAGACTATATATAGTCTATTATATATTATATATATTATATCATATTATATTATAAAAATTTATTACATCAAATAGAGTGTTTAGTGGCGAGAATAATAAAATACACTAAAATAATTTATGAAATTTATCAATTTTTTGAAATGCAAAAAAGTTATATATAAGAGATCAATTGATTTGGCCATCGAGATGTTTGAAAAATGTTTTTTATTAGATGTAAACTTTAAAATATAACATTTATACTATAGAAAATGTGTTTTTTAAACAAAATTAAAAATTCACTATGTTTGATTGGTGGAAATGATTGATTTTAATCACTAGTTAACACAAAAATCCATAAAATGAAATAGTAGTACTTGGTCTATGACAAGTGCTAATAACATTCTTAAATGAAATTCTTTTTATATATTAAATTTGGAATAAAATTAGAGGCATATAAAAAGAAAGAAAACTCTAAACACCACAATCTCTAAATCCCACTTTTTTTTAACTACTTTGCATTCCTAACAAATTAGTTGCTTCATTAAAGTAGGAGAAGATTCAACTTTATCATTTTCTATTAATTAATTTTTTTCACGAGAACATTCCTATTTAAATTTAAGAAATTGTGAAGAACATAAATTATTATTTATCCCACCTTTATATGCCTTTACAATTATGAAGGCTCTCAAATGACAACACACCTAACAAACCTCATTGATCTATCCTTTATTAATTCAAAATAAAAATACAAGTCAATTAAGATATGTCTTTTAATTTAAATAAATTTGAACAAATAGTCAATTAGGCCTTGGTCTATAAGTGATGCACCAATGATCAAATGTTAGCGAGTGAAAGACTCCAACATCAATCGTGCATATGCAAATTTGATGGAATTGATAAACCTTTAGTCCTAAACTCTTAGCTGAAGAGATTGGAATGTTGACTTATGCTCCATATCATATAACTAAAAAGATTTTGTAAACAATTTTTATTTAAAAAACTAAAAAATAAATATATTTTTTTTCTCATAGACATGGACACAAGCTTTCGCGCCTCATTCACAAAGACGAATTAAACCTCAAACCATCCATCAACTTTTTAAAAACATCAAATTAAATAAATTAAAATTCTTGAAAACTATATTTTATGTACCTAAGGTAGGTAATAGGGTTTTTTATCAAGCCAACTGTCAACCAATGTTTTGTAAATTAGTGACTGGAGATATTTTCTTATTGGTAACAATATGAAATTTGAACTTAAGACCTCCAAGGAAAAAGATTTCCAATTCACTGCTGCCCAGTTGGCTGGAGATATTTTTAATATCACAACATTCATTATTCTTCCAAACTCATCGAACTTTATATTCCCTTATTATTCTGTACTTCAATATTCTTTTTGAAGGGGAATGGCGTGGGGCAGAACGCGTCATGGATGACCGCCAGCTGGACGTCAATTTTATGTGAGAACCTGTCATATTACTTGTTGCTAACCCTGCAACTCAATGTCCTTTGCCTATAAACTCCCTTTCTGTTGTTCAGTTTCTCACCATAATAATTTTTTCTTCCATGTTCGATTTGGTGCAGGTCATGGCTTGCGGGTGTAATCCGGCATGGAGAGCTGGCTTTCAAAAGAAGTATTTGAGTAGATTTGTGGCCGAGCTGAGGCGCAGGAGATTCGAACACAGACCGATTAGCGTCAAATCGGCAGCCGATCTTTCGCTCGCCGTAGCAGCACGGGGTCGCACCGCGTGGAGTCGCGCCATTATTTTCGCAAGTGTAGGTCGAAACGCTCACAGATCTGCCAGGGCGCGGAGAATATTTAGAAGAAGTTTTAATTTTCATGTCCGCCTGCGAAGCTTGAGGAAATTAAAGGCCGGTGCTTGCAAGTCCGGTGCATTTTCCCGTAAGAAAGCCCTGGCCAAGCGGCCGTGCAGGCTGGAGTCTTGTTGTGCAAGCTCGCAGTTGCTTGAAGAACAAAGTGTTGAGCGTCGGATTGAAACCCTAAGGACGCTTGTACCTGGAAGCCGCGGCCTGGATACGCCGATTCTCCTCGAGGAGGTGGCAGAATACATAATGGCGCTTAAGATTCAGATCGAGTCCATGCAAACCCTCGCTGACCACCTCGAAAATTCAGCCGGCAAAGATTCGTGTTCCGTAAGGCAACGAATCGTATAACGCGGCTGTGAATCGACTTCCTATAATATAATTCCAGTCTTTGAGAAAAATAAAAACAGAATGCTTCTGAATGTTCAGAAGTTTCTAGGTTTTGAATTTTGTAGTTCTTATTATTGAGCCTTTTGTTTGCTGTGTAGATTCTCCAACAATTATCGCTTCTTTCGGTGTAAAATATGATATTTCTTTTACTTTTTATTTTGCCTCTTGTGTGCTGTGTAGATTCTCCCACAAGTTTTGCTTCCCTCGGCGTAAAATATCAACATTTCTTTTGTTTATTTCGATTCCGCATGATTTATGAGGAAATTCGCCCTGGATTAAATGATATTGTCACAAAATCAAAGCTACATTGTGCAAGCTTTTTAACCTATGTTCTGCTTACATTTACTTGTATTTTGCTTAGGTGAGCTTGCCTACGAAAGAAAAAAATAGCATTTTCTTCTTCAGAAGCAGGCCTGAACAGAGCATATGCAGTGAAAATTCCTTTCCGTTGCAGATATTCCTCTTGAGCGTGCGCTATTGTGTCCACTTATGCACTTACCTTCCAGAGGACAGATTTTGTAGTAAACTCAGTTATATTTACCCATTTCTCGTACTCTTTATCTCAAAAGAATGTATATTTAGAAAACAATTCTCTACTGGATGAGTTAAAAAAAACTTATTTCAAATTATTCAGCCAAATTCGTCTGTCAACACCCTGCATACTACAAATATTAAACCCTGGAACCCTATTTTAAGCCAGATATGGTCAGTGCACAGTCGTTTTCGCTTAAAATGTGGCGCTCTGTATTTCATTCATTAAATGGTCTAATCAAGTCTTCTGAAATGATTTCCAGCCTGTATAGGTTCTGCAACAGTATAGTATGATAACGTGGCGTTTGGATCGCCCGACGCCTCAAATGGTGAATTTTTTCGAGTCGGCTGCACAATGAGAAGAAAAACAGGCAGTTTGATCTGTGCACGCAACCGATTTATTTTGGGGACTCGGTCGGATTTGTACATGAATGAAATTCGACAGTCTACTGCATAATTTATCATATCTTCCATCGACCTTCCGCAAACAGCGTCGGTAGGAAAAGCTTCCTCGTCTAATCGGAAGATACCTGGAAAAAGTGGCTGTTACGTCTCCCTATCACTTGAGAGTTTCTAATATTTAAAAATCAAATTTGTGATTTTGTAAAATTTGAAGGACATTCTTGGTTTTGAGAATGGCCTACATACTTTTTGGGATTTTTATTCCCCTCTCAGATCATTTTGAGACTTGATTTTTGATTTTACACTTAAAAGTTGTTGAAGTATCAAATTTAAATACGGATAAAAATAAGTAAAGAACTATTTAATACAAATTTATTAACAATTGAAAACTGATTCTTTTATAATTTAATAATAACAATTATTGAAGTAACACAATTATGAATTTGGAGAAGAAATTTGTTTATAGTTCATATTCTAACACCCTATTCATCTTGTTTAAAACTTAAATTTAAACAAATTCAAAAAAAAAACAGATAATGAGTTTATTTGTGAAGTTCACATGTATTAGTATTTGTGAAATTTTATTAACATCACACGATCATATTGGTTAAAAGAGTTCTCAGAGGAAAAAAATCATTTCTTAAAAGAGTTTTGCAAATTTGTGATGTGGTTTGTAGTGCACAAATATTACATCACGCATGAGGCAATATGAAAAATCATCGAAAAGTAGTGGATCAATTAGGATATGTGAGTGAGCTACTAGTGTTTTCCCCCTACTATCTAATAGAAGAATTTATTTTCTACAAATATTTAAGCATAGAAATTTAGGCTATGAAATGGGTATACAAACAATAGGGCAACTAGTAGTCGTAGTAGCTACTTTGTACACACAAATCCTAAATAACACATCAGATTTTGATTATTTTTGTTGTTGTCTCATTATATGACTTTATCGCTTATAGCAATTGGTCAGTGTTTTGGGTAGTAATCATGCACGTTGCGGGTACCATCATGTTTAGAAGGGATAAAAAATTTTGGCTTCAACAATATCTACCTAAAGATGCCCAAGTAAACAGAAATGCACTACCAAGACAATCTTATAAATGCAACTTTTAATTTAAAACAAAAGGCTCATCATAATATTTGGAATGGATAAACATCATAGAAGAAACCATGGAAAGAAAAACTTTGGTATACGTCCTAGTTAACCAGTTAAACAATGCACAAGAAAAACCAATACGAAAAGAACCACACATAAAGTAAAACATTAGGAAAAACATAGATATCTAGATTACTTGGTTAAAATAATCTATTTATAGAAGTTTGGTTTGACCATAAGGATGTGTTTTATTCATCGTATAATACATCATCTTGAATTCACATAGTGTCTCTATGGCTAAATATCTAGAGTCTATTATCATATAAAATCACTAGTTTGACCCAGTGATAGCATTCCCTATTATGTAGGTTGAGTCTCCTCCATAGAATTTGTATTTTCCTCTAGCGGTGTATTTATTTGTTGGATGTATTTAATGTTGATAATTTACTTCCATTGGTGGTTGTTGATGTTTGGTTGGTTATTATACTTTGACATGTGGCTTTTGGCTTGGAGGGGATATCTTTCATGATCTTATCTCTTGATTTGATAGTCATTTTGTATATGGTATTTGCATGTTTTAGATTAAGGTAAAAATAGGTTTTGAAGGGGCCCCAAAACTCTTTACATCAAAAAGAAAGATATACCATGAAGCCCTACCAGGTTATAAAAGGACCTGAAACTAGCTGAACATCTAAACCAGGTTTTACTGGGACCTGAAACCAACAGATATGTCTAGAAAAAGCAACTAGAAAATACACTGGAACCTGGAAAGTAAACAGACTGGAAAACAAAGCAACCAAAAAAACTTCCCAGACCAGTAACTAGGGAGCTAGTGCCACAACCCGCTTACCACCACAAAAAAACCAGTTAGAACAGGGGAACTTAAGATTTTCCTTTTGATTTGAAGTTTCCCTTGCGCGACCAAAGGTTCATATCTAAAGGGGGAGCAGAAGGCTTAGATCTCTTACTCTTAACCGCTATCCACCCATCCTTAATCTTTGCAGCCTCAGCAACCCAAGCCTCAGAGGAAATAGAACAATGGAACCCAAGGGGCGCCGAAGCCGCACCAATCTTCCTATGAGAATCAAACGACAACTGGCTCTTAGGAAGAGCATCTGAAGCAGGGGTAGAGACCACCTCCTCTACCACCGACTCCAAATGATCACCAAGAGAGACCTCAGCCACATAATCCACAGAAGTATCCATGGTTTGTTTCACCATATAGTGCTCAAAAGAGGCCCTTGACCACCAAGAAGGTGGTAGCCTAGATTTAGACTTCCCAGCAACACACTTAGCAGCAATGTAACCAGTTAAGTGGCAATTCTTGCATCGAAAGGGGATACCTTTGAAATCCAACATTTGTGTCCAAGAACCACTAGGGGAATCCAAGCAAATCGCCTGAGGGAGGCCCTTAGAAACATCCAACTCAACAAGAAAATGCACACAGGTCGAGTGGAAAATATCAGACATGTCAGAATCCACATGTAAGAAATCACCAATAACATTCCCAATAGTTTCAAAAATCGAATCATGCCAAAGATGTATCGGGAGATTCGAAAGCCGAACCCAAATAGGAAACTTGTTAAAGGACTCTGAAAGTGGATCGAAATCCATATGCTACGGTTTGGCCATAAGTGGAAATCTACCCTGCCAGGAAAAACTATTATGACACAAAATAATCTTCTTGTCATCAGTACTTTCAAACTTAGCTATAAAGAAGCCTTTCACACACGGAAAGATGTGGACATTATTGTCTATAGGTGGCACTTAGTTCTTGTAGATCTAGTCATGTAGATCAACAAGAGAGGGCCAATAACCCCGGAAGCAAAAAATGGCAGCAAAAGAAGAAAGCTCTTCTGCCGTATGGAAAATATCTTCAACTGATTCTGGGTCAAGAGAAACCTTGATAGGCTTTAAAGCGCTTATAGGCATCACATGAGAGGGCTCAAATGAAATAGCATGAGGGAGAGCTCCATGTAAACTAGCTTCGAAGGCAGCCACATCTGCGAAAGTCCTTCCCCTCAAACCAAGAAACCCTGAATGAGGAGCAAGAGACCCAAGAACTAAATGAAGGGCAAAAGCCCTATCCCCACCCACAGAAGAAGCCAAGCGAAGGGCAAACAGAGCCCTAACCCTATTCGCAGACTAGCACAAAAATCAACTCCTCCACCCGAATGACCGACAGGAGCAGAGACCTCTGCGTTATCGAGCGTTGAAGCAACAGGAGCACCATGAGCGGGAGATCCAGAATTTCAAATGGAAGCCATGAGCGGGAGATCCTTGTTAAGTGCATGTTGACTTGGTATGTGGTGTTGGAATCGGTATGAGTGTCTTTTCGATTTTGTTATCTTTTCCTCTTTAGTAGTTGTGTACCCTTGAGGTAGTTTTGACTATTAGGATTCTTTGCCTTGGATTTTTTATGTTTGATTCTCTGTAAGCTAGTATTCGTTATCTTCCTTGCACAGTGGGAGTGGAAGCCTGACAAGGTAACCATGCAGTCGGGAGGTAGTGACTTCTTATTTGGGTCCCCCTTAGATTGCTAGTTGTTGGATGTTCATGGATGCAATTGTACTGTTATCATTCTTATTCCTATCTTGGAGAGTTCTATTTAGTTGATGTATATATGTTATCATGTATCTTGTATTTTGATGTACTTGTATCTATTCTCGCATACCCCATGACACGTGTAGTAGATGTTATTCATTAGTTGTATTATATCAGTTGTGATTATGCATTTTCTTATCAAACAATGTATGTGTTATTTCATTGTGATCCTGACATTATACTTGAGACTTAAAACTAATTAACATAAACTTCTTAAATGTGACTCAACATGAATCAGCCATTGAGGAATGAAATCTGTATGGTATTTTCTTATGTATAATTGATATGCATGTGTATATTACTTCAACATTGTTACTTTGATAATGTTTAAACTTTAAGAAAAAAATTAGTTTAGTAAACATTGAAACATGTTAGGTTATTTCTCTTGGGTACTTTTGATAATAATTAAATTTTTAATTAAAATAAATTTTAATATTTATTAAAATACATATAATTTAAATTTAGTGTACAAAAATAGTTTGATAATTATGTTTAGTTTTAATTTATTTAAAGATTTGGTTCTTAAGCATTAAAGTTAATTATACTAAATTTAGTTTAGGCTATATTAAGATTTAAACATATTTTTTAAGTTGTGAGCTATTATACTTGAGATAATCATATTTAAATATTATTGAAATTTAAATATGATTTTGAATACTTAAATATGTTAATGTAAGGACCTTAGTAGATTTGAAACATGTTAGATTATTTACCTTGGGTGCCTAGTGGGGCATTGCTTGGTGCACCAAAAACACCTAAAAACTTGTCAATTCTTATGTACAAATGTCCCAATAGTAATGTGTTATGGTTAATATAAAGTTGCACTACTCTTTCAATTGTTAAAAATGTATTTAATAGTCATGTGCTATGTACATGATATCTTTTCTAATGGGCTTCAAATATCCTTCTTTTGGTTTCTTTAAAGTTAGCAAGTTGATGATTGATTGAGGAAGGAGTGAATAATAATTGGAACATGGGAAATTGGTGGTGCTCTTCCTCATCTATAAAAAGATATTGGGTTCTTTACATTATTATGGTACATAGAAAAAGTTTTTGCCAAGTTGGTGGAGCCTTAGGTTCTTGTATTAGAAACCAAATTCCAAATATTCTTAAATGACATCTTTGAATTAGAAGAGATAAAGGTCCACATGAAAATAAAATTTATTAAACAACTCTTATAAGAAAATATACATAAAATCAGCTCTCATCATTTCAATATTTATGAAACATAACATGAATTCAACTTTCAATACATTGTTGCATTCAATTCATTGTTAATACTATGATGTACAACACACACACACACACACACACACACACACACACACACACACACACACACACACACACACACACACACACACACACACACATAAAATCATTCGGTTCCATTTTATCACAAGTATTCTAGGGAACAAAAAGAACTATTATAAGTATTATTAGACTATGCTTTACAAACGTGCAATGATTTCTAATATTAGTTAACAATGTTACAGAATTTTACTATAAAATATTGATTATCTAAAGTAATAAATAAACATATTAAATTTGTATTAAATTTTAAAATCGTAAAAAAAAATCATTAAAATATAGAAACTTTTAAGTATTGGTTTATTACAAAAGGTCATATTTAGGCACTTAGATGGTGCTGAGTTCACCTCTTCTACAATATAATATTAAAACAAATAGTTTTAAAACTTTAGAACATAGAAATTAAGTTTACCAAATATTCATACTAATAATAGTGTCTTTAAAACAATGTTGAATTCCTTACACTAGTTATAGTACATCATGACAGAGATCTTATCAAATGGTAGAGCCATTAAGTTACTATAATAGAAAAAATGTCCAAATATCCTTAAATAACATCTTAAAACTCAGAATTAAAGGAGAGAATTTTTCACATATTGAGATGAACTCTATCACACAATTATATCAACAAAATTCTAAAAATTATTTCTTCACCATTTCAATCTTCGTAATAAATATAAAAAATTAACATACATTTTAACTTTCACCATACTATGTTATTCAATTTATTTTAATATTATATTGTACAATTTATGATACATAATAGATGTATTTTTTGAATTCCATTTATATGATTACCATTAAGTTGTGTTCAATCATTGTTTTTATTAGAAGATAATATTAACAGTGGACAAAAAATGTTATAATATAAAATTATTTTTAAACTATGCTTTATAAAAGTAACAAGTTTTAAATATTAATAATATTATATAAAAATTAATTTTTTTAATAATATTTAATATTTAATGTAATAGATTTGTATGCAAAGGATATCTAAGTACCTTTAATTATACAAATGAGTCTTAAATCCTACCTAATATTAGAAATAGTAGAACAACAAAAACCACCAAGAAATCCCTTCAAATATGGTTTCTACATGATAATTTGATGAATAACATTATACAATGGTGACAAGAAGGAAAATGTGAATGACCCAAGGTGTTCTTTTTTGTATCTAAACTAAAACTTTTAAAGGAAAATATATTAAAGATGAACAAAAATCATTTCAACAATATATTTAAAGATAAACAAGAGAATGAAGATGAATTTAAAAAGCTAATGAAGATGTGATAAACAATAGAATGAACAATTAAAATATTCAAAACAAAAAGAACTACTAGTGAAACAAGAAAATATATTATCATTTAAGAGGAATTAGTTTGGAAACAAAAATCTTGAGACTTGGTTACTAGAAGGAGATCAAAGAACAATTTTTTTTTTTTATAATAGTACCCTAAATAGTAGAAACATTAATAGGATAAAAAATAAAGGATAACAAAGGAAATATAATGAAAAACCCAGCTCAAGTAGCAGAAGTTTTTGTGCAATATTTTAAAGATATCTTCAACAATTATGAACATTCTAATCTTTCATCTCAAAACTTAATGAAAATTTCTATACCTAAATTAATAAAAAAAGAAGATAATAAATTTCTTAACCAAAAATTCTCATTAGAAGAAATAAAAGCAACCCTCTTTAATCTTAACCCAGATAAATCTCTAGGTTGAGATGGATTTCAAGCTGCCTTCTTGTAGAAATGTTGGGATATCATAGGTTACAATTTATGAGAAGCAATTGAGGCTACTAGAAACTCACAATCTCTACTTACAAAAATCAACAATACCTTTCTAGCATTAATTCCTTATACATCTAACCATGAAGAACCTAGAGGCTTTCAACCTATTGCGTTATGTGCTACTATTTATAAAATACTAACTAAAGCTTGAGCTAAGAGAATCAAAACAAAACGGTTGGAAATGCAAAGGAGTAACTGAGAGGGGAGGGATAAATCAGTTACTACAAAAACAAATCCCAATCCCTTAATCTCTCAACACAACTTTAAACCAAATCCTTGCTGAAACTCGGTTAACACTGAATATTCTATTGCTACTCAGTTAACACAAAGATAATTAAATCTTATGATATTTAATGTGATTTAGCCTTTATTAACTTAGTTTTTGAAACATAAAGGAAATAACATGAACATAAGAGTCACCAAGATTTAACATGGAAACCCAAATTTAGGGAAACCACAAATTGCAACTAGTTACTATTTTTCACTCTTCTAAAGGGAGCCCTATTAGGAGCCAATCCTGTTTAAGGTTACAAAACACACTATGAGGTGTGACCCTATTAGAGGATTTAATTCACTCTATTAGGAGTGGCCTTGTTAGAGGTCTTCAAACACTTCAATCTAGAAATGACACCTTGTTAGAGGGTTTTCTAAATAGTTGTTAGGCTAACTCTATTAGGAGATATGATTCACTACTAGAATTATTAGAGAGTAACAATGACTTGACCTGATTGCTGATGCAACTAACTTTGCTAATTTAGATCTTTGTTCTGGCTTGATTACTTGATCCTCCTTGATCAAAATGTTCTTTGTATCTCTATCAACTCGGATACTCTTTCCTCTTACAAATATCCTTCCAAATTTGCTTCCTTAATTTTTTGTCTTCAATTCCACATTTCAATCCTTTACTTGACCTTTCATCTATATGATTCACCTTGTCAAGTCGAGTTGAATACTCTTTTAATTAAAGAATTATCATCCCTTAAGTCGGCTTGTATTAACCAATAAATTTAGTAGACTTAATATGCTGACAGTCAACTATTATAGAATTGATTACTTAGTTAAAACAAAGGATCCCTACATTCTTTGACCAACTCAGTTAGAATGAGAGTTATGATGTTAATCGACCCAACTTAGTTAGAATAGACACCATGCTAACTTTCCTTTGATAACTGACTGAATTTGGTCAATATAGACTTAGCTTCATTAACCGATTGATCTCGTCAATATTGTCTCTGAACTTGGTTATAATTGAATGCTCGATACATACAAGAAACTGCCTTCAATTCTTGAGCGAGCTTGGCTATGACTGACTGCTTAGTAAGGGCTTGACATTTTGTGTAACATCAAAGACAACATACAATTGAATAATTATTTTCAACAATCTCACTTTTTGGTATTGACGACAATACAACTTGTTGTAGTACATGTTGCAAATGATTGAAATGATCATAAGAAAAGTTGTTAGCATAATATATGGAACTGGTAAAGAATGTCCTCAATCATTGTTTTGTCATTGATGTCAAACTTGCTACTTACAGGAATGACAATTGCTTTAGTGATCCAAATACTATCAATTAGTTGATTGTCAAGGAGGAGGCAATCAATAAGATGTAACTAGAACACATAGAGAAAGGTTGAAGTTATGATGTTGTAATGAAATAGAAGGATCAGCTAAGCCATTGATGAAAAAGTGTATTTGATGACATATTATAAGATACAAAGAATGGGCACACTGAAAACATATCAAACATTTAAGGTTTTAGCTAAGTCTTTTGTAAAGCTCAACTAAGTTCATTAGAGAGAAGGAGCCGAGCAAGCTAGTAAGAGCCGAGCAAATTCTTAGTTAATGTTGAGTAAACTTCAGATGCCGAGTACACTTCAGATGTTGAGTAAACTTCAGATGCCGAGTACACTTCAGATGCCGAGTAAACTTCAGATGCCAAGTAAACTTCAGATGCCAAGCAAGTTCAGATGCTGAGTGACACAAAGTTTATCAACTGCCGAGCAGAACCAAGTGCCAAGTAGGTATAGGTGTTGAGTAACACAGAGGTGCCCACGACCAATAACTCAATAATGCCAAGTTGTTGCATTATTTTGGAAATCGAAGATTCGCCAGATCTAAGCCGACAAGGTTGTTATCTAGAAATTTGTGAATTAAAAAGAAGATAAGAATGATGAGCTGGTGGCACAGAACACCATGTAGAACATTTTTAAAGATACAACTGGTGAAGTTTCTAGAAGAGAACAAGATATGGGGTAGATACATTGTATCCTACCTAATCCATTTTGAAACCCTAAAATTGGAGAGGGAGAATTGAGCGGCAAAGGCAAATCATATTTCTATTTAAGAAGACATAAGTTAATGAAAAGAGAGAGAGAGGTGGTCAAGCATAAAAGTATGAAGTCCTGAAGAAGGTGCTAAGGAGAAGAAAGCACAAGAACTCTGTTTGGATAGACGACCACAAGGATGATTGCATTGTCAGAATGAGTAAGAAGACTCAAGGAGACGAAGCTTGAGAGGAAGACAAGAAGTAAGAGCTGGAGTGATTGAAGCCAAGCATAAGGATTGAACTGAAAGTGTGATATGAAATCTGCAAAGTATGTTGTAAGTTATATCAGATCAAAAGATCATTATCGTTACTTTCTAGCAATTGTAACAGTAAGTTTAAATCCTATGGACTTAGGTTGGTTTAATAGCCATAAGATAAATCCTTTAACAAGGTGACATTCCAAGTGAATGTTCTAAAGACCTTTAACCAGGCCCATTCCTAACAGTTTGGTAAAATCCTCTAACAGGGTCACATTTAACAGTGTGTTGTAAGCCTTTAACAGGGCAGGCTTTTAACAGGGCATCACTTCAGAAGAGTGAGAATCAAGTAGCATGTTACTGGTGGTTTTTCCCAAATTGGGTTTCCACGTAAATCATTGTGTCATGTGTTGATCTTGGATGTTTTATCTTTGCATATTGATTTACTGTAACTTGCTTATATGATTGATTTAAGTTTGGATGGATGAAAAGTGTATGGATTCATTAAAAGTAATAAAAAGGTATTAATAGGGCATTTGGACCTTGGATAACTGATTCACCCCCCCTCTCAATTATTCTAAAGAATTCTAACAATTGGTATCAGAGCCTGATTGTTGATTTAGTTTAAAGGGACTATAAGCAGAAAAGATCAAAATGCCAAAGAGAGAAGTTCCCAAGCTCAACAAAGACAACTTTGTTGCATGGCAAAGTTTGATGAAGCTACATCTTGGATCCATAGGAGATTATGCCCAAAATTCAATTGTCACTGAACATGTAGATCCAACAGGTGCTCCTACTACAAAAGACATGAAAAAAAAGCAAGAACACAATCAGACAATGTTAGAAATTGCCTTTGCACTCAGCTATGTTGAATTTGATGTTATCAAAGGATGTGACACTGCATTCAAAATGTAGAAAGCCCTATCAGACATCTATGGAGGAGATCAGAATGTACAAAGAGCAAAAAGAGAAAGTCTCAGAGGAAAGTTTGATGACATGAAAATGGAAGAAAATGAGAATGTTGCTCAGTATGGTGCAAGAATAAAGGAAGTGGTAAGTGCAATAAGATGTTTGAGTGGTCAACTGGATGAAGATACTGTTAATAGTAAGTTCTTAAGAACCTTGCTCCCTATCTATGCTATTAGAGTATCAGCAATACAAGAGCTAAGATGTATACCAATAAATAATCTAAGTTTTGAAGGTATAATAGGTAGACTCACTGTATTTGAGTTATCTAACTTTGACAACTACAGACCTGAAAATGTTGAATCTTCTTTTAAGGCCAAGTTATCATTGAAAGATGCTGAACAGGTGAAATCAAAGAAAGGAAGAAAAATGAAGTATGTATCCAGTGACAATAGCACTAATGAGGAAGATGTGGAACAATTGGAAGCATTGCTCGCTAGAAGATTTCATAGGGGCAAAAGAAAATTCAAAGGTAAGATGCCTATCATTTGTTTCAATTGCAATGAAGTAGGTCATATTACTGCAAGGTGTCCACAGAAAAAGGATTCCAAGGAAGGCAACAATTACAAGAACAAAAGAGATGATGACAAGAGAGATTACAAAGAAAAAGGTAAGAAGTGTTATATTGTTGAAGAAAATTCTGATGACAATGATGATGAAATTGTTTATGTAGCCATGAAGGACCAATCTGATGAAGAAGAGCCCACAGCACTGGTAACATGTATAAACAAGAATGATAGATGGATCATAGACAGTGGATACTCACATCACATGACAGGAGACAAAAGTAAGTTTGTTAACTTTACTCAGTATGATGGAAATAGTGTTAGATTTGGTAATGATTCTCCATGTCAAATCAAAGGAAAAGGTTCCATTAAGCTCACAGAACAAATTTCATGTGACAATGCATACTATGTTGAAGGATTAAACTACAATTTACTGAGTGTCTCATAGTTAGGCAATATAGGTTGCAAAGTGGAATTTGGAAACAAAACTGCAAAAATCTATGATACTGATGGTAAACTAATAGGAAAAGGAGATCAAACAAAGAGTAATTTGTTTTACCTTGATATGGATGATGTTTCTTGTTTATTTGCAAAATTTGATGATGAATGGTTACATGGCATAGAAGATTATGTCATGTCAACTTTTACAATCTAGTCAACATTAGTAAAATGAAGAAAGTAAGAGGTTTACCAAAATTGAAGAAGCCTGATAATATCATGTGCAAACAACGTCAGCTAGGAAAGATGACAAAGTCAAGTTTCAAAAGAAAAAATTATACATCTAAAGAGATACTTGAGTTAGTTCACATTGACTTATGTAGTCCAATGGAAATACAAAGCTATAGAGGAGATAAATACATAATGCTATTTGTTGATGACTATTCCAGGATGATGACTGTTATGTTCTTAAAACAAAAATCTGATGCTTTTCAAATGTTTAAGTGGTATGTGGCTAGAGTTGAAAAGGAAACTGAAAAAAGCTTGAAATGCCTAAGATCAGATAGAGGCGGTGAATTTACATCAAATGAATTCGAGATATTCTGTAATGATAAAGGAATCAAAAGACAAACGTCAGATCCTAGAACTCCCCCACGGAATGGAATTGCTGAAAGAAGAAACAGATCTGTGATTGACTGTGCCAGAACACTAATGATGGAAAAGATTGTTGCTCTAAAATACTAGAGAGAAGCGGTAAGTGTAGCTGTTCATACACTGAACTGAGTACAAGTCAAAAAAGGTATAAATACAACACCTTTTGAATTATGGTATGGTTACTCACCCAATGTAAAACATTTCAAAGTATTTGGTTGCAAATGCTTTATCCTTAAAGATGTTAGAAATGGAAAATTTCATGCAAAAAGAGATGAAGGTATATTTCTTGGTTACTCCACTAGAAGTAAGGCATATAAGTGTTTGAATATTAACACTAACAAAATTGTGGAAAGTGCAAATGTAAATTTTGATGAGCACACAGAAGTTCAAGTTGAAGAACCAAAGAAAATGGAAGAGTACAAAACCTTTGTGTACTCTTATGAAGGAATGGTTGTTGATGAGGATGATGTCAATCAAATTGAAAATCAACAACAAGTATTAGTTTTAGCCGAGTCACAACTAGTGAATGTCGAGTTGCATTCAGAAGCCGAGTTGCAGAATGAAGGAAATGGACAATTTGATTCTGAAGACAGTACACATGATCAAGAACAACCTGACAATGAAGTGCATAGTGATCCTAAATCCGAAAGATCAAACATGGAAACAAGGATAGAGCCAAGATTATCCAAATATGTAAAAAGACATCACCTTGCTGAACAGATAATTGGTGACAAAGATGCAAGACCAATGACAAAGAACAGACTAAGACATGAATCATGTCTGATTAGCAAATCTGAACCCAAGACAGTATATGGTGCATTACAAGATGATGACTAGTATAAATCTATGGAAGAAGAAATTTATCAAATAAGAAAAAAAAAAACTTGGAGTTTGGTTCCCAGACCAACTGACAAGAATGTGATTGGCACCAAATGGGTATTCAGAAACAAACTAGATGAGAATGGTGAGATTACCAGAAACAAAGCTAGACTAGTATGTAAGGGTTATGCTCAAGAAGAAGGAATAGACTATGGGGAAACATTTGCCCCTGTTGCTAGAATGGAAGGAGTAAGAACTTTACTTGCATATGCTGCCTACAAAGATTTTAAAGTCTATCAGATGGATGTAAAATCTGCCTTCTTAAATGGTATACTAGAAGAAGAAGTCTACATTGAACAACCAGAAGGATTTGTTGATGAAAACAATAGGGATATGGTGTGTAAGCTACATAAAGCACTCTATGGTTTGAAACAAGCACCTAGAGCATGGTATGAGAGACTTCACAAGTATCTAGTGCAAATTGGATTTGAAAAAACTGATGATAACATCAACATGTACATCAAAGCAGAAGAAGGTAAAGACATTATTGTATTTGAAATCTTTGTGGATGACATAGTGTTTGGTGGTAAGGAAGTACTTTGCAAAGGCTTTGCTGACAAAATGAAACATGAATTTGAGATGTCTATGTTTGGAGAAATCAAATTTTTTGTTGAGTTGCAAGTATACCAACTCAAACATGGAATATTTGTTACACAATCAAAATACATCAAAGAAATTCTTAAAATGTTTGGATTGAACGAATCCAAACTAGTCAGCACACCAATGGCAACAGGAAATAAGCTGTCCAAAAATGATGAGTCAGCTGAAGTCAATCAAACAATGTACAAATTCATGATTGGAAAACTACAATATGTTGTACATAGTAGACCAGACATAGCATTAGCAGTTGGAATAGTGGCTAGGTTCTCTACTAATCCTAAAGAAAATCATCTCATAGCAATAAAAAGAATAATGAGATATCTTAAAGGAACTGATAACTTTGGTCTATACTACAAAAAGAATGAAAAATTTGAGCTCAATGCATATACAGATGCAGATTGGGGAGGAAACATTGATGATAGAAAAAACACAAGTGGAGGTGCATTATTTCTAGGCAAAAGGCTAGTCACCTAGACTAGCAAGAAACAAACATGTACATCCCAGTCCATTGCAAAGTCAGAATATGTGGCAGCTACAGTCAATTGCACAAACATTGTATGGCTCACACATCTATTGAATGGAATGAAAGAAGAAGTAACAAAACCTGTGATATTGTATTGTGATAATACAAGTGCTATAAACATATCCAAAAATCCAGTAATGCATGCAAAAACCAAGCATATTGCAATCAAGTATCATTATGCCAGAGAATTGGTAGAAGACAAACAAGTAAAGTTGGAATACATTCACACAAAGAAACAAACTGCAGATATCTTCACCAAACCATTGCTCAAGGATGCCTATGAATATCTTAGAGGCAAGTTGGGGGTCATACCCCTAACTCAAGCAGTTTAAGGCAACAAGGAAGCTGCCCTGCATCAACAGGAATAAATAATTGAAATACTAATAGGTTGATGCAAAGGATGATAGCAGGAGTAGAAACTCCAAATCAGTCACAAGCATGGTGATAGAGGGAGAAAATCAACAAGAAGCCAAAGCTTATATTTTGCATAATAAAGATGCTACATCTTTGGCATTTATGTCAAAGAGGGAGAAATATGATCAATACAAAGAAAGAGGGAGATATATATGAAAGTGGGAGATATATGAGATCAGTAGTAAAAATGCAGCAAGACAACATATACAATCTTGGTGGTAACTAAGTTGATTAATTGATCAGTTTGGTTTGCTATCAATGCCAAAGAGGGAGATTGTTGGAAATGATCATAAGAAAAGTTGTTAGCATAATATATGGAATGGTAAAGAATGTCCTCAATCATTGTTTTGTCATTGATGTCAAACTTGCTACTTGCAGGAATGACAATTTCTTTAGTGATCCAAATACTATCAATTAGTTGATTGTCAAGGAGGAGGCAATCAATAAGATGTAACTAGAACACCTAGAGAAAGGTTGAAGTTATGATGTTGTAATGAAGTAGAAGGATCAGCTAAGCCATTGATGAAAAAGTGTATTTGATGACATACTATAAGATACAAAGAATGGGCACACTAAAAACATATCAAAGATTTAAGGTTTTAGCTAAGTCTTCTGTAAAGCTCAACTAAGTTCATTAGAGAGAAGGAGCCGAGCAAGCTAGTAAGAGCCAAGAAAATTCTTAGTTAATGCCAATTAAATTTTAGATGCCAAGTACACTTTAGATGCCGAGTAAACTTCAGATGCCGAAGTAAACTTTAGATGTCGAGCAAGTTCAAATGTCGAGTGACACAGAGTTTATCAAGTGCCAAGAAGAACTAAGTGCTGAGCAGGTATAGGTGCCGAGTAACATAGAGGTGTCGAGGACCAGTAACTCAATAATGCCGAGTTACTGCATTATTTTGGAAATTGAAGATTCGCCAGATCTAAGCTGACAAGGTTGTTATCTAGAAATTTGTGAATTAAAAGGAAGATAAGAATGATGAGTTGGTGGCACAGAACACCATGTAGAATGTTTTTAAGGATATAACTGGCAAAGTTTCTAGAAGAGAACAAGATATGGGGTAGATACATTGTATCCTACCTAATCCATTTTGAAACCCTAAAATTGGAGAGGGAGAATTGAGCGGCAAAGGAAAATTAGATTTCTATTTAAGAAGACATAAGTTAATGAAAAAAGAGAGAGAGGTGGTCAAGCATAAAAGCATGAAGTACTGAAGAAGGTGCTAAGGAGAAGAAAGCACAGGAACTCTGTTTGGATAGACGACCACAAGGATGATTGCATTGTCAAAATGAGTAAGAAGACTCAAGGAGACGAAGCTTGAGAGGAAGACAAGAAGTAAGAGCTGGAGTGATTGAAGCCAAGCATAAGGATTGAACTGAAAGTGTGATCTAAAATCTGCAAAGTATGTTGTAAGTTATATCAGCTCAAAAGACCATTATCATTACTTTCTAGCAATTGTAATAGTAAGTTTAAATCCTATGGAATTAGGTTGGTTTAATAGCCATAAGATAAATCCTTTAACAGGGTGACATTCCAAGTGAATGTTCTAAAGACCTTTAACCAGGCCCATTCCTAACAGTTTGGTAAAATCCTCTAACAGGGTCACATTTAACAGTGTGTTGTAAGCCTTTAACAGGGTATCACTTCAAAAGAGTGAGAATCAAGTAGCATGTTACTGGTGGTTTTTCCCAAATTGGGTTTCCACATAAATCATTGTGTCATGTGTTGATCTTGGATGTTTTATCTTTGCATATTGATTTACTGTAACTTGCTTATATGATTGATTTAAGTTTGGATGGATGAAAAGTGTATGGATTCATTAAAAGTAATAAAAAGGTATTAATAAGGAATTTGGACCTTGGATAACTGATTCAACCCTCCTCTCAGTTATTCTAAAGAATTCTAATAGTACAAAGAAATTTTAGAGAAAAATAGAAGTAAGGACAATATCCTTAGTTTCATTCTAATTCTCATCCATGAGAACTCCCTCTCTCAGTGAGAACTCCCCTTGACATCAATCTTTCCCTCTAGAATAATTTTCTTTGACTCCTTTGATTTCTTTGACTACAATCTCTCCATTTAACTTACTGATACAAAATTTCTTTGATATGACAGAAAAATCTCCCTCTTTGACATCTCATGTCAATGACAACATACAATAGATTTTCCATGTACCTAATGTATTGATTCATATGCAATATGTTCTAACAATTTTGCATCAACTTGACTAATCTTCAAATGCTTAGTTAATGCATCACTAATCTTTGTTTAGTGAGCTTCAGGTAGGGGAATGACCCCTAGCTTACCTCTTAGATACAAAAACACATCCTTAGGTAATGGATTGGTGAATATAACTGCAATTTGTTCTTTTGTATTCACATATTCCAATCTCACCTCTTTTTCTTGCACTAATTCTCTTAGAAAATGATATTTTATTTCAATGTTCTTTGTCTTGGTATGCATCACTAGATTCTTGGATATGTTAATTGCATTAGTGTTATCACAGAAGATAACTACTAGATCCTTGATTTCTTCCTTCATACTTGACAATAGTTGTTTGAACAAAATGATGTTGGAACAATTGACTATTGTTGCAACATATTCTGCTTTTTTTGTAGACCAAGGGATGCAATTCTATTTCTTGCTTATCCAAGACACTAGCCTCTTTCTAAGAAAGAATGCTCCACCACTAGTGCTTTTCCTATCATCAATACTTCTTGCACAATCAGCATCAGTGAAGGCTTTTAATTCAAAGTTTCCTCCCTTCTTATACCACAAACCATAATCTTCAGTACCTTTTAGATACATCATAATTCATATGATTTTCCTTTGGATTAGCATAAAATGTTGCCACGATACCAACTACTAATGCAATATCAAGTCTTGTGTGTACTACATATTGAAGTTTTCCAATCATTGATCTATTTTAGTTTAATCTACCTCTTTAGAATCATCATTTTTGGAAAGCTTATGTCTATTAGACATAGGTGTTCGAATTGGTCTAGAATCCCCCATTCCAAATTTCTTCAATATCTCCTTGATGTACTTTGGTTGAGTAATGCAGATGCCATCCTTCTTCTGTTGAATTTGCAGGCCAACAAATAATTTAATCTCTCCAAACATTGACATTTCAAGTTCTTTACTCATTTTTTTAGAAAAGGATTTATATAAGTCATCATGTCCAATGAATAATATATCATCTATAAATATTTATACCAGCATTATCTTCTTTTTTGGTTCTTCCTTGATGTATAGGCTATTGTTGTCATTTGTCCTTTGAAAACCAATTCTTACTAGATAACTATGCAATCTCTCATATCAAGCTCTAGGGCTTATTTGAGACCATATAAAGCTTTGTGTAATTTGAAAATCATATCCCTTTTGTTAGGATCTATGAAACCTTCAGGTTTCTCAATGTAGACTTCTTCTTCTAGGATTCCATTCAAGAAGGTTGACGTTACATCCATCTGATATACTTTGAATCCTTTATGTGCAGCATAAGTAAGTAGTATTTTAACACCTTCTAGTCTTGCAACAAGAGAAAATGTTTCTCCATAATCCATACCTTCTTCTTGAGCATAACCTTTGTATGCTAACTTTTCCTCATTCCTTGATACTTCTCCATTTTCATTCAACTTATTTACCCATTTTATGCCAATTATATTTTTTTCCTTGGGTCTAGGAACAATACTCCAAGTTTTGTATCTTTCAATTTTTTTAATCTCCTCATCATTGCCTCAACCCAACTTTCATTGTCTAAAACATCTTTAATAGTTCTAGGTTCAAACTCAATAAGAAAACATGTACCTTTTAGTTTGTTCCATGTCATTATGCCTTTTGACTAATCTCCAATGATTTTCTTAGGTGCATGATGCCTTCTAACATATCTAGCAAGTATAGGTTCCTTCTTTTTGGATTTTGGACTTGAGTCACTCAGTTCACCATGCTCAAAATGATCTTCTAAATCATACTCGACACTAATACATTTGGTACCAAATTGCAACGACAGTGCCGTTGCAGTTTTTCCATCACAATCTTGTCATCATCGTAATTGCAACGATAGACCATCACAATTGCGATGACGAAAAGGTTGTGATGAAAAAACTGCAATGGCACTGCCATTGCAATTTGGTACCAAATGTATTAGTGCAGGTCCCACTGTTTGTAACTTAGGTTCTTCTGATAGAGACTTAGGTCCCTCAAAGTGTGACTTAAGTTGCACTGGATGCAACTCAAGTTGAACTAGAGATTTAGGGGACTTAAGTGGTGAAGACTGCTAATTTCCAGTTGCATTTTCTTGAGTTTTCGGTAAAGTATCAAGTTCAAAGTAAACAATTTTTTTTTGTAGTTTTCAGGTTTTTTTCAGCTTTGTTCTTCACTTTTTTCTGCAAACTCATAAATTTTTACATGTGCACTTTCTATAACCTTGTGAGTAGTAAGATTCATACATTTATATGCTTTTCTTTTGTTGGAGTATCCTAGGAATATACCTTCATCACTTTTCACATCAAACTTTCATTTCCTTGTTTCTTTTAAGATGTAACATTTGCTTCCAAATATATTAAAATAACAGACATTAGGTTTTATAGCCATACCATAATTCATAAGGTGTTTGATCTATATCTTTCTTCAGTTGACCTTAGTTTAAGGTATGAACTATTGTATTGATTGCTTCCTTCCAATATTTGATTGCAACATTTTTCTCTATCATCATTGTTCTTGCACAATTCATAATGGATCTATTTCTTCTTTCTTCTATGACATTCTACTGAGGTGCACTAGGTGTAGATGCTTGCCTTTTGATTCATCTTTCATTGCAAAAGTCATTGAATGCATTTGAGATTAATGCTCCTCCTCTATCTAACCTTTGATATTTTAGTTTCTTTCCTATTTCTTTCTCCTCTCTAGCTAGATACCACTTGAATTTTTGAAAGGTTTCAGATTTAACTTTCAAGTACATCATTGTCATCATCCTATAATAATCATCAATAAATAAAATTAAATACTTATCTCAACAATATCTTTCTATGCCAATAGGTCCACAAAGATATGTACGAAGCAGCTCCAGAACTTTTTTAGAATGATAATTCTTTCTTTTGAAGCTTGTATTTCACATCTTCCCAATTTGAATTTTTTTGCACATTCCCATATCAGGTTTCCTTGGAATGCTTCTCACTCTTTTATTCTTGCTTATGTTAACCAGGTTATGAAAATTCACATGATACAATATTTTATGCCATAACCAAATTTCCTCTACTTGTGCTAGGAAATATGAAATTTTAGTTAGATCTAGATAGAATAGATCACCTTTTGTTTGATTTCCAGTCGCAACTAGATTTCCTTTCCCATGCAGTAGCTTAGCCTTTCCATTCATGAATTCTACCTTGCATCCAATATTGTTCAACTATGCCACACTAAGTAGATTATGTTTCAGTCCTTCAACCCAGTATGCATTATCACATATGAGTTTATTAGTTAATGTAATGCAACCTTTTCCCTTTACATAAAAGGGTTCATCATTTCCAAATCTGACACTTCCACCATTATACTATTCCAAGTGCTCAAATTTTGTTTTATCATAGTCATGTGGTGAGAAAAACCACTATCTATGATCCATGTGTCATTCTTGCTAATATGAGAAATGAGGGCAATCTTATCATTTTCATCATCTGATTCATCTTTAATAGCAATGTAAACCATTTCATCACCATCACTGCTATTAGAGTCTTTAGCCATGTAACAAGATTTATTACCTTTATCCTTGTAATCTTTATAGCTTTTGAAATCTTTCTTCCCTTTATACATTTTTTCTTATTTGCCTTCTTTGTTTGGACACCTTGTAGCAATGCGACCAACTTTTTCTCAAGAAAACTAGTTTAGGGGAATTTTACCTTTGTACTTTCCTTTTCCTTTAGGGAATCTTCTTAGAAGTAGGGCTTCAATGGTTTCAAGGTCATCATTAGAATCATCTTCATCTTCAGTGTCAGATTATTTGACTTTAGATTTTCCACCTTTCTTTTTAAGTGATAGTTTAGCTTGAAATGCAAACTCAATGCTACAAGAGTTAGGAACATAGTTATCAAAGTTGTGTGACTCAAAGGCCGTCAACCTTCCCACTAGTGCATCCAAAGTAATATCATTTTCAGGATCACATGTCATTTCTTGAATAACTAAAACTCTAATTTCATAAAGAGGAAGAAGAGTTCTAAGTACCTTGTTGACCACTATCACATCATCTATTTTCCCTCCCAAGGCTCTGATTACACTCACACTTGTTTTGATTCTTTCACTGTATTGTGCAATGTTTTCATCTTCTCTCTTCTTCATTTGATCAAATTGACCTCTTAGACTTTCTTCCTTAGCTCTCCTTGTATTTTCATCCACATTTCATGAGCAGTAGGACAATATTTGACTTCATCAAATTCAACATAATTGAGAGTAGAAACAATGCCAATCATCATTACTCTATGATTCTTCATTTCCACAATTTGGTCCATAGCCGAAGGTCCATCAAGTGCAACATACCCCTCCTCTAGGTATTTTAGGCTCATCTCTCCAATGGTTTCCAAATGGAGCTTAATGAGTTCTTGCCATGCTTGGAAGTAATCTTGGTTCAACTTAGGAATTTCCCTTCTATAGGACATCTTGATCTTTAGCTTAGGTCTTTGAAACCTTATCTACAAGCACCAATAGTTTTGATAACAATTGTTGGAAATAAAAAGGAGTAACTAAGAGGGGAGGGGTGAATCAATTACTACAAAAAAAATCCCAGTCCCTTAAGATGTCAACACAACTTTAAATTGATCGAGCTAGGGTTTCGCCTGGAGTTGTGCGTGGTTCAGCTATTTCCTATGCTGATGTGGCTTCATTTGAGGTTGGTATTGGTGGTTAGACTATGCAGCCAGGATTTCATGATACCGTGCATTTGGGGTTCCATGCTGCTATGCCAGTTGTGGTATGTAACCCAAAAAGGCTTCATCTAAGTTCTTCTATAGTTGATAAGATTTCTATTGTTTTGGATGACTTCATGGTTGCTACTGCTATCTCTCACTTTAAGGGTTTCTGGCCCTCTCTTTCGAATTTGCATGCATGGATATCTCATGTTTAGGAACCATTCATTTCGAAGAGTGCCCAGATTTACCCTGTGGCAAGGGGTTTTTTTGTTGTGAAATTTGATACTACAGATGATAGAAATGCCATCCTTAGTAATAATTTCTCTTAGGATGGGAAGTTTCCCTTGATGAAAAAAATTTGGCACAAGGATTTCAACCCTTCGACTGAAACTTTTAATAAGATCCCTCTATAGGTAAGGCTACTAAACCTTCCCCTTCATCTTTGGCTAGAACCTTTCCTAGTGGAGGTGGGGAATGTTCTTGGAGACTTTGTGAAATCTGATTCAGATACTGTCGGCTTGTATCGGTCAATATTTTCTCACTTTCTTGTTGAGATCGACATTTTTAAGGGACTCCTATACATGATTTCGGTGGATTCTCCTCTTGGTTCTTGGAATATTCTTCTAGACTATGAGGGTATCCCTTTTCACTGCAGGAATTGCCACTTGACAGGTCACCTGGCTACTAGGTGCTCTTCTGGTAAATCTAGACCGAAAATGTCCCCTTCTTGGTGGAAGGGGGTGTCAAAAGAACATTACATGTATGAGAAGGTTGCTAAGAACTCTTTTCAGATTCTTTCTTCTCCTGGCATCTTGATGAAGGTTCCTCCTTCAACCCCTTCTGTGGTGACTACTGGCCAGTCTCTGGTTTCTGTTCCTGTTCTTGGTTTTCTTGCTGCTATCCCTATTTTTGGGGTGGATTCTACTTTTTTTTCTTTTCTATCCCATCCTCTAGCTCCTTCAGTGGTGACAACAGGTCCGTCTCTAGATTTCCTAGTTTCTAGATTGGACTCTGCTCCTGTCTCTATTGATTTGTCCTCTCCTGAATTCTTGTTGATGGATCCACTTTTGGCTCCCTTAGTTGTGGTTGTTAGTCTTTCTTCTGGTGTTTCCAAGGTAGTTCCTCTTGTGGTACCTTTGCTGGGTGCCACTGTTTTGTCTTAGGTCTCTATTGTCACTTCCTCTTCTTCGTCCTTTTCCCTGGCCTATAGGGTTTTAGGTTCTAGTTGTGATGGTGCGGATTTTCAGTGGCAGAAGGCTACTGGTTTGGTGGAGGATAGATGGACTACAGTAAAAGGAAAAAATGTAAAGACACCCACTCCCTCTTTTGACATGGCACTGAGGTCCAACAAGAAGGGCTCAAAAGGGAAAGTCTAACTCTCTTGGCTCTTTTGGCCTTTTTCTCTTGGCAGTGTGTTTCATTTTGGGGTTTTAGGAGCCTGATAAAAACCTATTTTTGTGGTTGTTATTGTCTTATTTTATGTTTTGCCTCTATGGTCACCTTTTTTTAGGTGACTTGTTTCTCCTTTGTTGACTCATATAGGGTCTCAGGCACCCTTCAAAACTTGGTTGTGTGGCTGATGTGTACTACTTTATTTTTTATGCCACTCTGGTCACTTCTATTTTGTGACCCGTTCTTCCTTAGGACTGTAGTTTTGTTTGGTTTGGGCTTCATTGAAAATTCTTGATTTGTAAAGGGTTTCAGGGTCCCTTCAAAGCCTGTTTATCTTATCAAAAACACAACTTTAAACCAAATCCTTTCTGAAACTCAGTTAACACTGAATATTGTATTAGTTACTCAGTTGACACAAAGATAATTAGATCTTAAGATATTTAATGTGATTTTATCCTTTATGAACTTAGTTGCAAAAGAATAAAGGAAATAACATGAACATAGGACACAACAAGATCTAACATTTTGGGAAAACCACCAATTGCAACTAGTTACTATTTTCACTCTTCTAAAGTAAGTGTTGTTAAGAGCCAACCCTGTTAAAGGTTACAAAACACATTGTTAGGTGTGACCTTGTTAGAGGATTTAATTCACCCTATTAGGAGTGGCCTTGTTAGAGGTCTTTAGACACTTTAATCTAGAAATTCCACCTTATTAGAGGATTTGCTAAATAGCTTCTAGGCTAACTCTATTAGGAGATTTGATTCACTGCTACAATTATTAGAGAGTAACAATAACTTGACCTGATTGCTAATGCAACTAAATTTTTTAATTCATATCTCTATTTTGGTTTGATTACTTGATCCTCCTTGATTAGAATGCTCTTTGCAACTCTATCAACTCGTATACTATCCTCTTACAAATATCCTTCCAAAAAATTTCTTCCTTAATTCATCTTCTTCAATTCCAAATTTCAATCCTCAATTTGACCTTTCCTTTATACGTTTCACCTTATCAAGTCAGCTTGAATACTCTTTTAATCAAATAATTATCATCCCTTAACTTGGCTTGTATTAACCAATAAATGTATCCCTTCATTCATCGACCAACTTAGATAGAATGTGAGTTTTGATGTTAGCCGATCCAACTTGGTTAGATCAAACATCATGTTGACTTTCCTTTGATAACCAATTGAACTCATTCAATATAGACTTAGCTTCATTAACCAACTGATCTTAGTCAATATTGGCTCTAAACTTGGTTATAATCAAGCACTTGGTACATACCAAAAACTGCCTTCAATGCCTGAGTGAACTCAACTATGACTAATTTCTTGGTAAGAGCTTGGAATTTTGTGTAACATCAAAGACAAAATACAATTGAATAATTGTTTTCAAAAAATACTTCCTAAAATAATCTTTAAAGAACAAACAACTTTCGTACCTAATAGATCAATTCTTGAAGGAATAATTATAATTCACAAAATTATCCACTAAACACAAACTAATAAGGAACCTAATATGCTAACAAAACTAGATATAAAGAAAGCATATGATAAAGTAGACGAAGATTCTTATGCAAGACAATGGAAGCCTTTGGATTCTCTCATTAATGGATAAATCTTATTTTTAATTGTATCTCAACACAAAATGTATCACTACTCATAATGGAACACTAGAAGGATTCCTCAATATATTAGGAAATATAAGGCAAGGAGATCAATTACCACCTTTCCTATTCATCATTATAGCAGAGGCTTTTGGAAGAGTTATAAAGAAGGCTCAAGCAAAAGATAAATCAAAGGTGTTTTAACAACAAAAGGTGTGCTTAAAGTAACACTCCAACAATTTGTAGATGATACTATTCTCCTAGGAGAGAGCACAATGGAAGAGATGTGAAACTTCAAACAAATAATCAAATCATATATGGAAGCCTTAGTGTAGAAAGTAAACACTAAAATCCATAGAATTTTCTTTTAAATACTCATCCAAACATTGAAAGAAGCATCTTTCAACTTAACGGGATATAGGCAAGATACTTTCCCATGCAAATATCTAGGTATCCAACTAGGAAAAAAGGAACAAGATAAAATACATCTTGGAAGCAAATCTCTTAAAAAACTAGATTAAAAAATAGAAAGCTAGAAAGGTGAATAGCTTACAAAGATTGACCAAGAAACTATGATAAAATCAATACTATCTTCCTTTCCAACCTATCAAATGTCATATTTACCACTCCTAAAATGTATTAAAAGTAATCTATATAACAAATTAAAGGATTTCTTTTGGAAAGGAATAAAAGATATAAAAAAACAAGAAATGATTAAATGGGACAAAATTTTTAGACCAAAAGAGTTTGGTGGATTAGGAATTAAGAATCTGAAGTTTGAACCAGAAAAATAAAGCATTAGGAGTCAAATTAGTTTGGAGTATGTTTAATGAACACAAAAATAAATGGGCTAAAATTATATATCATAAATATCTAAATATCTCTAATTCCTTGTCTTTATTCTAAATCGGAAACCCACCTAAAGGTTCAAAAACATGGAACTTTATGATTCAATGTTGACCCTTAATCAACATCAATATAACATGGGATATTGGACTTGGCACAAAAACATTATTTTGGGAAGATTCATGGGATGACCTCCCATCTCTAAATAGTTATAACCTACCCAATAACATAAAAAATACTCTAACAAATACTTGGGGGAAATATGTAAGTAACTATAAACAAGTAATAAATCATAATCATATTAGAGGATGAAAGTGGAGATCTATAGAGGAGACAAATTTGATAGAGTAGGAAAAACAAATTTTTGAGTGATTTCTAAATCAAGGGGAAGTCAAAAATAAAGAAAGAAGAGATAAAATGATATGGGGAGCTTCCAAAAGTGGGAAATATAGTGTTAAAAGGGGCAATGAATTGATTGTAAACTCACAAAGATGAGAAAAGATTGATATACGCCTAAATCTATGTTGGGATTCAACATGCTTACCCAAAGCAAGAATATTTCTTTGGGCTCCATTGAAAAATAAAATCCTTACAATGAACATATTTACTAAGAAGGGATTCGAGGATCCTTCTAGATGTCCATTATGTGAAAATGATTCAGAGACAATGGATCATCTATTGTTCCAATGTTTATTTTACTCTCGATGGTGGAATTGGCTATTCCATAAACTCAATTGGTTAACAACCCCAATTAATAAGCTTGCCTAAGAATGATAAATCTAATAATTAAAGAAACATAAAAAAAATCTCCCCTCCTATTATTTTGTGGGAAATTTGGAAGGAAAGAAGCAGGAAAATATATGCTAATGAAAAAATGACAATAACATCATTTCTAAAGTGGAAGCCAATATCGTAGAGGTAATGAATAATAATTTAAGGAATATGCTCTTGAAGAAGGAACCTTCTCATATTGGGATGTAGGAATGATTTTTTTTGGAAGAATCTTATTAATCCATCGATGACATATGTAAAAGCTAATAAAAAAGAAAGACAAGACTATAAATGGGAACCTCCCCCATTAGGATGGACAAAATTAAATTTTGATGGAGCTTCTTGAGGCAATCCAAGTTAGATAGGAATAAAATATATCATTCATGTCGAAGATGGATCCTAGAAGGTCAAAAGAGCCAAGTATTTAAGAGTTTCTATGAATAACTCAACAAACTTAGAGGCACTAATTGAAGATATTCATATTAGTTTGGATTTAGGTATTAAAAAACTAATAACAGAAGGTGATTCATAGATAATATTAAATGCAATTAGAAAGAGAAGTACACCAAATTAGAAAATCAATTCAAAACTAGAGTATGCTTTAAATGTTAATAGAAATTTTTGAGGAAACTACTGTTAGAAATAGGAAATACTGAGAGGGGGATGGGGGGCAGTGAATCAATATTTCACAAACTTTTACCAAAAACTAGATATCATTAACAACTTTATAACTTGCATAAAAAGTAATCTAGCTATGTTGAAAAATAAACATAACCATGTAATAAAGTAACTCATAACACCATAATTTGTTAACTATGGAAACCTTGGCCAAGAGAAAATCCCAATGGGGATGGTACCCACAAAATGATCCACTAATCAAAAGTATCTAGTTAAAGATATTGACCCTATTAGGAGTCTATTAAATCCATATAGTGTCTCATTCCTTGTTAGAGAAATAGGCCTTGTTAGAAGCTCAAACCTATTAAGATTTTTTATATACAAATATAAAATATATTCAAGATGAGCCCACTTCTCAAACATGCAATGTATAATAAAGTTATTCAATACACAAGATATATACAAAAAACCTTTGCACTGTTATTGATATCTTCAATATTTGATATTTCCTTCACTTCTCTTCACAAAAATTTATCACAATCTTCATTCCTTTGAACATACATCAAAATTCACATCATACACAATTTCACTTGATCACACAATACTTCATATAACTTCACATTTGTAATTTTTCCTTTATAGCTTGCTATTTAACAAATATTTGCTTAGTCAGCCTTCATACCTTTATAAACTTTATCAATATACAAAATCAACTCTTGCCCACTAAGGGTTAACATCAAGGATGTCATCCCTAATTAGTTAAGTAATTATTTTACTAAAAAAAATAATTTCTTAACCCAAAATACTTATTTCCTTATCATGCTCTGTTCTATCTATAAAATACTATAACTGGTAAAATCATTGTAACTCTATTTGTATTGACTGTAATTTCCTACAAAATTACACATTTCATCATCATAGTCTCTAGTAGCCATACCTAACTCTACACATGTCCATAATATGCCTATGAAGCTCAATAATCAAAACTCTAACTGATCTGTCAGATAAATTGCATAACACTTAGACAATCTTCTAAGTCTAACTTGTTGGATATAATTGATTAATTGTATGTTGTCTTTGATGTTACACAAATGTCATATCATTATCAGTTAGTATATATCGAGCTCCCTCTGGCAGTGAAGACAGTTCTCAGTGTCTACTGAGCATTCTTGTGTTTGCCTAGTTCAAAAGGTAGTGTCTACCGAGTTCACTCGGGTGTCGAAGGAAAAGTTGCAGAAAGTAATTGTTAACCGAGATCACTTGACTAATGAAAGAAAGTTGGATGGAACTACTGCTAACCAAGCTCACTTAGTTTCCAAAGGATTTTTTGCAATTTTGCAGTGTTAACTGAGCTTCTGTTGGTTAACAAAGGAAATCATTTCTAAGTTAGTTTCTATTGAGCTGGGTTGGCTAACAAAGGATTTTATTATTTTGTTGTATTAAGCTTAATTGATTTATTTATTAATTTCAGCCAACTAAGGTGATGAATATTGATTATTCTAAGTTGTATTTTAGCCGACTTGACAAAGTGGAAGATATAAGTATAAGGTCAAGTTGTGATTTCAAAGTGTGAAAGTGCAAGTATGAAGATGTGATTGAAGATTTAATGATGAGAAGAGAAAGTGAATTTGAAGGATAAGAAAAATATTCTTGTGGAGCAGCAAAGCTTTATATTATCAAGAAGGATCAAGTACAAGCTAGAATAGAGATCTATAATTAGCAATTCAGTTGCATTCAAAATAGGTCATCTCCATTGAATTGTTCTCAAGACCTCTAACAAATCCACTTCTATTAGGGTGATTAAATCCTTTAATAGGGTTACACTTGACAGTGTGTTTTGTAACCTTTAACAAGGTTGGCTCCTAATAGGGCTCACTTCAAAAGAGTGAAAAATAATAACTAGTTGAAATTGGTGGTATTTCACAAATTGAGTTTCCACGTTAAATCCTGGTGTCAAATGTGTTCATGCTATTTTCTTTTATGTGTTTGCAACTAAGTTAAAGAAATGGTAATCATAGATAACATCTAAAGGTTTATATGTTAATCATTTAGCAAGCTAATCTAGTTATTACCGAGTTATAATATTCTGTATGTGTTTACTGAGCTTCAACAATATTCAGTTATCTATTTACATTTTGTACTAACATCTAAGGGATCTGGGATTTATTTTTGTAGTAACTAATTCACCCCTCCCCCCTTAGTTAATCCTCTTATATTTCCAACAATTGGTATCAGATCTTTTGGTGCTTGTAGAAAAGGTTTAAAGGACCTAAGCTAAAGATCAAGATGTCTTACAAAAGAGAGATTCCCAAGATGAACAGAGACAATTTTGTAGAATGGCAAGGACTTATGAGATTACATCTAGCTACAAGTATCTTGATGTTGAATACAAGACTCCCACTGGAACATTATCGGTTGAAGACATTGCTGAAAAGAAGAATCATAATATCATGATGATTGATATTGCATCTGCTCTCAGTTATGCTGAATTTTATGAGGTAAAGAATTTCAAAACTACTTTTAAAATGTGGAACAAACTGAAAGATATCTATGGAGGAGATGACAATGTAAAAAGAGCCAAAGATGAAAACCTTAGAGGATAATTTGATCAAATGAGAATGAGAGAAGATGAAAATATTGCAAAATATGTGGAAAGGATCAAGGCCAGTGTAAGTGTAATCGAAGCATCTGGAGGAGACATTAAGGAGGAAGCTATTGTAAGTAAATATTACAAAACTCTTCTTCCTATTTATGCAATTAGAGTGTTTTCTATTTAGGAAATCAGATGCGATCCAAATATCAAATTAGGCTTGGATGCTCTAGTTGGAAGATTGAAATTTTTTGAATTAGATAACTATGATAACTATATTCTTGCTTCAAAAAATATTGAATATGCATTTAAAGCTAAACTCACACTCAAAGAAAAGGGCAAAATGTCAAAGTCTAGTGAATTAGGAAGTGAAGAAGATGGATCATCAGAAGAAAGTTCAAATAGTGATCTTGAAGTTGTTGAAGCTCTGCTTGCAAGAAAGTATTCCAAAGGAAGAGGAAAGTACAAAGGTAAAGTTCCTCTGATCTTCTTTTCTTGTAAAGTAGTTGGTCACATTGCTGCTAGGTGTCCAAATAAGGAAATCAAGGATGAAAAGAAAGACAATAAGAATAAAGGCTAGAAGGACTCCAAGAACTACAAAGACAAAGGTAATAAATCTTGTTTTATATCTAAAGATTCTAATAATAGTGAAGATAAAATGGTATATATTGCCATGAAAGATGAATCTGATGATGAAGAAGATAAGATGGCACTTATCTCTCATGTTAGCAAAAAATGGTATATGGATCATTGACAGTGGCTGCTCACATCATATGACTAGTGACAAAAAAAAATTTGAGCACATGGAATATTATGATGGAGGTAGTGCAATATTTAGAAACAATGAACCTTGTAACATAAAAGGAAAATGATGTATCTTGTTGACTAAAGAACTTGTATGTGACAATGCTTATTGGGTTGAAGGACTAAAGCATATTCTATTGAGTGTGGCATAGTTGAAGAACATTGGATTCAAGGTAGAATTCATGAATGGACAGGCCAAACTACTAGATGGGAAATGAAATCTAGTTGGATCTAGCAAGCAAACAAAAGGTAATCTATTTTATCTTGATCTTAGTGATTGTTCATGTTTTATTTCTCAAGTAGAGGAAAGTTGGTTATGGCACAAAAGGCTATGTCATGTAAATTTTGATAATTTGGTTAAGATAAGAAAACATAGAAGAGTAAGAGGTATTCCTAGTTTGAAGAAGCCTGACATGGGTCTATGCAAGAATTGCCAAATTGGTAAAATGGAAAAAATTAGCTTCAAAAGAAAAGACTATTAGTTAGAAGAAGTCTTGAAATTTTTTTATACAGACTTATGTGGACCTATTGGAATTGAAAGCTATAGTGGAGAAACATTTTCATTCTTTTTATTGATGACTATTCTAGAATGATGACTGTAATAAAAGAAAAATCATAAGCCTTTCAAAAATTCAAGTGGTATCTGGCAAGAGTAGAAAAGGAAACTGGAAAAAGGTTGAAATGCTTAAGATTAGATAGAGGTGGTGAATTCATCTCCCATGAATTTAATAATTTCTACATTGAAAGAGGAATTAAAGGACAAGTATTAGCCCTTGGTACACCACAATAGAATGGTATAATAGAAAGAAGAAATAGATCTATTATGGATTGTGCAAGAACCTTGATGATTGAAAAGAATGTTGCTCTCAAATACTAGAAGGAAACTATTAGCACTATAGTTCATACCTTGAACAGAGTTTAGTTGAAGAAAGATTCAAACAAAACACCTTATCAACTATGGTATGGTTACAAACCTAATGTAAGTTACTTGAAAGTATTTGACAACAAATGTTATATATTGAAAGAATATAGAAAAGGAAAATTTGATACAAAAGGTGATGAAGGCATATTTCTAGGATACTCCTACAAAAGTAAAGCATACAAATGTTTGAATTTTTCTACTCACAAATTTATAGAAAGTGCACATGTCAGAATTTATGAATTTGTAGAAAAAAGTGAAGAAGAAAGCAACAAGGAGCCAGAAGATTACAGAAGACTCATTTACTATGAAACTGATACCCTACCAAATCTATCGGATAGAAAATAAGATTCATCTCCGGAGTGCTGAGAAACTCCAATAGTTACCAAATTGCAAATAGTGTAACCTAAGCTACAAGGACCCGAGTCACAATCAGAGGCTACTGAGCTAGTTCAAACCAAGCCTGATGGACTTGAGTCACAGACAGAAGGACCCAAGCTTGAAACTAAAATTCAAGAAGAAGATGGTGGAACTCATTCAAAGACCAAAGAGCCTATGTTAGCAAGATATGTTAGAAGACATAATGCACTTGATTAGATCATGGGAGACAAATTAGACGGAACAATGACAAGAGGAAATTTAAAAGGTGCATGTTTACTTGCTAAATTTGAACCTAGAAGTATTAAAGATGCTCTAGAAAATGAAAGTTGGATTGAAGCAATGAATGAAGAGATAGAATAGATGCAAAAGAAAAAAATTTGGACTCTTGTTCCTAGACCCAAGGATTAAAATGTAATTGGTACAAAGTGGGTATTTAGAATAAGCTGAATGAAGATGGAAAGGTTTCAAGAAACAAAGCAAGACTAGTGTGCAAAAGTTATTCTCAAGAAGAAGGTATTGACTATAGTGAAATTTTTTCTCCTATGGCAAGACTAGAAGGTGTTAAAACCTTAATAGCATATGCAGAACATAGAGGATTTAAAGTACATCAAATGAATGTCAAATCTGCATTCTTGAATGAAATTCTTGATGAAGAAGTCTACATTGAACAACTAGAAGGTTTTTTATATCCTAGCAAAAGAGACATGCTTTGCAAGTTACACAAAGCATTATATGGCCTTAAGTAAGCTCCCAGAGCTTGGTATGAAAGACTCCATAATTACTTGGTACATATTGGTTTTCAAAGGAAAAGTGATAACAATAGTCTATATATCAAGGAAGAACTAGACAAGAAGATTTTATTGGTAGAAATATTTGTTGATGATACTCTATTTACAGGAAATGATGATTTGTGCAAAGCATTTTTAGAAGAAATGAGTAAAGAATTTGAGTTGTCCATGTTTGGTGAGATAAAATTCTTTGTTGGATTGCAGATACAATAGAATAAGAATAGTATCCACATCACTCAATCTAAGTATATCAAGGAGATACTGAAGAAATTTGGAATTGAAGATTCAGGACTAGTTGGAACCCCCATGTCTACTGGACATAAGCTCTCCAAAAATGATGATTCCAAAGAAGTACATATGACTACATACAAATCAATGATTGGAAAATTACCATATGTAGTACACACAAGGTTTGATATTGCTCTAACAATTGGAATAGTGGCAAGATTCTTAGCAAATCCTAAAGAAAATCACATGATGACAATCAAGAGAATCATGAGATATCTAAAATGTACTAAAGACTATGGTTTATGGTACAAACTTGGAGGCAATTTGGACTTGAAAGTGTTTACTGATGCTGATTGGGTAGGAAGTCTTGATGACATAAAAAGCACTAGTGGTGGAGCATTCTTTCTTGGTAAAAGACTAGTATCTTGGACAAACAAGAAGAAAAATTGTACATCTCAATCCACAACAGAGGTAGAATATGTAGCAACAATAGTTAATTGTTCTAACATTGTTTGGTTCAAACAACTCTTAGAAGGAATGAAGATAGAGATCAAAGATCCAGTTGTCATATATTGTGATAACACCAATGCAATCAACATATCAAAGAATCCAGTAATGCATTGTGAAACAAAGCATATTGCTATAAAATATCACTTCTTAAGAGAGTTAGTGCAAGATAAAGAAGTCATATTGGAATATGTGAATACAAAAGAACAGATTGCAGACATCTTCACCAAGCCATTATCTAAGGATGAATTTTTGTATCTAAGAGATAAGCTAGGGATCATTCCCCTATCTGAAATCCACTAGATAAAGTTTAGTGATGCATCAACGAAAACCTAACGAAGATCAATTAGTTGGTGTAGAATTAGCAAGGACATATTTTAGATGAATCAATACTTAAGGTACATTGGTATTTATAAAATTATTGTCTTTGGCATGTGTTGTCAAAGAGGGAGAAGTTTACTATCATATCTTTGAGAAATTTTTGGAACCAAAATAAAGTAAGGAACCAAAGAGGGAGAAGTTTTCACAGAAGAAGTTTGCTGAAAGAGGGAGAATGTTTTGAAAAATCTTGTTAGCAACTATTGTAGACAGAATCTAGTGAAAGGAAGAGCTCATACTGATAGAGGGATTTATCAAGTCTAAATCCAAAATTTCATTGTGTTATGACATGTTGTGTTGCCATCAATGCCAAAGAGGGAGATTGCTGGATACAATTGATTAATTGTGTGTTGTCTTTGATGTTACAAAAATGTCATATCATTATCATTCAGTATATGATGAGCTCACTTGGGTAATGAAGACAGTTCTCAATGTCTACTGAGCATTCTTGTGTTTTCCTAGTTCAGAAGGTAGTGTCTACTGAGTTCACTCGGGCATCAAATGAAAAGTTGCAGAAAGTGAGTGTTAACTGAGCTCACTTGGTTAATGAAGGAAACTTGGATGGAACTAGTGCTAATCGAGCTCACTTGGTTGCCAAAGGATTTTTGCAAGTTTGTAGTGTTAACCGAGCTTCTATTGGTTAACAAAGGAAATCATTCTTGAGTTAGTTTCTACCGAGCTAGTTTAGCTAACGAAGGATTTTTTTTTTTTTTTGTATTAAGATTAATTGATTTATCTATTAATTCTAATCGACTAAGGTGATGAATATTGATTCTTCTAAGTTGTATTTGAGCCGACTTGACAAAGTGGAAGATACAAGTATAAGGTCAAGTTGTGATTTCAAAGTGTGAAAGTGCAAGTATGAAGATGTAATTGAAGATTTAATGATGAGAAGAGGAAGAAAATTTGAAGGATAAGCAAAATATCATTGTGGAGTAGTAAAGCTATATACGATCAGGAAGGATCAAGTACAAGCCAGAATAGAGATCTATAATTAGCAATTCAGTTGCATTCAAAATAGGTCACCTCATTGTTACTCTCTAACCATTATAGCACTGATCTAAATCCCCTAACAAAGTTGGCTTAATAGCTATTTGTAAATCCTTTAACAAGGTCATAATTCCATTAAATTGTTCTCAAGACCTCTAACAAGGCCACTCCTAATAGGGTGATTAAATCCTTTAACAGGGTCACACCTGACAGTGTGTTTTGTAACCTTTAACAGGGTTGGCTCCTAACAGGGATCACTTCAGAAGAGTGAAAAATAGTAACTAGTTGCAATCAATGCTTTTTCCCAAATTGGGTTTCCACGTTAAATCCTAGTGTCAAATGTGTTCATGCTATTTTCTTTTATGTGTTTACAACTAAGTTAAAGAAATGGTAATCACAGATAACATCTAAAGATTTATATGTTAATCATTTACCGAGCTAATCCAGTTATTACCAAGTTACAACATTCTATATGTGTTTACCAAGCTTCAACAATATTCAGTTATCTATTTGCATTTTGTATTGACATCTAAGGGATCTGGGATTTATTTTTATAGTAACTAATTCACCCCTCCCCTCTTAGTTACTCCTCTTAAGAACATTCAACTTAGAATGTCACCCTATTGAAGGATTTACATAGAGCTATTAGGCCCACCTAAGTCCATGGGATTTACAGTCAACTTCTCAAAAGAATCTTTTATCCCTCTCTAAGGATCTCCTATCCTTCTCCTAAGGATCTCTTATCCTTCTCTTGGGGATCTCCTATCCTTTTCCTAAGGCTTATCCACCTAGCTATTAAGCTAATCTAGCAATGTAGGATTTCAAAGTCTAATACAATTGTAAGAAAGTATTAGAAGGGTTTTGACCTGATAAAGATTGCAGCTCCAACCTTGCAGATTTCATATCACTCTTCAATTCTTTTCTTTTCTTGGCTTTTCTTCCTTACAGTGCTGACAGCTTGTCCACCCTTTTAGATCTGTCTCCTTGAGTTCTTCCACTTATTATGCCAATGCACTCTATGTTCACTTCATCAACTCAGAGTCTTGATGCTCTATGCTTACTCCTCACTGTATCCTCTTCTTGACACTTCACACTAGCCTTCTCTTGGCTTCTTCGCACAACCACACCTATGACCAACTCCCTCTCACAATTGCTCCTAATCTCTAACCTGTAACTCTTTATAAAGAAGTTCTGTTCTTCATTTCCCACTCTAGTCTTCCCACTTATCAATTTGGTTTAATCTTGAGAAAACAATATTATTTTCCCTCCAAATTGTTTCTTCCAGAAACTTCATGATAGATCAATCAACATTCACCTTGAATTGGTTTGCATGGTTTACATAAAATTCTGTGACATCTACTCATCATCCTTATCATCCAACTAATTTACAAAATTCAATGTAAAAAACTTATCATTACTGATCTAGAAAATCTTTTGTCTTAACAAATAATGCAGCAACTTGGCATCATTGGTTTACTGATGCTTGGAACCTGAAGTCTTTTCCTGAGTTACTCGACACTTGAACAATTACTCAGCTCCTAAAAAATTACTCGACACCTGAACAATTTTCTTGGCACACACTGAAGTTGAACTTTCTTGGCTTCAACTATGAATTCTCTTGGCTCTAACTAGCTTGCTCAGCTTTCTCTAATGAACTTAGTTAGGCTTTACAAATGACTTAGTTAAACCTTACATCTTTGATGTGTCTTGGTGTGTCCATCCTCTTAGAGTATGTCATCAATACACTATTTCATTAATGGCTTGGCTGATCCTTATACTTCATTAAAACATCATAACTTCAAGCTTTCTCCAGGTGCTCTAGTTACATCTTATTGATTGCCTCCTCCTTGTCAATCAACCAATTGATAGTATTTGGATCACTTAAGCAATTGTCATCCCTGCAAGTAGCAAGTTTGACATCAATGATAAAAAAATGATTGAAAACATTCTTTTCTAGTTCCATTATTCTTCATTCATGATCTTTTCAATCATTTCCAACAATCTCCCTCTTTGGCATTGATGGCAAACCAAACTGATCAATTGATTAAGCTGATCAACTTAGTTACCACCAAAATTATATACCAAATAGAAAACTTTTTGTCATTACATATCTTCCTCTTTGTATCATGTCTTCCTCTTTTGGTGATACAAATTGAATCCTTTGTTCTACTTCTCCCTCTTGACTGCTACGTTCTTACTCTATATTCCTGATCCTTCCTTCATAGCTGCTTGTTGACTAGTTTCTTATCTCTTTTGAATCTCCCTCTTTCATCTCTTCTTTCATACATTCTCATACATCTCACTATCTTTACCTTTCATTGATCAATTTCTCATAAATCTCCCTCTTTGACATAAATACCAAAGATGTAGCATCTTCAACACGCTAAATATAAGCTTTGCATCTCATGTTTTCTCCCTCTATCACCATGCTAGAATTTTTGTTCCTATTGTCATCCTCTACATCATTCTTTTGATATTGCAAGGATCTACTCCAGTTGATGCAAGGCAGCTTCTTTGTTGCTTTAGACTACTTGAGTTAGGGGCATTACCCCCAACTTGCCTCTAAGATATTCATAAGCATCCTTGGGCAATGGTTTGGTGAAGATATCTGCAATTTGTTCCTTTGTGTGAATGTACTCCATCTTCACTTGTTTGTTTTCCACCAATTCTGTGACATAATGATACTTGATTGCAATATGCTTGGTCTTTGCATGCATTACTAGATTCTTGGATATGTTTATAGCACTTGTATTATCACAATACAGTATCACAGGTTTGGTTACCTCTTCTTTCATTCCTTTCAATAGATGCTTGAGCCACACAATGTTTGTGCAATTGACTGCTACTGCCAAATATTCTACTTCTGCAGTGGACTGAGATGTGTATGTTTGTTTCTTGCTAGTCCAAGTAACTAGCCTTTTACCTAAGAATAATGCTCCTCCACTTGTGCTTTTCCTATCATCAATGTTGCCTCCCCAATTTTCATATATGTATGAAATGAGCTCAAACTTCTCATTCTTTTTGTAGTATATGCCAAAATCATTAGTTCCTTTGAGATACCTCATTATCATTTTTATTGCCATGAGATGATTTTCTCTAGGATTAGTAGAGAATCTAGCCACTATTCCAACTACTAGTGCTATGTCTGGTCTGCTATGTACAACACATTGTAGTTTTCCAATCATGGATCTATACATTGTTTGATTGACTTCAGCTGATTCATCATTTTTGGATAGCTTATGTCTTGTTGCCATTGGTTTGTTGACAGGTTTGGAGTCTTCCAATCTAGACGTCTTTAGTATCTCTTTGATGTACTTTGATTGTATCATGAATATACCATGTTTTAGTTGATGTACTTGCAATCCAAAAAAGAACTTGATTTCTCCAAACATTGACATCTCAAAATCATGTTTCATTAGCAAAACTTTTACAAAGTGCATTCTTTCCTCCAAAAACTATGTCATCCACAAAGATTTTAGATATGAGGATATCCTTACCTTCTTCTGATTTGATGTACATGTTGCTTTCATCATCAGTTCTTTCAAATCCTATTTGCACTAGATACTTGTGAAGTCTCTCATACCAAGCTCTAGGGGCTTTCTTTAATCTATATAGAGCCTTATGCAATTTACATACGTTATTTTTGTTATTTTCATCAACAAATCCTTCTAGTTTCTCTATGTAGACTTCTTCTTCAAGTATACCATTCAAAAATGCAGACTTAACATCCATTTGATAGACTTTAAATCCTTTGAAGGCTGCATATGCCAGTAAGGTCCTTACTCCTTCCATTCTGGCAACTAAAGCAAAAGTTTCTCCATAGTCTAGTCCTTCTTCTTGTGCATACCCTTTATAGACTAGTCTTGCCTTGTTCCTTGTGATTTCACCATTCTCATCTAACTTGTTTCTAAACACCCACTTGGTTCCAATTACATTCTTGTCAGCTAGTCTTGAGACTAAGGTCCATGTCTTATTCTTTTCAATTTGTTCTATTTCTTCTTTCATAGCATTGTACTAGTCATAATATTTTATGGCTTTACTTACTATTTTTGGTTCCATTTTGCTGAGCAGACATGTCTCACTTCTGAGTCTATTCCTTATCATTGGTCCTACTTCTTTATTTCCAATAATTTGATCTGTAGGATGATGTCTTTTCACATATTTTGCCAATACTAGTTCTCTCCTTGTTTGTATGTTGTCTCTTTCAGAATCTAAATCTTCATGTGTATTTTCATCAGATATTTCTTCATTTCCTTCATGTTGACAATTTTTAGAATCTGAATGAACATTCTCTGTAGTCTACAACTTGGCTTTTGAATGTGTCTGCTACTCAACATTCACTATCTATGACTCGACAGATACTAGATTTTGTTGCTGATTATCATTCTGAGTTGCAACTTCACCATTATTAGGTATACCTTCATAAAAGTATACAAAGGTTTTATATTCTTATGCTTTCTTAGTGTTCTCAACACTTTGATCTTCTACAAACTCATCAAATTTCACATTTGTGCTTTCTACTACTTTGTTAGTGCTAACATTCAAGCACTTATAAGCTTTGCTTCTAGTAGAATAACCAAGAAATTTTCCTTCCTCACTCTTTGCATCAAACTTTCCATTTCTAGACTCTTTATATATATAGCATTTGCATCCAAATATTTTGAAATGTTTTACATTAGGAGAATGCCCTTACCATAATTCAAAAGGTGTTGTATTTGTACTTTTCTTGACTTGAACTCTGTTGAGTGTGTAGACTGCAGTACTTATAGCTTCTCTCCAATACTTGAGTGCAACATATTTCTCCATCATTAAGGTCCTGGCACAGTCAATAACTGATCTATTCCTTCTTTCTACTATACCATTCTAGGTGGTGTCCTGGGTGCTGATGTCTGCCTTTTGATTCTTCTTTCATTGCAAAATTCTTCAAATTCTCTTGATGTGAATTCACCTCCTCTATCAGATCTGAGACATTTTAGGCTCTTCCTAGTTTCTTTCCCAACTCTAGCCAAGTACCATTTAAACATTTGGAACGCATCTGATTTTTGTTTCAGGAACATGACTGTCATCATCCTTGAATAGTTATCTACAAATAGCATTATGTATCTGTCACCTTTGTAGCTTTGCACTTCAATAGGACCACACAAGTCAGTATGAACTAGCTCTAATACTTCATTAGAAGTATATGCCTTGCTTTTGAAAGTTGACTTGGTCATCTTCCCTAGTTGGCATTGTTTGCACATGGTGTTATCAGGCTTCTTCAACTTTGGTAGACCTCTGACTTTCTTCATTTTGCTAATGCTTATCAGATTGTCAAAATTTACATGACATAGCCTCTTGTGCCATAACCATACATCATCAGTTTGAACAATGAGACAAGAAGCATCTTCCATGTCTAGTTAAAACAAATTACTCCTAGTCTAGTCACCTTTTCCTATTAGACTTCCTTGAGAATCATAAATCTTAGCAACTCCTTTTTCAAATTCAACCTTGCATCCTATGTTGCCTAACTATGAGACACTTAACAAGTTATAATTCAGGCCTTCAACATAGTATGCATTATCACATGATATCTTTTTAGTAAGCTTGATACTACCTTTCCCTTTGATATGACATGGTGCATTTTTACCAAATCTAACACTATTTCCTTCATATTGAATAAAGGAAATGAACTTACTTTTATCTCTAGTCATGTGATGAGAGCATCCACTGTCTATGATCCATTTGTTATTCTTTTTCATACATGTTACTAGGGTAGTTGCTTCATCTTCATCTGATTCATCTTTCATAGCCACATAGACTACTTTATCATCATTCTCGTTAGAGTCTCCTTCAATAATGTATCATCTTTTTCCTTTACCTTTGTAGTCCTTGTTGTCCTCTTTCTTGTTCTTGAAGTTGCCTCCATCCTTGTAATTTTTCTTTTGTGTGCATCTGGCTGCAATGTGACCAACTTCATTACAATTGAAACAAATGATTGGTAGCTTACCTTTGAAATTGCCTCTTCCTCTATGAAATCTTCTTGCTAGTAATGCCTCCAATTGGTCTACATCATCTTCATCAGTGCTGCTGTCACTAGATACATACTTTCATTTTCCACTATTTTTCTTTGTTTGCACCTCCTTATTGTCTTCTATTGTCATCTTGGCTTTGAATGTAGATTCACAATTTTCTGGCTTGTAGTTGTCAAAGTTAGATAGCTCAAAGGTAGTGAGTCTTCCAATTATTCCTTCAAATGACAATGTGTTGCCTGGTACACATATTAGCTCTTGGATGGATGATACTCTTATAGCATAGATAGGATGCAAAGTTTTCAAGTATTTGCTACATACTATTTCTTTTGATAACTATCCTCCTAGGCTTCTTATGGCACTTACCACTTCTTTCATCCTTGCACCGTATTGAGCAGCATTCTCTCCTTCTTCCATTTTCATGTCATCAAACTTTCCTCTTCGGCTCTCTTGACATTATCATCTCCTCCATAGATTCTTAATAATGTTTCCCACATCTGATGTGCAGTACCACATTCTTTGATGTCATCATACTTGGCATAGCTTAGTGCTGAAGCAATATCTAACATCACTTGATTGTGTTCCTTCTTCTTGCTCATGTCATCTGCAGTGAGGGGTCCTATAGGGTCGACATGATCAACTGTGATTGAGGTCTGTGCATAGTCACTTACTGATCCAAGGTGTAGGTTCATTAGACTTTTCCATGCAATAAAGTTGTCTTTGTTTAGCTTGGGAACTTCTCTCTTGGACATCTTGATCTTCTTGTTGCTAGTACCTTGAAAAAAATCAGCAGTGGGCTCTGATACCAATTGTTAAAATTCTTTTAGAATAATTGAGAGGGGGGTGAATTAGTTATTCAAGGTCCAATAATGTCCAATGCAAACTTTCTAATAAAATAGAGGTGAATCAGAAGTACTATCCTTTTTACTTTCTTATCATGCATGCAATTAAAATTAAACAATCATGAAAAGTAAACATGCATCACCACATAATAGAAAGGATTTTGATGACCCAGAAACCCTCCAGAAATAAGAAGGTAAAACTGGGGTGGGGATGACACCCACAAAATAACTGTGCAATTGATTTCAACCACTTCTGATGGTTTGCACTGTTAAAAGCTTTACACACTGTAAAATGTGACCCTGTTAAAGGGTTTCTACACCTTGTTAGGAGTGTGCCCTATGAGAGAATTTAAAAACATTCAACTTAGAATGTCACCCTATTAAAGGATTTAAATAGAGCTGTTAGGCCCACCCAAGTCCATGGGATTTATAGTCACCTTCTCAAAAGAATCTTTTATCCCTCTCTAAGGATCTCCTATTCTTCTCCTAAGGATCTCTTATCCTTCTCCTAGCGATCTCCTATCTTTTTCCTGAGGCTTATCCACCTAGCTATTAAGCTAACCTAGCAATGTAGGATTTAAATGTCTAATACAATGGTAAGAATGTAGTAGAAGGGTTTTGACCTAATAAAGATTGCAACTCTAACCTTGCAATTTTCATATCACTCTTCAGTTCATTTCTTTGCTTGGCTTTTCTTCCTTACAGTGCTAACAACTTATCCACCCTTCAAGATCTATCTCCTTGAGTTCTTCCACTTGTTATGCCAATGCACTCTATGGTCACTTGATCAACTCAGAGTCATGATGCTCTATGCTTACTCCTCACCGTGTCCTCTGCTTGACACTTCACACTAGCCTTCTCTTGGCTTCTTTGCACGACCACACTTATGAACAACTCCCTCTCACACTCACTCCTAATCTCTAACCTATAACTCCTTATAAAGAAGTTCTATTCTTCATTTCTCACTCTAGTCTTCCCACTTATCAATTTGATTTAATCTTGAGAAAACAATATTGTTTTCCCTCCAAATTGTTTCTTCCAAAAACTTCATGATAGATCCATCAGCATTTTCCTTGAATTGGTTTGCATGGTTTACATAAAATTCTATGAAATCTACTCATCATCCTTATCATCCAACTAATTTAAAAAATTCAATGTAACAAACTTATCATTACTGATCTGGAAAATCTTTTGTCTTAACAAATAATGTAGCAACTCAACATCATTGGTTTACTGATGCTCGACATCTGAAGTATTTTTTGAAATTACTCAGCACTTGAACAATTACTCAGCTCCTGAACAATTACTTGGCACCTAAACAATTTTCTCAGCACACACTGAAGTTGAACTTGCTCGGCTTCAACTACAAATTCACTCGGCTCTAACTAGCTTGCTCGGCTCTCTCTAATGAACTTACTTAGGCTTTACAAATGACTTAGTTAAACCTTACATCTTTGATGTGTCTCGGTGTGTCCATCCTCTTAGAGTATGTCATCAATACACTATTTCATCAATGGCTTGGCTGATCCTTATACTTCATTACGACATCATAACTTCAACCTTTCTCTAGGTGCTCTAGTTACAGCTTATTGATTGCCTCCTCCTTGTCAATCAACCAATTGATAGTATTTGGATCACTTAAGCAATTATCATCCCTGCAAGTAGCAAGTTTGACATCAATGACAAAACAATGATTGAAAACATTCTTTACTAGTTCCATTATTCTTCATTCATGATCTTTTCAATCATTTCCAACAATATATACATACAATTTTCCTTATCTCTCCCCCTTTGACATGAATGAAAAAGGTGTCAAAAAGAACTATATACATGTTAAAATTTTATTGATAAATTTACCTTCATGGATGCTAGTGGATATTCACAAGATGTAATCAAAAAATTTTATCTTCAAAATGGAAAACTCCATATCCCATTTATCCTTCATTACATCTAAAATGATGAGTACTGCACACAATGCATATGAAGCAATCTCTAATGCTTCCAAATCAATGTAAGAAAATTTCTCATAAGATTTCTTAACTGATAAAAATTCTTCTAGCTATCTCTATACAAGATCAAATTTCAAAGTAAGGTGCTGCCTTAACTAGTGAAAATCTCTTCAATAAAACTTTCTTTTTGTAGCTCTAAGAGCCTAATTTCATCATTTATTTTTCTCATTCCTCTTTCCAAATCTACAATTTGAACCGAGGGATTCTACAATTCATTCACAAGTATCTCTAACTCCTTTAGCTTAATGATTAGCTCATCATAATTATTTTTGATAAAGGTGTGTGCTAGGACACACTTTCCATACACAATCTTTCCTTTTGCCAAACATTTTCTCAACTCCTTGATGTTTTCATCAAGATTTTTCAAGTCTCCTTTAATATTTTAACAAATTTTCCTAAATATTTCTGCATCATGCAGGGTTTTGATCTTTAGTAGATGCCACTTTAGATAAGTGTGTGAATTCAGTATCAAAATATTTGATCAGTGGCTTTTATTTTTCCTTGGGCTCAGTTTTAGTAACATTTTCGGATATGATACTTTGTAATTTCTCCGTTACTTCTATCAAAGGACTATGTAAGCTCTTTACCTTTTTGTTCTTGTCAAATAATTTTCTAAGTGATGAGATCAGTTCAACTTGATCATCATCATCTAACTTATTCCTTAACAAAATTGCTAATGTGGATTCAAATGGTGACCTAGAGGAACTAGATTCACTTTCATTTAATTGCCTAGCTTCCTCTACTTTCTTCTTCTTTTCTTCCCCTTCCTTTATTTTGTTTTCCTCTTCTTCCTTCTTCTTCATCCCTTCTTCTTCCTTCTTTTCTTCTGTCGACTTCTTTCTATCTTATTCCATCTTCTTCACTTCTTATATTCTCTTTCTTTCTTTCTTCTTCTTATTTCTCTTTTTATAATCATATTCTTTCTTCTTCCTCTTTCTTTTCTTTCACTACTTTCTTCCTTTCTCCTACTTTCTCATCTTCTGATATTACATAGCTTACCAAATTGTCAACATTTTTTCCACAATCCTTAAAGGGATCCTCTCCAATATTAGTTGTGACATTTGTGTTATCAATTTGCATGGTATCCACATATATAGTTACATGTGGAACTGCTACTGCTATAGGTGTTTTGTTCTTTGAGGGCTGGATGGGTTGAAGTTCTTCATCACCTACACTATGGTTTCTTGTGTTTCTTATATTACCTCCTCATAGTTGCCTCTTATAATCAAATCAGAATAGCCCTTTTCTTGGTCCTTAAATAAAGTTCAAGATTTAGTAGTAAGCTCTTCAAATGCTCCTCACTATCCACTGCACATAGCTTCCTAATCATATTTTTTCTGATTTGTCTATCTTTTTCCTGCACTCTCTTCTTCTTGTTCACTAATCTTTGATACAAATCCTTGAGAATATATTCCTTTATCTACTCATACTTCTTCTTTCTAAGTATCTTATACCTTATAATTGTATTCTCTAGTTGAAGTTTGTCCAAATTACTATACAAGTCATAGAATTTGTTTAACTAGAAAGATTACCTTCATTTGTTATTGCATTGTTGAACTTTTCTACCTTATATTTCCAAGGTTTTCTCTCTTTGACCTCACCTTTTGGTTTTCTTTTCTCTTCTTCATTTTTCTTTAAGCTCTTAGGGGTCTCTACTTGTCCATGCATCTTCTTTCCTTCATAAGTCCTAAAGTTTTTTTGTCTCTTTCCTAGTCCAGTTGCCATGTGGTTCACTCTCTTCTGCTTGGGGAATCCTACTAGTTCTATTTTTATTTCTACTAATCTAGTAGATTTCGTATTGAATTTTACAATGTTGACTTCTTCTTCTTCACTGGATTCCACTTATGGAATTGTTGGTGTCCTATGTGGTTGTTCTTTTGAAATAGTTACATATGGTATACTAGATGTTGTTTCTTGTGACTCAAAAACTATTATACCTTCTATCAAGGGATTTTCTAGCAAGGGTCCTACTACTACAAGTGGGTCTACAAACATGATTCCTTCTTGTCCACTCTTTCTTATTCCTGCTACTTTTTTCCTTACAACTGATGCTTCTTCTTGTGTCATCTGGGCTTCTTCCATGATCTTCTTCATGGTTGCCTCAAAAATTTTCTTAGTTGAATTCTCAAGATGAGCTTGATAAGTCATCTGCATTATCTCATCATAGGTTCCATAACTCTTGAACTCTTCATCTCTTCCTAATTAAGGATAACTTCTATATATCCTTCACCTTGTGCTTCATAAAATTCACATCCAAGGGGCTCAACATATGTCATTCTAGGTTCCACTACTTCTATGTAAGTAAAGCTAGTAGAAACCATGAAAAATATATTATTCCTGAATTTTCTTACTACACATGGTGGGATTCTATATCTCTCATTTATTTGAGTTTGGAATGTTTTCAAAATTAGATCTATACTACTCTCAATTTTGTAAATAGGGTGTCTCATGTAAAGATTAGTTATCTTTTCCATAGTGCTCTTATCACTACTTAGTAACTCCATTATAGACATGAACGGAAATATCTTTATTCGATGAAAAAACATGTATTTTATCAATGACTTTTATTTGAACTAACCATTTAACACTTTTTTTAATCCTTTCTAGGTTCTCAACTAACTACGCTCTAAGTATCTCACATAGATTCACCTTCACTTTCTCCATACATATCTTGTAGGATGCATGAATAAAGTCTTCTTCCATGCCATCTTATCTTGAAGTGGAACAAAACTTGGATGCCATAATTTTCATATAAATTGTACATCATGTTGGTTGATCTTTCTTATCATAATGCCTCTATCATTACACTCAAAACTTGGTATTTTACAACATAATTTTCTTCACATTCTTCTCATTAACATGTATTAAACCTTCATTTCTTAGACAAGTAACTTCATGAATGAGGTTTTCTAAGATGTCTATCACATTTTGACATAACTAGAATTGTCCATCATGATTTTTTCTTAGTATGATATTTGTTAATTCTTTGTTGTCAAACTCATGGGAAAATAAGTACTTAATTAGTTCATTCTACTCTAGGTGTTCATAACCACTTTTTAAACTCATGTCTTGATTGTATATGAGCTAAAATTACTTAGTTATATTTCCTTCTCCAACAGATTCAATCTTGCTCTTAATGTAGCTCCCATTATCTTCCAAATGTAGAACTCTGTCCAAAATTATCGAAAATGATATTGAGGTATCATTTTCTAAGGGATTAATGGGGTTTATCTAAATCTTAGGTTTAGCCTCATCCTTAACATTGTGAAGTAAAAACATATCCATCTCTATAGTAAATATTGAACTCAAACTCACAATCTCAACCTTAAAAATATTGTAAAATACCTTAGCTTCATGAAAATAGGATTCACTGATGAATTCACTTCAATGCTATCGTGATTGCCTTTGATTCACTCTTAATTCACTCCTTAATTATTTGCATGTTCAAATGGTACTCAAAATCTTGATTTAGGTCCTTAAATTCTTTTCTGTTGTCTACTTCATTAATTGTGCAAGTACACAATCAACAAAAGTTGTTTTTTCTTTACTAGGGACTTCTTATGGATTGGTCTAGAAGAGAAAAAAAGATATCCTCTTGTTTCTTGGGACAAAATTCATCTCCCTAAGAAATATGGAGGTCTTGGTATAAGGAAGCTTATCTAAATAAGGCTCTTTTGGCAAAGCAATTATGGCATATCTTCAACAACACTAGGGAATGGAGAGACATTTTGGTTAACAAGTATATTAAGAGGCCATCAATTTAGTTCACCCTTTTTAGTGACGATGTTCCTAGAGGATTTGCTATTTGGAATGGTTTTTTGAAAGCCAGGGACCTGGCTAAGGCAAAAGTATCTTGGAAATTTGGGAATGGGGAGGATATCCAGTTCTAGTCTGATAGTTGGCTTATTTAAGGTCTCCTTATGAACAATCTTGTCTATGAAGTTTGGGTGAATCATTGTATTCAACATTTTGTGCTGAAAGTCAGTAACTATAGGAATGACTAGGGTTGGAAAGATCTATCTATTATCTCTAAAGATCTAAATCCAATCATGTTAATGTTAAATTCTATGGCTCTTAGAAACAATAGGGATGAAATGATCTGGGGGAACAATTCTAGTGGAAACTACTCTGTTCCTTCAGGTTATATGGCTCTTTGGAGCTTAAAAGAGAAGCCTCCATGGTCGAGAGCTTGGCTTCTTGGCCTCATACCAAAAATCAATATATTTTATTGGCTAGTCCTATAGAATAAAATCCTTACTTAGGATAACCTTATAAAAAGAGGATAGATTATGCCAAGTAGGTGTATTTTATGCAAGAACCAACTAGAAATAGGCAACCACTTGTTCATTCACTGTTCCTACTCAAGGGAGGTTTGGGATTTTCTTACCCACGACTTAGGGATTAGCTAGTGCATGCCTGAAAATCTCTTGGATTTTTTTAACCAATGGAAAAATTTGTTGAATCTATCTATTTTGTAGGAATTAAGTACCTGGATCTTACCTCACTACTGTTGGAGCATATGGAAGGAGAGGAACAACAGAATCTTCAGAGACAAAGAGGAGTTGGCCATAGTGCTCAAGAAGAAGATTTATAAAAATATAAAGAAAAACTACCTAGTAAGGAAGGGGGGCGATATCGAAGCAGGTGGTAGAAAAATTGAGAAGGAAAAAGTCAAAATGCTAAAAAGATAGGAAGCCAAGTGGCTTCTCCCCCCAGAAGGATGGCATAAAGCCAACTTTGATGGGGCCTCCAAGGGTAATCCTGGCTCCTCGGGAAGTGGAGGCATAATAAGGAATGAATTTGGTGAGGGAGTAGTGACCTTCTCTCTCCCACTAGGCTTCCAAACTAATCACTTTGTGGAAGCAAGTGCTGCATGCCATGCGGTGAAACTAGCTTTTGAAGTTGGAGTTACTAATCTTTGGCTCGAAGGGGATTTGAATAACATTATTAAATGTATTAATGGAAATTCTCATTATTAGTGGTCAATTGTAAATCTAATTGAGTAGACACATGAGACTCTTTCTAAATTTAATAGAGTCCATGTCACTCACATTTTTCAGGAAGCAAACTCGATGGCAGATTGGTTCACAAATAAAGGTGTCGAATCTAACCAAAAGATGACCTGGAAATCGAGAAAGAGTTTTTTAGTGGATGTTAAGAGCCTGATCAAGAAGGATAAGATCCAAGGGAGTACACAGGAGATCAATTTGCAATTATGACTAGGAATGGTTTTTGGGGAAAGGGTATGATCCATAAAGGTTGTATTGGAAAGTGCAAGAGGTGGAATTTATTATAGTTTATTCAACATGCTTTATGGGTCAATTTTTACATATGAAACCTATGCTACTATAAGGTTAATTTCTTTAGATTTTTTCTTAAACATAGAGGACCCCATCAGGTGGTGAAGTTACAGTGGGTTGTAGTTATGAGAATTGTGGGAATGCAAAGTGCTAAAATGGTGGATGAAAGGTGTATAAAAAGAACAGGTTGGGAAGATGGAAAAATGGAGAAGTAGGGACAAAGTGTGGGAGAAGCTAGAATAGGGTGGGATTACAAGATATATCATGAAGCTACATGGTTTTGATCAAGATGCGACTGACAACATGGTCAACTCGTGTAAGGACGGTAGAGTCAAGGTGAATGGGGTTTCATTTCTGATAATGGAAGAGGTGATTTTGACTATAACTAAGATTCTGATGGAGGGTCTTAAGTTCTTTAGGGACAAAAAGCTCTCAACCAATACAGAGAAGGACTTTGTTGAGAACACTAAGGAGCTGAATGCCCTAAAAAAGAGTAATACGTCTATGATCTAGATTCCATAATGAAACAATGGAGGTACGTTCTACGTGGCATCATCAAGTACATTACTATTGACCCTAGGTTTGATCGTGTTCACACCCACCATTTTTTTCTTTTGAATCATTTTCAGCATGATAGTAAAATTTAATTTCCTTTCTATTTGTTGACTTCCATGAGCAAGGTGGTGTCTAGCTTTAAAAAGAAGCTCACTGTTAACCCTGCTTTGCATGAGGGGCTATTATTTCTTATCTACGAGAACTTTAAGACTTAGACAATAAGTAACATCCCCTCATAGGTAGGGAAAGAGGAAAATGGTAGTTCAAGCTACTCCTTTGACTTGGATGATATTCAAAGCATTAGATCTAAGGAAGGAGGGTTAACTTTCTTTGGTAAAAAAGTTACGCCACATAATAAGAATTTGCCCTCTCCCATTACCCCTAGTAGAAAAAGCCCTAGGGGTCATGGTCATAAGATTCTTGGGAATGAGGAGAAGGACTATAGTGATGAAAAGGAGGACATGGAGAGTGAAGATGAGGATAAGGAGAAGCAAGAGGATAAAAAGGAAGACTAGGATGGGAAGAAATGCAAGCGGGTGTGTTTGGAGGATGAAAGGATGCAGTGGGAACCGAATATGTCTTCCCTACCTCTCTCCCCTATCCATCCTTATGCCCATCCATATGAGAAAAAAAAGGATAGTATTGGAGATGAGGGTGGGGGAGTCCTAGCCAAAGATAGGAGGAAAGTCTAGAGGAATTTTAATGTGAGGATAACAAAAATGGGTGTTTTTAGAGAAGTGATGAATCCCTAGATACTGGTGGAGAACTAGGAGGAGCCACAACTTGAAGAGCTAATTAACCTTGCGATTGTGGCAATCTCTGGTAATGCTAGGGAAACTGGGATGAACCTTTTGACCAATGCTCGCAACAACATGATTGACAATTCTAGGCCAATCAAGTGGCTTTTTCATGAGCTGGAGGAGGTTAAGGAGAAGGTGGGTCAAATGGAAGGAGCTAGGAATCTAAAGGCTCTTGAGAAAGGGATAGACTAGGATGATAGAATTAGCCTGGCGGAAAGGAGGATTCTCAACCTAGAAAATTACAACCACAATCTGTTGAGCTAGATGATCTCACTGCTCAATTCGATAAATGATAATATCTTGTCTTTAACTGGTTTGATTAAAGATAGAGGTATGCTGGGGATGAGGAAGGAAAAGATAGGGGAAAAGCCAGATTTGATGATGAAACTACCACAGGTATCACTTACACTTCTCTAGACCAGGATGTTCATAGGACCCATTAGCATCAGGCTGAGGAGAACCAGATGGCCTACAAGGCTGCCCAGGTCATGTAGGAGTTGGAAAGAAAGAGTGAGGATTAGCTCTTTTCTGTCCTTTTATTTCTAGTTGTTCCTTTTTTGTATGGATTTTTGTCCTGGCTTTTGTCTATTGCATTTTTCAAAAAAAAGTGTGGCCCTTCCTATGCCCTTTGTTGTTTGGCTGGGCCTAGTGCTTATTATCAGCCTTTAGACTTACTCTTTTTTGGCTGGGCTTTTAATGCTTATTATTAGCCTTATTTATGTTTTAACTCTTGGGTTTTAGGGTCCTTGTAAAACCTATTTATCTAATCAAAAACATTATTTTACTTTGTGCATCCACATATAGAATTCAAATCCTTTGCTCACTTAACCATAGTTCTACACATCAAGTTCTACCTCATATTAACTACACATACCTTAGTTCTTCCTATGACACTTCTACTACCTTTTTGATGCTAATTCCTTTTGTAAAATGCTCAATTTAAGAAGTATGAATAAAAAACTATATCCAACTTCAATCTTCCTTTAGGTGCATTGTTTGACTATTCTGCCAACACCACATGTGAACTTGATGGATCTTTGGCTTTGCCAAATAATTCTTTAAATTCTTTTGCATGTTCTTTTATGTTATCTTTCTAGCTATCATCATAGTTATCATTGCTTCTAACATTCTTATTCATGTTCCTTCTAAAATTAGGATTTCTCATGTTATTCCTTATGTCCATTCTACTGAATCTTTCTATGTGACCAATTTTGTTACATAACTAGCATATTGGTGCATTGTTTCTGAATATAGGTCTAGGCTAATTAATAGGTGCTCTATAATCTCTAGCAATATGTCCAAATTTGTTGCACTTAAAATATACAATGCTTCTTCTCATTCCATTGTTTCCCTCATTATATCTTCTTCTAGTGGGGTTAGTATCTCTAAACATTATACTATTGCTATTACTATCATCAAATTTAGGCTTCTTATAATTAATTACTTCATGACTAAAACTAGCTATGACAATTATAACAACAAAATTCAGTAATAGGTTTCAACGACTTATCTCTATTGTCCCATTTCATATGAACAATTTCATTCCATACATAACATCTACCTTTGAATTCATATCTCACTTCTTTAGGTGATTTAGTTTTCTCAGGCTACTTAGGTTATCAACTTGATTAGGTTGTTTAGCTTACTTAACTTCTTTAGGTACATCATCAGATTTATTTGATTTAATCTTGTTTAGATCCTCTTTTTCTTGGATATGATGATGATGCTCAAGATTTGGTTCCTTTCTCACTTTAGACATCTTGGCTGACTTTTCTTCAATGAAATATCCAAGACCAGTCTTATCATAATAAGGTCTCTATATAAAGATATATTCACCAAGATTTTCAATATTGGAATATAAATTCTCAAGCTATAGCTTAGAAAGAGTTAGCCCTCCTTTTACAATAGCATTTTACTTCTCAATTTTTGAATACTACTACTTTGTAGATTCAAGATTAGATGTTACTTTGGTAAGGTTGGATCTCAGATCTACATTCTCAAACTTCAAATCTAATTCAAATTTATTAGTATCATCCTTCAAGCTCAACTTTAGATCTATAATCTTAAGTTCATGCTTTAGATCTCATTTTTTTCAGTCTTGAAACTTCATCACTATCCTTGATCCATTGAATCAATATTTCAAAAATTTTTACCCAAAACTAGATATCATTAACAACTTTATAACTTGCATAAGAAAGTAAAATTAATGTGCTAAACAATAAACATAACCATAGAATAAAGTAACTCATAATACCATTGTTTGTTAATTAGGGAAAACCTAGCTAAGGGAAATTCTTGGTGGGGATGTTACCCACAAAATGCTCCACTAATCAAAAGTACCTGGTTAAGGATATTGACCCTATTAAGAGTCTATTACATATGTATAGTGTCTCGATCCTTGTTAGAGGACTAGGATTTGTTAGAAGTCTCTACCCTATTAGGAGTTGTTATATACAAGTACAAATTGTATTCAAGATGAGCATACTACTCAAACAAGCAATGCATAATAAAGTTCTTCAGTACAAAAGATAGATACAACAAACCTTTACATTACTGCAAATATCTTCAATATCTAATATTTCCTTTCCTTCTCTTCACAAAAATTTATCAAAATTCACATTCCCATGATCATTCATCAGAATTCACATCATACATAATTTCATTCAATCACACAATACTTTACATAACTTCACAATTGCAATCTTTCCTTGATACCTTGCTATTTATTAAATATCTACATAATT